>VFFE01007081.1:1975964-2069369 GCA_008921705.1 Burhinus oedicnemus
AATTTATTACGTTTTAAAATTCATTAACATTGTAAGGAACTGAAAGGACAGTTTAGAAGCTGCTTCCTAAAGCCTTGAAAAGAGGTGGTCTGAACCAGAATGACAAGTCTGTAGCTGTATCTTTCTTAATTAACTTTTCTGTCCTCTTTGGACTTCTCATTTTGCTGCTGTGATTATGATACATACTATCTTTTAAATAAAATATGTTTGGACTACTGATGTTGCTAAGCTCATAAGTAATAAGTGAGCTTTTTTGGAAGACAAAAGATGTGCCTCATCTCCAAGAAGCTTTTGTTAAAAGGCTGCCTGACTTCCTCATCACTCACAGCTTGTCTGATTGTAAGATTAACAAAGCTCTACCTAACGCATGATTCTGTCAAAGAATACTCTATGGAGAACCAGAATGCACCTCGTTTTATGACCGACTTGAGCCTTTTCCTTTCAAAAAGATAAAGTAGTCACTGGACTACATTATCCTGGCTGGCCATAAAACACTGTACAGTGAAGTCGTAGCAAAAAGTGTTTAAGACTGTGTGAATGTGTTGTGATGATATTCTAAATATATTTGGAAAATTGGACAGCATTTATTCAGAGATGTATTTTCTGTTTTCAAAATCAGACTCCTGTCTGGGAATCAAGTATTGTGTATATGCAATGTGTACATTTTTCTGTTTCATTTTGTCAACTTTATTGACAAGGGATTTCAAGGATTAATTCAGTTTCTGATGAGAGGGAATATTACTACAGCTTTTTCAAAAATGTGTTTGGTTTTGGTTTACTTTCAGGTTATATGACAGTGGGGTATATACACCTTTGAGAGGACAGGTCTACTGGTTAAATGGGGTACTCTGCTTGGGCTTGGGGATATAAGGGAGGCTTCAGTTCCCTGCCCTGACAAAGTTCATGTGCTGCTGAGCAAGTTGGGTGTTAATTCTGTCTGCATTTAATCCCCTTTTGTCCAAAGGACATTTTGAAGACAAATGTGTAACAGAATATGATATTGTCAGATATTACAGTGATCGTAGCTGTAGAAATACGTAAAGGAAGAAGATACTTTTAATAAAATCCTGTTGTCTTGGAGGGATTTTGGCCATGTCAAAGAGGTAAGACAGAGTGTTAGAAGGGAGCTCCTGTGTGGGCTGAGACAAAGTCAGCGGTCCAGCTACTTCACTTTCAGGGGTATCACCACTGGTCATTAACAGAGTCTCTGTACAGTTTTACTACAGGAGTTATTGCTATAGCTGGTTTCCAGAGTCTCATCAAAGGGCATCAATTTTTATATGTGTCCTCATATAGAAGACTTCATATCCAGGAGAATGTAACCGGGTCACTTATTTCTTGTTTCCAGTGGTGCTGCTTAGACTTCATTTGCAAAAATGAAAGTAAAAATACCATTTCTTGAAGCTTCGTTCACTCAAAGTGAATGGCAAGCACTTTGTGCTCTATCAGAGAATACTCAGCCAAAATGAACTGTGGCTGTCATGGGAGGAAAAAAGTGGTTGATGCAGTGGTTCTCATATTTTCATATGAAATTAGGGAGGAGAAAGATTGCTTTTGCTTAGGGTTTGACAAAGAATGATGATCATTAAAGGCTGCCAGAAAGGGAGACTCTCTAGCAAAAGTAACTCATACAAAAGCTTCAACACTTAATGCTCTGTGGGGAAAATAAAGGCTATTTTTTTTTTTTCCTTAACTCTAGTAAAAGATCTGAGATTAACATCTGTGCTAGCTCTACTGTACTGATTCCTGATAAAACTATTTTGAAATCAATAGCGCATGTTAAAATCAGCAGTGACAGTAAGTAGAAGTTTTTCATTTGTTATTTAAGTATAGGTCTATATTGTCAAAATTTGTATAACATATGATGCAGGTATAACAGAGGGACTTGATTTTGATGTGATTTTTGGTGGCAACACTATAAAATCGTTGAACAGGTCAAATAAGATTCTAGGACTGTTCTGACACAAAAGCTTGAAACAGCAAATACAATGGGATAAAAAGAAAAAGAACAATGCATTTATTTTTCATATATTTTTCCAGTATCCTCTTCTACCCCTTGTTTCCAGTTCGTAATTGATTCTTTCTCCCCCATCCTCCTCTTCTGATCCCATCATTTAAATTCGTATATTAATAACAAGAAAGAGTTTCTAATGTCTTTTGTGTCTAGCAAGAAACTGGAATTTTGTGTTTTGTATGATAATCACCCCATTTTTTTGGACATAAATTTTGGGCACTTAAGAGTGTCCTTCTTTCTGGGCTGTTGTCTTAGCCTCCTGTGTAAGTACTAGCAAGTTGTTAGCTGCTGGCTCTTGTAACCCATTCAAGACAACTGCTGCTGGTTATTTTAGTCTCATAGCTGTCCCTCTGTGCAAAGACAAGTTTGCAGGTGAGATGTGAGAGTTTACATTTTCATCCTGGACTGGAGAAAATAGTCTGTTTATAGGGTTTTTTTGGAAGTTGTGACTTTGCACCTGCTGCTGACCCCCTGCAAGTGGTGGTTTAAATTGCAGTGCTGTGAAAGGAAGCCCTGTGTGCTTCCGCTGTTACAAGTACAGGCAAGGGGCTGAATAGCCACTCTGTGTGCTCATGCAAGTGTGTATGAACACACTTACCAAAATAAACTACCGCATTGTTATTCAGGGCAGATAGTTTTTAAGGATGCATTTATAGCCCTTTCTAATTGGATTGTCTTTCCTGAAGAATTGGGTGGAAGGGGGGGTGTCTCCTGGCCCCCCTTCTGTGCTGTTGTGCTTTTGGAGCAGTAAGTTTTGGAGCCAGGGCTTGCAGAGGCCCAGGGGCTGCTTATTCTTACCACGGAGGCAAGAAAGGGATGAGAATCCATTTGAAATTGGTGAGATTTAGGTTGCTCTTTGGATCTTGCTGTAAGATTCATATCACTGTCGGCTATTTGTCTGGTTTTCCTGTCTTTTCCCTGAGGGGAGAGAGCCACTTCCAGGTTATTGCAGTTTATGGTAAGCACACGATGCAAGTAGGATCAGCCCTTTTCAAAGATGTCAGTCATCTGTAGCCTGTTGCCATTAGCTTGGAAGGGAACACCAGGCTTGAGTACGCTGCTGCTGCCTTAACCACTGCTGCCTTTCCCTGGGCAGCGGAGGTATTTGCCTGTAAGACCTAATCTGACCAGTGCAGCAGTGGCTCAAAAGCATAAGCTAAAAGCTTGTGGGTTGGGTTTTTGTTTTGTTTTGGTTTGGTTTGGATTTTTTTTTTAACTTTCAAGTGGAAGCTGTGGAAAATGATGACACAGACTTTTCGCCAAGGAAAGTTTCCTCATCATTATTGGTGAGCAGGCAAGTAGATTTTCAAACATAACTTATGTTTATATAATGAGGCATTTGTTTTTCTTTGTTTTAGAATCTGGGTTAGAGGATGTTTGGAGACTGGAGGATGGATAGGAAGTAGAGAGCAATTATTTGACTGAAATTTATTTTACTCTCTTGCTCTTTAGAGCTGCACTGAGGTAAGCAGACCCTCTTGTGTGGAAAATAGTATGTATGGTTTTGTTTGTAAGCGTGGAAGCACAATGATTAGGTTTGTATTATGGTTTCTGAGTACTAATGCTTTAGTAACAGACATTTGGATACTTGCAAAAGCTGCCTTCTTATCACACTTCATGATTCAGTATATCAATAGAAAAAGGAAGACTAGGGAAAATGTAGGCCCACTGATGAATGAGATGGGAACCCTAGTGGTGGAAGACACAGGGAAGGCGGAGTTACTGAATGCCTTCTTTTCTTCGGTCTTCACTGCTAAAGCTGTCCCTCATGAATTCCAGACCCTGGAGGCAAGGGGGAAGGTCTGGAGAGGGGAAGACTTTCCCTCAGTTGAGGAGGACGGTGTTAGAGACCACTTGGCCAAGCTGGACAGCCATAAGTCCATGGGCCCTGATGGGATGCACCCGCGAGTGCTGAGAGAGCTGGCAGATGTTATTGCTAGACCACTCTCCATCATCTTTGGAAGGTCATGGGGAACAGGAGAGGTGCCTGAGGACTGGAAGAAGGCTGACATCGCTCCAGTCTTCAAGAAGGGCAAGAAAGAGGACCCAGGGAACTAAAGGCCGGTTAGTCTCGCCTCTGTCCCTGGGAAGGCAATGGAGCAACTTGTTCTGGATGTCATCTCCAAACATGCTGAAGAACAGGAGGTTATTGGAAGTGGTCAACATGGATTTACCAAGGGTAAATCATGCTTGACCAATCTGATATCCTTCTATGATGTTATAACTGGTTGGCTGGATGAGGGGAGAGCAGTAGATGTCATCTACCTCGACTTCAGCAAGGCTTTTGATACTGTCTCCCATAACATCCTCATTAGGAAGCTGAGGAAGTGTGGGTTAGATGAGGAGACAGTGAGGTGGATTGAGAGCGGGCTGTGTGACAGAACTCAGAGGGTTGTGGTTAATGGAGCCGTGTCAAGCTGGAGGCCTGTAACCAGTGGTGTCCCCCAGGGGTCAATACTCAGGCCGATCTTGTTCAATATATTCATCAATGACCTGTATGAGGGGACAGAGTGTATCCTCAGCAAATTCGCTGATGATACCAAACTGGGAGGGGCGGCTGACACTCCAGAGGGCCGCGCTGCCGTCCAGCATGACCTGGACAGGCTGGAGTGCTGGGCAGAGAAGAACCTCATGAGGTTCAACAAGAGCAAGTGTAGGGTCCTGCACCTGGGGAAGAAGAATGCTAGGCACCAATATAGGTTTGGGACGGGCCTGCTGGAAAGCATTTCTGAGGAGAAGGATCTGGGGGTCCTGGTAGATAGGAAATTATCCATAAGCCAGCAATGTGCCCTTGTCGCCAGGAAGGCCAATGGAATCCTGGGCTGCATAGGGAAGAGTGTGGCCAGTAGGTCGAGGGAGCTCATTCTCCCCCTCTACTCAGCACTGCTGAGGCCACAACTGGAATACTGTATCCGGTTCTGGGCTCCCCAGCTCAAGCGGGACAGGGAACTTCTGGAGAGAGTCCAGTGTAGGGCAACAAAGATGACTGGGGGATTGGAGCACCTCCCTTATGAGGAAAGGCTGAGAGAGCTGGGGCTCTTTAGCCTGGAGAAGGCTGAGGGGAGACCTTATTCTTGCTTCTAAGTATCTAAAGGCTGGGTTGAAGGAGGATGGAGCCAGACTCTTTTCAGTGGTTCCCAGTGACAGGACGAGGGGCAACGGGCACAAGTTGGAACATAGGAAGTTCCATTCAAACCTAAGAAAAAACTTCTCTACAGTGAGGGTGCCAGAGCACTGGAACAGGCTGCCCAGGGAGGTTGTGGAGTCCCCTTCTCTGGAGATTTTCAAGACCCGCCTGGCTGCAGTCCTGAGTAATGTGCTCTAGGCATTCCTGCGTCAGCAGGGGAGTTGGACTAGATGATCTCTAGAGGTCCCTTCCAACTCTGAAAATTCCGTGATTCTGTGATTCACAGTAGAAGTCATCAGGAGACTGGGATGGAGATCATGGAGCCCACGGCGGTTTGAGTAAAGAAGCAGTGCATCTCTGCCATACGTAAACAGTATGTTTTAGCATCCCCGAGAATGTTTATTTTAAAAGCCTCTACTGGTCTACTAACCAAGGATGGTTAGTTCAGTTTAATGTATCTGCCCCAGAGAGAGGATGCCAACATAACATTGTACTCATACAAGGTCATCAAACTGCTAGCAAGCGAACACATCTGTGAGATGAGCTGCCAGTGGCTGAATTAAGAGCTGCTAGTCAAGGGGATTTGACTCATCATTTCCATTTTTTTTCAATTTGGAAAGTCCTGGGCATTTGAGGGGAGAAGGTGCTACATACAACTGTCCTTGTAGTTTGATGTTAGGTGTTTCTAAAATACATACAGTAAATTTGTACCAAATAAGAGAATGTTTCATACCTTTTGCCTCATTGCTGCTAGGGACTATCGTGAAGTCACTGTTGGTGCTCAGGGTTTGATCACAATGGCTGGTTACTTTGAAGGAAACTCTGATCATCTCGAAGATTTTTACACGGTATTTCAGCCCAAAATTGAAAGCTTGCTCATTAAATCTAAATTCCAGCTCTGTGTCTTTTTACCTTGTAAGATCTCCTAAACTTTGTTTGGGATTTCTTGTGCAGATTAGGACTTGCATTGTTTTTCTGAATAGATTTTTTTCTTTTTTTTTAAATTGTGTATTCGGAATATGAAGTTGTACACTTTTGCTCCATGGAAGTGACTTGTGTTGAAGTGGACATGAGACCTGGAGGGGCTGGGGCTGATGGAGAGCCGTGAGAAGAAACCAAGCCTTATGGTGTTGTTTCAGAAAGCATTTGAGAGTTTGTCTCACAATGTACTGGTTTCAGCTTCAATTTCAGATGGCACAGTAATTTTGTGAATGCCTGTGGTAATTGATTAGTGTTATTTTGACTTTACTTATTTCATAGCAATTGCAGGAGATAACATGCAGTATGACAACTTCCCCCCCTGCCTCCCTCCCCCCCTCCTTTTTTTTTGTGTCAGAAAGGACTTAAATACAGTACCAATGTAGTCTGTTTCTTCGTTCTCATTTTCTGTCATCTGTTTTCTTACTGCCTTCCAAGATGTGAGCACGTTAATTTCCTTCCACTTCTCTTGTATTTACAGGTAGTTGCCCAGTCCTCTTGTTAATTTGTTCCTATACAACACCAGACCGTGTTTAGCAGCTGGTGGTTTCCAAATCATGTCTTGCTGGTGGTCCTACTTCCTTCAGCCAGACTGTCTTTCCTTAGTGGCTTGCATTATAAAGCAAGTACTCTTGCCTCTTTTGTCTGACCTACATCTAGAGAAGAGCTATCTGAATATGTGCATTGAAAATCAGAAGTAAGTGGGATCTTAGAAGTGTCCCACGAGTAGCCCATGCCTTTGCATTCTTGAAAGGTAAGGAAAAATGCCAATGAGGTACTTTGAAATACACAGAAAGATCTTGGAGCTGGGATGTTGGTAGACCAAGTTTGTACAAGTTTGATGAGATTACAGGTAGAAATTGCATTTAGATTGGGCAGTGTAGTGCCAAGAAGAGATTTTTAACTGGGAGAGAACTAGTGGGGGGAAGAGGGGACGGACGGGTGTCTTGATGATCAGAAAAAGTTACACAAGATTTAGACTGTCTACAGTTCCCTTTGAAGTCAGCAGGGAGAGGCAGAGGTATCTCCAAAGAGCAACTTGGGCTACCTGTGTCTTTGACAGCTGAGCCCCTGACTTGTCCGCAGAGAAATGCTTGAAGTTTGTTGGGAAGAATCTGGGTCATCTTGGTATTCATTCTTAGAAACATTGGTGGATGATCAGTGGAAGGCTTCCAAAGAGGAGGAGTGGGGAGAGGAGCCTGGAAGTTACACTAGCAAGGTTTTTAGATGGATAGGTCACTTCATGTCAGTGGGTCATTGAAACCTGAGTGCTTAGGATGTCTAAAAGTAAAGACTACATAAAGTGCTGGAAAAATACCACTGCAGGGGATATCTATCCCTGCTTGATGAGTGGGTTTGATGTCACGTTTGTTTCTCCCGAAGTCTTGCAGTTCCATGAGAAGGGTGTGTGACAACAGCTTTGATATAATCTGAAATGTTGCAGCAGATATTGTGAGGCAAAGGCTGTGAAACTGCTGACTTCTCAGTTCCTTTCATATCTGCAGCTGATTGTTCTTTCCTAGCAGAATTCCCCATACAAATGTACAGATTTCTTTTGTGTTGCCTGTTGGGAGATACCGCAATAAGTAAATAAGGATGAATAACAAAATAACAGGGCCTAAGCCCTACCATCTGTGGTTGGTTGAGGGTTGGGAGGGTGGGGGGTGTGTTTTGTTTTGTTTTTTTCCAGTTGTGTAATTTTGGTCATCACTGCATCTGTGCAATAGGCAAATAGAGGTATCTATATATATAAGTGAATAGTAGCAAATGTATTGGTTACCATTAGGAACAGTCACGGAGGCAGGAGAGACTGAGGGTTAGCTGCAATCTGAGGATGTGTTTCTGCTTACTGGCTGAGGAAGGGTTGAAACTAGAGGCAATTTGGGAGGAAAGAGAATTTTGTCAAGGAGGAGCTGCTGTAGATATGCATCTCCTGATTGTAGAGTATTTCCCAACCAATTTAATTTTCTGGCAGAACTAAATGATTTTAGCCACCCTCACAGAATCACGAGTGGTTGAGCTTGGAAGGGACCTCTGGAGGTCATCTAGTCCAACCCCCATTGCTCAGACAGGGCCACCTAGGGCTGGTTGCCCAGGACCATGTCCAGGTAGCTTTTGAATATCTCCAAGGATGGAGATTCCACAACCTCCATGGGCAATCTGTGCCAGTGTGTGGTCACTCTCACAGTAAGAAAATGTTTCCTGAGGTTCAGAGGGAGCCTCCTCTGTTTCAGTTCACGCCCATTGCCTCTGGCCCCATCACTGGGCACTACTGAAAAGTGCCAGGCTCTATCGTCTTCTACCTTCAGGTATTCATATACATTGACAAGATCCCTCTGAACCTTCTCATCTCCAGGCTTAACAGTCCCAGTTCTCTCAGCCTTTCCTCATATGTGACATGCTTCAGTCCCTTAATCATCTTTGCAGCCCTTCGCTGGACTCTCTCAAGTATGTCCATGTCTGTTGTACTGAGGAGCCCAGAACTGGACACAGAGTACTCCAGGTGTGGCCTCACCTTCTGGACAAGGGAACATGATTTGAGAATGTGAGGGGGAAGCCCTTTGCAAAGTAGGGGCTTCTCTGGAGGACTTTTTCAGCACACAGAAGAGGGAGAGAGGAATCCAAGTAAATACCACATACTTGCATATTGTCTTTCTGTTGCAGCTTTGTTTCTTAAATCGCTTTTGAGCTGATGGAAGTTCAGGTTAAGAACTGGGTAATATTACCACTCTCTTGCATGTGAAGTAGCCATTCTCAGAAGTGTGATTAAATGAAAGTTGAAGTAGTAACTGCTTCTTTCTCTAAGAGCTCTCTACATTGCCTCACTAATAATGAGCAAACCCAATGACTTAATTTCATCCATTCAAGAACATTTTTCTGGCGAGTCAGTCAAATTCAGTGTGAGTTATTTAATCTTCTGATAAACAGCCTTACCCTATTAAGCCTGTTGCATTTTCACCCTCTAGTTTTGAATCTGATACTTGTCTCATCAATGAAGCAAATTTTGGCAAAGCTCTGGGATTCTTTATAGCTCAGTAGTCGTCTGTTTTTTTGCACTATGCTACATGGAAACAGCTGACAGCTTCATTTTTTTTTTTTTCCCCTGGAATGTTTTGTCTATGAGTGTTAGAAGCTGAAAGATTTTTAAATAGAATGTAGTGTCTTTCACCTTCTGACCCCAGCTCAAATACAGCTGAGGTTGACAGTAACTGGATCTTACTACTGTGCTGAGGTGTTCAGTGACTCATCTGCAGAAAGTTCATTGTGTAAGTTGTTGTGATACTGTTGCTGGCACTGCCACTCTCCTCTTCACTCTGCTGGCTCAAGGATACCGCATGTCAGGCCAGCGTGGGAACATAATAGTGGCAGTGGAGGATCCAATGGGTTTTATCTGGTGGGGATCCCAATGGGCCGGTGCACTTCCCTCCCCGTTTCTGTGTGCTGTGGTGCTGGGCTTGGTGCTGGCGTGTATGTGCTGTCCGTGCTTAGTGCAAGAGGGAAATGAGATTCAGAAAGATGTTACTGAGGGTTATAAAGCTTATGGGGTGCATGGACCCAGCTGTCCCCAAGGTAAGAGCTGTGCCTGTATAGTGAATTTCTTTGTACTACCCTGCTCCATAGTTAGAGATGTTTGTTTAGAGCTATTGTATCAATGGCAAATTTATTCCTTACCAAAAAAAGAAACCAACCCAAACCCAAGCTTGGAATTTCCTGCTTAGGTGTCATAGACCAAGAAATCTTTCTGTCTTCTGTGAAAGAAGCTGCTAAGTGTCCTCCTCGCTTCCTCTTCTCTCTCTGTCACTACTGACCAGAGCGTACAACTTCCTTGTTTTTATCCTCATACAGCAGTTTCCATCTAGCAGGTCAAAGAGGAAGGTGAATATTAACACTTTTTTTATTTAAAGGGCACAGAGAGGCCGTGTGCCTTTCTTGGTGTCATTTGGCTGATCAACAGCAGTATGAGGAATAAGGCTATGATTCCCCACACCCTTAGAAGGGCACGGGGTTGCCTGGAAAGGGATGCAGCGTGTCTGACAAAACACTGATGCTCAGCAACATAGAAACTGCTGCTTGCCCTCATCTCAGCACTTACCTGCCTCTCCTGGCAGGGGTGATTTGAGTTTGTATGATCTGTGGGGCTCGTATCTACACAACATTCCTGAAAAGTAGTGAGGTTAGTTTTCTGAATGGGCTTCTGAAGCACAAGATGGCTCAAGGAAGCGTGAAACCAGGTCTACCAAGCTGTGAAGCAGCTTTTATCCAGCAGAGCTTCCATCCAGCATGGGTATGGAAACTTGCATTTTCCTGTCTGCGAGCAGCAAGTTTTAGAGTCTTTCCTCACCCTGTTCCTGTCGGCAGGGAAGCCTGCTACTGCAGAGCTGTACGTCGGGCTTAGGACTCTCAAAATGACAGGGAGGCATGTGGGAGGGAGTGATATCTGGGAGAGGAAAAAGTGGGGTGAGAGAAGGACAGGTTGCTGGGTAAAACTTTCCCGATTTAAGCTAGAACAGCATACCTTTTAATGTATTCTGCTTAAAATGAGCCTGCAAGAGACAGGAATGGTACTGGGGGAGCAGATAAGTGATAAATGGCATGTTAAGGAGCCTATTCCCACTGAAAAGTATTTCTTGCTGCTTTCTGCAGCTGTCTTCAACACCTCTGTGGAATTTGCTCACCAAAGCCTCTACTGTGGCTAGGAAAAGTTGTAGTTGTGGCATGAGTAGATGTTAAAACAGCTGCTTTATATAGCCAACACAGCTTAAAAGCTGTATCATCAGCTTCAGAAATGTTTCCTTAACTTATTTATTCTGAAGACAGAAATACTTTTAATAGAAAGGAGCTCATAATGTGAGGGAGACAATGAGAGGCTCATGCAAATTTTATCCATCTGTTAGGCCCTCTGGCTATTTTTGTCTAAAATTTTAGACCCACAGATTTCCTTAATTCTGAGGTAATGAGAAAAATGACCAGAGAATTTGTTTTCTCATTCCAACAGAATTATTGCTGTGTCGTGAGCACAAAATAATTAAAATCTTAAGGCATATCAGTTGAACAGCTCTAGCTCTTCACTCTTGCAGCATGATTGTGTTTTGGCTCACAAAGTATGAAAATTTTCTGTTTTCAGGCAGAGTACTCTGGATCCTCATTCAAGCTTGAAATTTCATTTCTGTAAGAAATAAATGTGGTGGTCTCAGACTATTCCTTTGCGAATATGGCCAACATCAAAGAAAATAAGAAACCCACAGTGATTCAATATATAGTTAAGTTCAAGTTAAAAATGACAGGTTTAGCTATTCAGTTGTAATGTGGCCCTGGTTAAAAATATTTCCTTACTCATACTCTATAAATAACATCATCGGTATGGTTTACACTTTTTTTTACTCCAAACACCCATGCATCACTTTTGTTCTAGACTGTTTGCACTCCTGATCTCTGACTGCACCGGTCCTGCTCGCTGGCCAGGCATCTCTTACTTTCAGTAAATCTCTTATTTGCTTTAGTGGCATGCTGGTGCAGGGAATGGTTTATGGACTGCCGAATTGAGGACTTTTTTAGTTCCTGATGCCACATGACTAAGTAGATTTCTTAGTACATACCTGTATATTGCATTTGATCATATCGCATAGAGGCTTATAGTATGGTGCTGGTCACGTCTGTATTTGGAAAATGCTCCTGCTCAATTGTGAAAGAAGGTTGGAGGAAAGAACAAGGAAGAGGAAAATTGTAAGCATTCTTTCTCTTTCCTTCATTCAGTGCACTTTTGGACACTTACAATGAAGTGATGTTAGCACTAATGTGAGACTTAATGTGTTCTGACTCCTACAGCTGTGCTTCTTTGTGAATCACAAAGAACAGTTTCTAAAAAGTATAAACTTGTGAAACGTTCTTTTGTGTGCTTTTGAATGCATTGCAATTTCTGTGACGAAAAAATAAATAAAAATTAAAATTGCTTTACTAGCTTAAAAATCCTGGAAAGAAAATGAGTTTAGAGTTGGGAAAGTTTGTATTGGGCAACTAAAAAGACAGAGTTTGCATTAATGGTTCTTATGTGAGTTTTACCAGCTTCAGCCTGTCTGTGACACAAAAGTTAGGGTCCTGCTGAGAATTACAGTTCAGAAGGGCCTGATGTTTATTTTCTTTAACTAGAAATAACATAGAGTGTGTGACCAAAGTGGGTTTATTATACTGGCATATATTGAAATTTCTTAGAATTTACATTTCATTATTTAATATTATTTTATTTATGCAACTCTAGCTTCAGTTTGTTTTATTTGGAGTTCAGTCTGTAGTGCCATATTTTCTTTTTTAGGCGGAAGGTCTGCTAGATTTGTTTCTTCAATAGTATTTTCTTTCCTGCATGTGTTTGAGTGTAGAGGTAGTGCAGAGCTTAGATGCTGGGTTACAGGACTTTTTCCATAATAGAAATAAGACATAATCTGTTTCTGGAAAAAAAGATCAATAATACATGTGTGTGGATATATGTATGAAAATAGAAATCATATTCTTGGTTACACACAGTTTAATCAACATGAAAAGGATGCTGCTGTTCATGCACAACATAAAGCTGAAGCATGTGTAATACGTTGTTTAATGTATTGGATGCGGAAGATCAGGTTTGGGAACATTAAAACAAACTAGACATACAAGAGTCCAGTCAGCACTGATGGGATGTACCCATGAGTGCTGAGGGAGCTGGCCGGTGTCACTGCAAGGCCACTCTTGGTTATCATTTGAAAGGTGGTGGTGACTGGGGGAGGTTCCTGAGGGCTGGAAGAAGCAAAAGTCAATCCTGTCTTTAAGAAAGACAGGAACAGCCAGTCAGGACAGACTACTTGACTGCTAACTACTTAACTTTGGACACTGAATCTTACTTACTTGTTCTTTTAAGCTGGAAGGTGGAATATGCTACTGCAAACTTTTTTTGGTCGTGGTGTTCCTTGCATGGGTTTCTTCTAGTAGTTGTGTGAAATCTGTCTGTCATCTTGCATCATGTCATTCTCAAAGGATATAGCCAGTGGTTAAAGAGAAAAATAAGTAGTGACTTTGGTTATAAACTTACATTTATGTTTTACACACAGTTAAATATCTAGTTGGATTTGAGCCTAGGAATCAAAATCATTTAGACCTACAATTTGCTGTAACTGAAAAAATTTGAGAAATATTGTTTGATTAGCTTCTGTATGTATTCTACAAAACTAAGTTTTTTTTCCAAAAGAAGAGTCTTAGATAGTGCGTATGTCTGAGAGGGAGGAAGAGAGAGAATGGATAGGAAATCCAAGAGAGGATATATGTATATGATCATGTTGGGAAGGGAATGGTCCTTAGTGATTCTAGTTATCTTTTACTACTTCTAGTGCAATCACTTTTTTCCCCTCTTTTCTTCTTACTTCGTGTGTTTTTCCTCTTGGGTCAGTAGGGGAGCGATTTCTTAGAACAGGGAGGTAGTACAGTAAATCCATTGTTGCCTCTAGGACATATTAACTTCAAAAGATGATGCTTCAGTCTCCTTTCTAAAGTCAGGCAGACTCTAGCCTGCTTGTTTGTGTTTCTCTGACTCCAGTGTGATTCTGTCTTGCAAAGGCATAGTGTAATTTCTTTCAAGTGAAAAACAGTGAAACAGATTTATTTCAATGAAATTGATACCTCTGGCAAGTTGGATCTAATTCAGATGGCTGCGCCAAGGATGGGAGTCTCAAAGTTTAAGGAGACAAAAGAAAACAGAATTTTTTCAATTACAGTTTAATTTTAAAAAAATTATAGCAAGCTTAGCTTAAAATTGCATGTGGATTCAGAGTGGAATTGCTATTGTGTTAATTTTTTTACTGAGATGAGCAGTAATATTCTGAGATTTTCCTTCACACACATGACATTCATATTTGGCACTGGTAAGCATTCCTATCTGAAAGAATTTTTCTTGTTTTTTGCAGTACTTTTTCTGTTTCCTGGAGTGAACGACAAGCAACTTGAGTACTTTTGCATCCCTTTTCCTGCAGTCCCCCTGTAATTGTGTGTGTTAACTAGATCTAGTTAACTAGATCTAGTTAACTGGTTAAGAGATTCTGATCAAGTTTTAAAGGAAACCTTTAAAGGGTCAAGATTGAAAGGATCAGTGCTGTTTCATCAGGGCAGGCTCTGATATCTTTGCAGAGGTTCAACAAGCGCAGTGATGTTGCAAGTTGACAAAGAATTCATTTGAATAATTCAAGTGATAGAATTGAGGTGTATAATTGCATTTCACTGATTCTTCTTTTTTTGCCCACTTTCTTTTCCTCCAATGTCTTGATAGATCATAGAAGTCTTTCTTGGGATGTTCTCCGTTTAAACAGATACCAAGTACTTTCCTCTTTTAAAAGGCTTTGCTTTTTCTCTTTATTCTCTGTAGCTCTCCCCACTGGGTTGTCTACTGCTTGCCTAAAACTCTGAACATCTGGCTTAGAGTAGCAGGAAAAGGACAAACCATCTAACTGACTTCTCAGCCTTTAACATGGAGTCTGCTACTGAATCACCATTGGGTGAGAGGTGAAGGACACTTCCAAAAAAAAATCCCAACACCCCAAGACTAGGAAACAAAGGGAAAATAAAAAGGGTTAAATACTTAAAAGAACTTGTGACCTTTGTGGAAAGGTACCTGGCTGTTAAAATTGTAATTACTCAAGTAGATAAAACAAGAGGGCAGCAATTCTCAGATAGTAGGCCTGTGTAATTGTCCTTTAAAACTGGCAAAGGCTTTGTTGCTCTGAGAGCAGGGACGTGCCCTGTTAATTGCAGGCCATGCAAAAGATCAGTTTCCTGTAGTGAGGTGGGTTGACTTGTTTAATAAAGAAATTAAAAGCTTTTCTGCTGTTCCATTGTCACTTCAGCCAACTCTTTGATGTAAACTGGACTCAATGGCATTGTTGGGTGCTAGCACCTAGACTGCAAGCAAGAGCCAGGCGAGAGGGTCTTCTTGAGAGGGAAGGGGGACTGCCATACTGCACCACTGACCAGGGCTCGTTTAAAGCTAATGATTCTCTGCTCTCAGAAATAAGCAGTGGCAATAAAGAGAGTTGGGAATACAGATGAGCATTGATACTGTAAAGTGAATATTCAATCCCCCTTTATTATGGGAGACTCATATGCCATTTTTACAAAGCTACATTTTGTTGCTCTGTGGAACTGTACATGCTGTTGCAAGGAACAGGAAATTTTCCTTAAGTAACCTTTGGGTAAGAGTAGTTTCTCAGCCCTTTGTGAGATGGCAACTTTAAGATAACTGTGTTTGCTCTTCCAGTCTGCCTTTTCTTGGAAGGGCAGGAGCATAAGCAATAGCACAGGGAATTTCTTCTAAAGTTGCACTGGAAATTAAAATGTGTCTACTTAAAATACATACAGTACCTTACACTTTGACTTAATCATCTTAATCAGTCCAAGTCTACTTTGACTTAGTCATCTACCTGGACTTGTGCAAGGCATTTAACACTGTCCTGCATGACATCCTGGTCTCTAAATGGGAGAGATGTGGATTTGATGGATGGACCACTTGGTAGATAAGGAATTGGCTGGATGGCGGCACTCAGAGAGTTGTGGTCAACGGGTTGATGTCCAAGTGGTGTGCAGTGACAAGTGGTGTTCCTCAGGGGTCAGTCCTGGGACTGGTACTATTTAACAACTTTGTTGGTGACATGGATGTTGGGACTGAGTGCACCCTCAGCAGGTTTGCCAACGACACCAAGCTGTGTGGAGTGGTTGACATGCTGGAGGGAAGGGATGCCATCCAGAGAGACCTGGACAGGCTTGAAAGGTGGGCCCATGCCAACCTCATGAAGTTCACTAAGGCCAAGTGCAAGGTCCTGCAAGTGGGTAGGGGCAATCCCATGCACAAATACAGGCTGGGCAGTGAATGGATTTAGAGCAGCCCTGAGGAGAAGGACTTGAGGGTGATGGTAGATGAGAAGCTCAACATGAGCCGGCAATGTGCGCTCACAGCCCAGAAGGCCAACTGCATCTTGGGCTGCATCAAAAGAAGCACAGCCAGCAGGTCGAGGGAGGTGATTCTGCCCCTCTGCTCTGCTCTCATGAGACCCCACCTGCAATACTGTGTCCAGCTCTGGAGCCCCCAGCATAAGAAGGACGTGGACCTGTTGGAGTGGGTCCAGGGGAGGGCCATGAAGATGATCAGAGGGTTAGAGTACCACTATGAGGACAGGCTGAGAGAGTTGGTGGTGTTCAGCCTGGAGAAGAGAAGGCTCTGGGGAGACCTTATAGCAGCCTTCCAGTATCTGAAAGTGACCTACAAGAAATGTGGAGAGGGACTTTTTACAAGGGCATGTAGTGATAGAACAAGGGGTAATGGCTTCAAACTGGAAGAAGGTAGATTTAGATTAGATCTCAGGAAGAAATTTTCACTCTAAGGGTAGTGAGGCACTGGAACAGGTTGCCAAGAACAGGTTGTCTACTTGGACTTTAGTAAGGCCTTTGACACAGTCTCCCACAGGATTCTGCTAGAGAAGCTGGCAGCCCATGGTTTAGACAGGTGTACTCTTCGCTGGATTAAAAACTGGCTGGATGGCCGAGCCCAGAGAGTTGTGGTGAATGGCATTAAATCCAGTTGGCGGCAGGTCTCAAGCAGTGTTCCTCAGGGCTCAGTTTTGGGGCCAGTCTTGTTTAATGTCTTTATTGATGATCTGAAGGAGGGGTTGAGTGCACCCTCAGTAAGTTTGCAGATTACACCAAATTAAGCAGCAGTGTTGATCTGCTTGAGGGTAGGAAGGCTCTGCAGAGAGATCTGGACAGACTGGATCGATGGGCTGAAGCCAACTGCATGAGGCCAATTGCTGGGTCCTGCACTTGGGTCACAACAACCCCAGGCAGCGCTACAGGCTTGGGGAGGAGTGGCTGGAAAGCTGCCTGGCAGAAAAGGATCGGGGGGTCCTGGTGGACAGCCGGCTGAACATGAGCCAGCAGTGTGCCCAGGTAGCCAAGAAGGCCTATGGCATCTTGGCCTGTATCAAGAACAGTGTGGCCAGCAGGAGTAGGGAAGTGATCATGCCGCCGTACTCAGCGCTGGTGAGGCTGCAGCTTGAGTACTGTGTTCAGTTTTGGGCGCCACAGTATAGGAGGGACATTGAGGTGCTGGAGCGTGTCCAGAGAAGGGCAACAAAGCTGGTGAGGGGTCTGGAGAACATGTCTGATGAGGAACGGCTGAAGGAATTAGGAATGTTTAGTCTGGAGAAGAGAAGGTTGAGGGGAGACCTTATTGCTCTCTACAACTACCTGAAAGGAGGTTGTAGTGAGATGGGAGCTGGTCTCTTCTCTCAAGTAACTAGCGGCAGGACAACAGGAAACGGGTTCAAGTCGTGCCAGGGGAGGTTTAGGCTGGACATTAGGAAAATAATTTTCACTGAAAGGGTCATCAAACATTGGGACAGGCTGCCCAGGGAGGTGGTTGAGTCACCATCCCTAGATGTGTTTAAAAGTCATGTAGATGTGGTACTTAGAGACACGGTTTAGTGGCGGACCTGGTAGAGTAGGGTCAATGGTTGGACTAGATGATCTTAAAGGTCTTTTCCAACCTAAACGATTTTTTGATTCTGTGATTCTAAGAGAATCTGTGGATGCCCCATCCCTGGAAGTGTTCAGGGCCAGGTTGGATGAGTCTTTGAGCAATCTGATGTAGTAGGAGGTGTCCTTGCCCATGGCAAGGGGGTTGGAACTAGATGATCTTTAAGGTCCCTTCCAACGTAAACCATTCTATGAATTTTACTGTTTGGAAAAATGATTGTGTGATTTCTTGTTCTTACATGGAGGAAATTCTTTTTTTTTTTTTTTTTTTTTTTTTTAAGTTGTGCCCCAGTTGGATTGTAATTTCATTACAAACTGAAGGGAGAAGTTTTGAAGTTAAAAATATAATCAGAGCAAGATTGTAGAAACAGTGCCTATCAGAAACCAACACTAAAAACCCAGCGCAAATATTTTAAGAATGTTTGAGAGCAGAAAGAGGAAACAGTCTAGGAGACCATGTTCATTATTATTAAATACAAAGTAAACTTCATGAAATACAAACTTTGTTTTAGATAGACAAGAATTTACAGAAGGTAACTTTCATAGCTGTAGGGAGGAATGAGGAATTACTTGAGTTTTAGGCTTATTCTGTCAGTGTGTCATTCTCTGTACCACTTGAACAAGTTTCTAAAAACAACCAGGACTCAGATGGTATTCCAGAAAGTTAGCAGTGTTTTAAGATTCAACGAAGAACATTTGAAATTGCAGGAATTTCTGAATGTCTCTTTTGCTGTTCTCTTAAAGAAAGAATTTGGATGTGCATTTGAATCTGGCTTTCTGAAAATGAATATCAGTATATATTTTGAAATATATTGTAATTGTCATCACATAGCTGACATTTGCTGCTAACATTTAAGAAAACCCCACCATCTAAAGAGAACAAATAACCACTGCTTACTGTTGGACCTGCATCAAAACCCTTCTCTCTCTCAGAAAAATGTAGCCGGCTGTAGCTGCCAGCTAATGCACAAACAGAACCGAGAGAGGGAACAGCTGCACTCTGAAAAATAGCATAGCTCAAAGGCAGCAGTGCCCAACTTGGCTCCTGTGGTGTTTGGTTTCAGGCTAGAATTATATATTTTTGGAGTAATTTTACATACCGAAGTGGGCTTTTCTAGATTATCTGTAGGGTTAAAAATTTCTCAACCGAAGGGGAAGAAAAAAAGTAACGACATGTTGGTTTAAGAGTAACTCCATCCCATTTTTTCTTAACTTTGTGCTTCTAGCATTTCTTATACATTTCTGTGACAGTTGGTATTTGTCAGATAGGGATTGCAAGTCCGGTATTCTGCAGGCAGCTTCTCTGAAGCTACTTAGTGAGTGCATGTTGGTCAGAAAGGCCTTATGCCTGGTTCAGCTGAATTATGAGGAATATCATCCAGAAATAGGTGGCAATGGCCTAATAAAATATTTCTACTTGATGGGCTTCTGTGTTGCAGGAAGTGTGACCCCTTCTTTAAGGAGCAAATAGCGTGTGTTGCATTTTAGCTAAGACTGCAGCTGAATCTGCACGTGGCATATTTAAAACAAGAGAGTAAGTTGTGACTAAAATTAGGGAAACTACGTATCAGAAAAAATTAAAGCGGTGAGTATGAAGAGTGACAGGTATGAAGGTGTGCATTCATGCAGCTTTTTGTATGCTTACTGGTGTGCCAAATATCACTCTGTATCTCACCAAAGGGTATGTAGAGCTTTTCGTATGGGAGGAAGTTTTTTACGAACTAGAAACCCTTGACTAACTATGTTTTAGCGAATATAGGTTCAGTATTGCCGTAAAATCTGACTTCTAATGACTGCTTTCAGCGATTCCGAGTTTTAATATGCTATTATGTCCATCAGTTATTACTGAGAACTGACAGCATTTTGTCTCCATCACAGTTGTGTGTTTTGTTCCAGATGCCACAGCATACAGTATCTTATTTTTGAACTCCACAAAAATAAACTTAATCCTTTAGTTGCTCCAAGCCAAAAGAGCATTTATGTCCTGTTTGTTATGTTTTAGCCAATGTGCTGTATTTTAGACAGGGTGTGATACTGCCATTTTCTAGGTAGCGTGAATATGATTTGTCATACAGGAAGAAAAAAGTGTAGATTGTCCTAATTTCTGAAGTGGTAACTTGTTTCGGGGTTCATGCTACAAAGTTCTGGTTTACTGAGGGAGTAGGGTTTACTTCTCCCAGGAGCATATGGTGTTTTGTTTTCTGCGTAAAACCTGGTAATTTTCAAGGGCAAGACAATTGCAAGTTGCTTGCTGTTTTTAGAAACTTGTGTGCTGCAGTTGCCAAGCATACAGAGTAAGGTTTTACATTGGTTTTTGACATGGACACTAACACGCAGCCAGGATCTGTTTGTCTGCTCCTTCACTGGTGCCTTGCTCCTGGAAAGTCTTTCTTTGCTGGGAAGGTGGCAGGCAGAATTTGTCCCCGGTCTGGCTGCCCTGGGGTCCGGCACCTCACCTGGCCGTGGGGCACCCTCTGGTCAGAATGGTGCTTCTCATCACTGGGGGCAGTTTTGAGCACAATTTGTCTGACGTACCAACATAAATGATCCCGATACGTGGAGAAATAGTGCAACAGCCCTTGGTAACAAATGTTTTAAAGGACGTGGCAAAACGGGCATCTGAGTTTAGTAACAGCTTCTGTGAACATTATGATACGTTAATATACTTAACAGAAAGTGTATTTTCGCTTGATAGTGTCCTAAGTGATTCTTCTGGGGTCACATTAGGTAGTTTGGAACAAAACGATTACTCAAAGTAAACTTGTATTTAATTAACACCATCTTTGGTGGTTGCAATAAAATTGTTTTTGCAGCATTTCATAGTTTAGGAATAGAGGAAAAAAACCAATTATGGAAGGCACAAAACTATTAATTTGGGTTTAGTTTTATAGCTTGTATGAGATTTATTCCGTAAATACAGAAGATGCTTCTCTTAAGAACAAAGATGAGTCACTTTTTTCTTCTTTTCTTTTTATTCTGGTTGCAAGGGGGGGAGGGGAAAGCCTGACATTTACTGACCACTTCTCGTTTGTTTTCTGTGCAAAGCATTTAAAAATGTTATAATGCCAAGTGTGGTGATGGCAGTGGCAGCACACAAGCAAGGTTGAAGAAAAGAGGAGAAAGTTGGTAGCAGCAAGATAAAGGTTTGAAGGTTTTCCAGAAACTGTAGCATTTTAGCTTTAATTCACAATTATTTTTCTGTTGCTTCAGAGTTCTGGAACTGTAGTAATTTGTACATTTGGTCTGTACTTGGGTTTTAGCATGCGCTCAGTTGTTTTCTTCTGACATTCTGGAAGTCTAATGCATCCTGGGATAGGCACATCTTTGACAAATTAGAAAGCTCTTTAGGTTTGTGAAATGATATCAAGAATGTAATACAGATTTTTTTATCAAAGCTTCTAGTAATACTGAACAGCTGGAAAAAATTATGAATGTTTAAAAACCAAAATAAACACAGCAGATGCAGGAGAATATTGTTTTGGACATGCCGTAGCCATGTCTCCTCTTAATTGCAGGCCATGTCCTGGTCATGTTGGCTGGTGAATGTCTCCTGTAGAGCTGGAAGGTGGAATGAAGGATGCGAAGGAAAGCCAGCTTGCCTCGGGGTATGCCAATGGTGTGTGTTGGGCTGAGGAGGTCACCCCACCGGAGTTGTAGTATTCTGGTATTGCCAATGACTTACTTAGGAATAGTGTAGTCAAAGTATTGAATTATATTAGCTGAGAAATACTAGTTGGATGGATGTTGAATCATCCATGCTGACCATTGCAGAATGACAGGAGATGCCGTTGTAGGCTGTGTGTAGCTTTTATGCAGTTCAATGCTACCATCAACATTGAAAACGGCATGAATGTTGTGGGAGTAAACGCACAAGGGTTCTGTGGCTTATTGAGCAGAAGGTGTTGATTCAGTCTTACCAACGGGGGACATAAGCTACATACAAAATCCTTGCCTTCCTCCCGAAAGCATGAACCTCCCCTCTGCAAGGTTCCTAGTCTGCTCTGGGCTCTGACTGAGGGGCTAGATGGCCAGCCACTACCTCTTGCAATGGCACTGGCTGCGTTTAGACCAGTACTCTGTAGCTCTACATTAGCTTTTTTGGGGGCGTGTTGGAATAAGTTGTTGTGTATTGCAGTGAATCTAGAAGCTGTGGACAAGGCCATGGGGGTGCGGAGACTGACCAGGGTGCTATTTTGTGCAACACCTGGATGCCTGCGCTGGTCCTGAAACACACCCATGGTGTGTGTTCTCTGTTCCCATCCTAAGTCATGGAGTTACCACTGGCGAACTGATAAACAAACTGAGCAAATTCACTGACTGACTTTGTGAGATACGGAAATAAACTGTGTATTGGCTGAATTAAGAATATGTAAACTATATTTACTGATGTTTATCCTTAACTTTGTCTTTGGATTTAGATGTAAATCTTGGGAGGCTGCACTTGTGAATTTTCTAAACAATTAATCTCCTGCCTGTCAAAAGGGACACTCTGGCCTTGATTATGATACCAGATCCCATCTGTCTAGCTGGTTTCATCATGCTGCTTCAAATTGTGTTAACACTTGAATGAGGAAAGTAAATGTTTGCTTTGTGTGATGATAATAAAACTAGGAATTTGAAAATCAAGAAATCAGTTATTTTAAATGACAGAGCCCATTCTGCAAGTCTTGGAGAATGGTATTTACGAAAGCTGGAGATGATAAGCTGGATTAGATTTTGGAGATGATTTTTAGGTCTGTTGAAAACTGATTGCAGCAAACTTCTTGATCTGAGCACTGCCAAGTTCCCCAGGAGTGCTGTCTTTGTCTTTTGAACTTTGCAGATATCAGACGTTTCTTTAGTGCATTATATGGAAGCGTTGAAAATATGTACGTCAAGCAGTAGGTTTATGGAAACATTTGTAGTATAAAGCTAAGAGTGAAAACACTGCTCTGTCACGTGCATCTTCCCCAGATGCCAAGAACCTTTGTAATACTGTGGTTAAGATGTTTTGTTTCAATTTTTTCCTGTATGTTAGAGCTGCTGACATTTCAGGGATTTTTGTGGCAAGAATTCAGCAGAGGAGAACATGATTAGAGGCTTGGGATGGGGGAGACAACCACATTCTGTATATGCCTCTACTACTGGATATATTTGGTACGTTGTTTAAAATAGCTTACCTTTATTTTCCCTTTCAATAAGCATATGGGCTAAGCTGTTTTGTTTGTCACACTGTGGTGGTTCTGGATGTGTAATTACTGTAAAGACTCTGAACATAATCAAACCTGCTCTTTTGGCGCTGTCTGAGTTGGACCAAAATAAGCAGCTTTTAATAGCACATATCAGTAAACCTGCCTGTTTAAGAGTTGTTGACTTTATCTCTTACACCTGAATTTTAAAATTCAACTGAAACTTCAAGATGATGTGGTGTAATTTGCTGAAAACATGAGGGTGGATTTTTTCCCCGTTTGTTAGCTCTTGTTGCATTGTCAAGAGTGGAAAGTTGTAAATAAGCCAAAAAAAAAATCTGATGCTGAACCACTTCCAAATTTGATTTGTATGTTCAGCAGCATAAACGAGATGCCATGTTTGAAGAGACATTCCACCCCTCTCATGGGACTGCTGGCCATCAGAGTGCGGAAGCTGCCGTTTGCCAGAAGTCTGCAGTGAAGAAATTCAGTTCCTCTATTGAGTGTTTGTGGATTAAGCCCAGTTATTAGAAGTGGTGTAGCTTGTAATGTTTCCTTGTTACAAGCGATTTATTTTTTTTTTTAATGCAGATCAGCATACATCATTTGCTACAGATTGAAAAGAATAAAGAGGAAGTGCAAGTTAAAGAGAGAAAAAATTGGTGGTAAATGCTTTGAAAGTATCTGAAGTAGGTTTTATTGAAATAAAGATGAGTGTTTCTAGCTCTCGGGTAGCTGTGGCTCTGCGGTGCGTTTAGTAGCAATTGATGCCTCTGTGTGTTGATTGAGCTGTAAGGTGAAGGACTGGATTTGCGTGGGGGATGATCTTGTGTTGAATCCTCACTCTGTTTAGACATGTCGCTGGAGCAGTAAACCGTGAACACAAGTAGCAACAGTAATAGTATTGAAACTTTTGGGTGCAGGTCTTTCAACTCCTATGGTTAGTGAGGTGAGAACTCTGCCCTTCTTCTTAGCAAATATTTTTTTCTAATCATGGATCACTAATTTTTTAGATGGCAGACCTTGCAAATAGGTTTGAAACTGCAGAGGGATGTTTTTAAGACGATGTACTGAGGCAGCCTTAAAGATCTAGCTCTGGGAACGTGAGCTGAGGGCTGAGCACCATTCTTGGACATCTTGCTTCAGGGCACTTTCTCCTTCATGGTCTCTCTGCCTCCAGGGTCACTTTGAAAGCTTACCTCCTTTTGGAGAGTTCCTGATCCCAACTTGCATGCTCTGACAAACAACCCGAGATTATGGAGGGAGTTGGAGGGGATGGGTGTTGCCCAGCAGCGGAAATCTCTGCCCTTGTGTTTTCTTCTAAGAATATGCATGAATCCATAAACAGATAAAGATTACAGGTTTGTTCATAAATGGCTGTGTGGACGCTTTTATGGACACCAGCTATACTAGGGAAAAAATAACTGATAATATCAGCTAGGTTGTCAGGCTGCCAAACCGCAAGGAGAAAATTGCAGAATGCTACCTGAAGAAATCTCAAGTGTTCTTTTCTTTCTCTTGAGCAGAGCTAGAGAGTTGTGAGCTATGTAATATGGAAATCAAAGCTAGGAAGATAGGCAGGAAGGACCCTACAATCCAATCCCCTGCTATTGTAAGGAGCTACCTCCTATAATACATTTTAAAAATATTTTAAAACTAGTTAGGTTTGCTTACTTTTGCATTCCTTCAGAAAGCTTGTTACCAAACAACACTGCTCTGATGTTTAGAAAATTCCTCTCATTTCCAGCTGAAACTTTTCACTCTGGCGTTTTTATTCATCTTTGTTCTTGCGCCACAGTCCTTCTGTAGTTTAAATAGCTCTTGTTCGTCTGAGCCTGTAAAAGCTAATGCAGCCCTTTCACATGAAAAAACCCAGCAGTTTTAGTTTCTGGCAGGACTCCCTCCTTTCCCCTGATGGTGCTAGTAACACTTCTTGCACCTGTTACAGGGTGAATTACTCTTTCTGGAACAAAATGGACAAGAATGGTACACGGTATGTCATATATAGTCTCATGCAAGACTTTTTCACTGGTGTCACTACTTCCTTTCCTCCACCGGGCATAACTTTCCTGATGCACACTACGCTCTTGTTTGCCTTTCTTAACATTCATTGTAATCTTTTTATAGATATGGACATGTTAAGCGATATCTGTTGTTTCCAGGCGAAAAGCTCCTGCCCTATTAGGGAGTGTCCCTCAGTGTGTGGTTTCATACTATTTAGTTTCATCTCATTTCTGTTATTCTAATCCTCAGCATCACAACAGTTCTGCATAGACCAAGTTGTAATCCTCCTCTGCTGACAGTTCTTCCAGCTTTGTGTTGCCAGGAAGCTTCATTGTAGCGGTCCTAACCTTTGTCCCAGAGTAATTACCAAAATCATGCCATGCTGATTATAGACAGCAACATGTCCAAAGTAAGGTTTGTGCAAGTTTCGGTTCTTATTATACAGTTACAAACTTATTTGCTGTCTTTCTCAGGTAGAAATGATTAAGTTTAGAGCAGAGGGCCAAATTCTGTTGTGTTTTGGTTTGGTGTTGGTTTAGTCATTATGTGAAACTAACAATTCTGCATTTCTTCAAGTATCAGAGTAAGATCAAACAAGCCCTTCCCTCTGAATTTGCCATTTCAGTTCCGTATAACTTCAAATGTATTTGTAAAATATGAACGCACAATTGGAAGTTATGTGAGTCTGAGATGGATGGTAGGAAACACTCTAAGATTAATGATTAGAACTGGATAACTGTTACTGGTAGTTTTCCCCTCTGTTTCATGTATCTGTTCTGCCCCCTACCTGAAGGCGCTCTGTGGCAGCTTATGTTTAAGGTCCAGTGTATTCCTTCCAGAACCCTGGCAGAGCTCGCAGGAGACCAAATTCAAGATAAAAGGATGAGGTTCATGCATGAGTGATTTTTCTGAGTGGATCTTAAAAGACTTGTCAAGTTATTAGTTACTTATTTCTTGAGTAGTAACATCAAATATTTGGAAATTCCCAACCTTGTTACTTTTTATTGAAAAAAATCTAATAAATCACTGAACTACAGGTATTTAATATTTTATCTTATTCAATTTAAACATATTAAAGTGAGATTTTTGACAAATCTTTGTTGAAGGGAGTTTAGTTTTGTTGTCTGCAACCTGACAAGATCATGATAAAGAGTAAGATTGCTGAACTAACTTAATGTAAGTAATTCTTTTCTGTCATGGCAGTTTGTATGTATGTGGTTTGGGTTTAGAGATAGGATTGAAAAGTTTTGTACCATAGTGTGCTGAAAAGTCTTCTTGGCTGTATAGAGCCATTTCAGCAGTTACTGTGAGATCTATGAATTTGATGATTTATTTTATGAATAAATATGACAAGTAAAATCTTAGTGTGTTAAGTGTAAGCTGCTTACCTTTCCCGTTCCATGTGCCAGATATAATGCATCTGACTCTGGATACTATTGGTTGCCTTCAGAAGACTTTATTTTCCGAAAAACATATGGAGTCATTTATGTGGGATATCAAAGTATCTTTCTTTCCGTCACTTAAAAATGTGATACACTTCTAACAGTTGACCTCTGACGCCTCCTGTATTTTTGTACGTCTGCTAAAGCAAATGAACTGTCACGGTGAGGACAGATGTTTCTACCTCATGAAACCTGTGAGATCTGATCTATTAAGCGAAAGAAGGACTGCACATCTGCAAGAGAACTTTGTGTAGAGCTTTAATGTATGGGTGGTCTGTTTCCTCTCTTGAAGTTTTCCAAGGTTGCCAAAGTACCTGAGTGTGTTCTTGCAAAGGAAATCTTTCTGATGTTTTCTTGTGCTGGAAATAGGCAGCGTTTGCCCCTGAATTTGGAGGTAGAGGGAGAACTAGGACAAGTTTCATGCTGGGGCAAGAAAGCCCTCCTAAAAAGACTTGCAAATAGGTTTTGTGCAAGATTGGCCTAAATTGCCCTAATCAGGATGTAGCCCTGGAGTGGCTGCATCTGCTCTTGTTCCTCCTATTGAATTAAGCAATTGATAACACGGTAACGGACTGCTTGGAAAGTAACATGTGCTGTTTGAAAACTTTCTAAAATGCCTGAAGTATATTGGGTTCGCTTTCTCACAGCAATTTTTTATATCTGTTAAACAACAAAAAGGTTGTCTAGATGCCGAGAAGTGCACTAAGGATTTTGAAGTACTCAAGGAATCTGCTCAGTACTACTGAAACTGAGTTGCAGGTTTGTCCGATCAGGTGCTCCTGCTCTCAGTCCTGAACAGGTGGTTACAGCAGCTGGTAGTGTCTTACCTGATGCACGGAATTTTGTTAGGAAGTCAGTTCAGGCCATTTTGAAAGAAGTAGTAGCATACATGAACAATTGGTATTCCTAATCTGATCATGGACGTGTAGGAAAGTGAATGTCAGACAAATGTTTTTTGGAAGATACAGAATTCAAGAAGCAACTTCTTTGTGAGAATGTAATTGCAATGGAACCTGTACATACATCCTGTGTGATGGATGGCGCTTGGTGTATTTAGCCTCTGGAAATCCAGTCCTCATTTGCCAGGAGTTCCCGTGAGTGGATTCCCAATTCAGTTCTGTGCTGTTCCCCCTCGCCGATGAGGGCTGGAGGGGATTTGAGTTTGGTTTTAGTCTGATGCCTTGGGTTTAGATGAGTGTTGCCTTTGCGTTCTGCTGCTGCAGTGCAGCAGAGCTCCATGCCTGAACACCCTCTGAGAGGCTGAGCGGAGTAAAGCAGGTCCACAAAGTAAAGGGAGGATAGCATGTATTAATACCATGGCCTTTTTTATTCTCTCTGGTCATCTTCTCAACTGTTGCTGTGCATGCATAGCCATTGACTGCCTGTCTTAACAGAACGGGTGGTGGATCGAGACTCAAGGTGGAATAGAAATTGGAAGAGTGATCCTGCCCTACAGTGGGCTTCCTTAGCATTGGTGGATTTTGCTGACACTCCTGGGTAAATATATTTCCATCTGAAGTGGCTTAATATGTAGTTGTCTTTGCTAAGCAATGCAGGACAGGCCAGCCATCTTGTATCTGAAATTCTTCGTTTTATTCTAGCCTGAAACTGATAGAGCTAAGCAAACTGTGAAAAATGACACTGTGTCATACTTCAGACTATTTTATTTGAAGTTGCACTGAAGTAGAATTCCGATAACTTTCACAATACTTCTCAGAGCTGAGAAAAGTGTTACAGCTCTTCCCGAAGAAACCCAACTGACATTTTTGCCACTCAGTACAGCACTGGAGGACAAGTCAGCTTCTTGCCTCTTCCCCTAACCTTATGAAAAATATAGTTTATTCACAAAAAATGTACCTGAGTAATTGGCCTGTTAAGTATTAAGATGCTGTAGGATATCAAGAAATTAAACAGAGGCAGTCCTTTCTGAGGGACAGTCATGAGGAAGCATTGCTCAAAATGTGTCGTAAGCTTAATGGAAAATGGTAACTGGAAAAATATTTATTCTAGAGACTTTTTCCTTGTATTTAAATTTTGCTTAGAGGGTTTAATGGGGAGCTATATGAACTGATTGTATTACACAGCAGAATTTCAGGAGTACAAGACAGGAGATGTCTCCACAGCTTAAACCATAAGAACCACTGAGAGTCACTGCTTTACTAATTAACTGGTAGGAGAGACAAAGGAGAATAGTGGTTTTTATTGCATTTAGTTTCCTATCGCAATGCAGAAGTAAGAAGGCTGAACTGAAGAAGGCTGGAGAGCAAACATCTTGGGCTACATCTGAATGAAAACCTGTTGATCTTTGATGCTTAAGGTTAACAAACATGACTGAAACAGTAGGAAATTCAGCATAGGATCTTCTGGTTTTTAGATCTTGTATTGTCATGTGTATGCCATATGACTCGGGGGATTAGATACATCTCAAACTCAACACGTATTTTGAGGAATTGCCAAGACAGCCTTTCTTAGGCAGTGGTGACTGACTATGCAGTTTTAGCTCATGGGGAAATGGATAATTTTGTTTTGATTGATGAAGCTGGATGGAAAGCTTTGTTCCAGTATTTGCAGGCACTGTGGGTGTCTAAACTTGCAAGTTCAGACAGAAATATTGTAAAGCTGTGTGGTTCATACCATGTTGCAAGGAAGACTTAGGCATGCAGTGAAAGTGAGAGAAAGTACTAGCGAGATCCTGGGCTTTAAGTGTCTCCAAGGAGATCCACTGTCATTCAGGAAAGGGAAGAAACATGGCTATACTGGTCTGAATATGAGCAAGTATGTTTGTCATGTAAAAAGCTTAATGGAGTGGCAGAATGCTACAATTCTACTGAAGATGAGAAGAATCAGAGAATAATCTGTAGTCAATCCTGAAGTTTTCTTTAGTTAATTTAGTAATTCACGTACTAACCAGGATAATGAGCTCAAGCAGAGTACTGTGCTAATGCAGTGAGACTGATGCACTATCAGTGTGGCTTGTTTCCAGGACTAGTTGGATGTCTCCTGCAGGACTTCACTGGGCAGTGCAAATGTGACCTGAGAGCTTTCTGGTTGTCTGGCCGTGCTATATCTCTCTCAGTTCTGGTGAGTGCAGCAATCATTGCATAGGAAAAAACAGTATTGTGTTTAGTTTGCCCTAGGTACAGTCTTCCTGTCTTTGGCTGTATGTTTGATTTTGCTGGAACAAGGAGTATCTTTATCATGGCCATAGTCTGCAAATCCGGCCTTCACAATGGCTAATAGGAGTGGCTGTTTGGGTCTCTCTGTGTAACTCATTCAATTACAGGGAATAATGGAAAACAGTTGAGTTTTTTAGCATTTATCCACTGCTTGCCCTTGGAAAGAGCCTGTGATCATAAATCCTGCTCCCTCACATCCAATAGTCCTCCCTCAGACCAGGTAGCGCTTTTCGTGCCAAAAAACCTGAAGGGTTTCCATATCTGTATTCATGACACATTCAAATTAATGTTTAAAAATTATTATATGTGGAGTTACTAATTTTTGCAGAAATTGGTACCCCGGTAGCTAGAGAGCACCGTAGAGATTTAGTCCTTGTTGTAACAATCTTTAAAGTATTTGAGCCTATGCAACTTCTGCTTTTGCATTCTTACTTCCTTACATTCAGGGAGAAGGATTTAAACAGCAGTGAATCTCCATCAGAGGTGATGCTTCTGTCACACAGATGAAGGCCGCCTCACTTGAAACAAGATTTGTTCTCTTTGAAAGTTGTTATTTCTTCATAATTAGTTTTTCTTGTTTCAAGTGGCATGTTTATTCCAGAAAATGGGAGGGCTTTGAGTGCAATTACCTTTACTGCTGTTTCTCTGGAAATTATTACTGTATGAAGCTGGCAGAAAGCTTTTCTGCTATTAGTCTGCTGGTTGCAGTTGTTTGTGAAGTAGGTCAAAGGGGTTTGAAGATATACAAAAAGATGAGAGACACATGTTGGGCTTTTCATAGTTAGGCGATTGAGTAAGAGAGTTATGATAGCAACAAAGAGGCAATAACCTGTGTTGCGTGCTGGAATCCCCAGGCTGTGGGATTTCATGCATGTGCTTGAAGGTCTTACTGTAGATTCAGATAACTTGCCTAAAATGTAGGTATTGTATAATAATGAAAGATATTACTTCAGTTCATTTTTCCTAGGAGGAAGAATAATTTGAATCCTTTATTTAGGGAATACTTACCTCAATAATAATGCAGTCAAACTCTTGTATTTGGTAGGTGGGGGGAAGAGGGGGTTGAACTGGCTGTTGCAGGAGAGTTCACGCAGATGTGGAAGGAGATGCCAGGAGACTAAGCAGCAGAGAATGTGATACTTGCAGTTGTGGCAGGTCCTCTCAGGAGGTGTAATACCTTCCTTCCCTTCCCATACCTCCTGCCTACACTCTGTTTACACGAGTAATTTTTACTCACAGTGACAGAGTTGCTTTGAGGGCTGTGGTCGTGGTTATCTCAGGGCCACTGCTATTCTAGAGGTACAGGCTCTGGGGAGGCATGGGAGGGTTTTTAGACATTGGAAATGGGTTAGGAATAGTTATAAAACAGACACTTTGTGTTTGGAGGAGATGGAAAAGGAGATGGTAGTTAATAACCTGAGAAACAGAGAGGAAAGAGAAGCCTTTATGTTTGTCCCATCGTTTCTTGTATAAGCCAAAAAAATGAGAGAGGAGGAATGGTCAGTTGAAGTAGAGAAAGAAATGACCTTTTGAACTTTCTTATTTTGCCTTCACAAAAAAAAAAAAAAAAGAGTCTTAGAGAAGTGATTGGTAGGTTTGCAAGTGAAGACAAGTTGAGCCTTTTGATATTTTCATCACAGATATCTCAAGTCCCTTGTCTGGGGGATGCTGAGAGTTTTCTGCGTGCGCTCCAGTCAGCTCTTGAGGCAGTGAGAGCCCCTCAACACAGGCTGGAAAATGCTGTGGTGGGCAGGAGCTGGGTACGTTTGTCACACTGGCTTCTGGTTACTGCCTTTGAGTTGCTTGTCTTGTTATAGATATGTCTGTGCAGTTTCTTTAGAAAGGTACGCACGTTTATGACTGTTAGAAACTGGGTGCTCGGGGCTGTAGCACAGATTTAGATGCTGTTTAGTTTTAAGTTTTACTTTCTTTGCTAGATGCTTCACGTGTACACACATTCTTGTTAGACTTCAGCGACAGGAATGCTTATGTTAAAAAAAACAAAAATGCAAATGCAGAAGTACTGAAATTATTTTTGTTTGCAAATCTGAAAGTTATTATGTCTCTCATATTGTACTGTCTTAACTGTGGATACTCTATCAGAGAGGGTTACCTTGAAAATGAAGGGGGTGAAATCCACAGTGCTTTACTGAGTACTGATGTCAGGTAGAAGGCATGTGTTTGTGCATCAGTGGCACTTCTGCCATATTCGGGCAGAAGTACTGGAACTGTTCTGGGTTCAAGTGGTGAAAAAATGTTCCATTTCTGCTACAGGATTGATGAAGCTGAACAGTTTGGAAAGAGGACTAAGATTTGTTTTTATTAGGTAACAATTACAACTGGGGGGGGGGGCGGAAACAAGAACTTTTCTGTAAAAATGTTTGCTAGCTGACTAGTTTGTGAGAGAAGGAGTTCTTATTAGCTCTGCAGATGTACTCAATATTTCTCTCCTCCAGTATCTCAGAGGTCCTGTTTTCTTTGCTCTGCAGCTTGTACGTGATCCCCTTATTTAATCCACAGGGTCAGTAGGGTACTACACTGAACAGTATTTCCTGGCTGGCTGTCATGAGGCACGTGCACACCTCAGTAAGATTTATACCCTCTACCACTGGCAATTTTTCACGATGAGGTGAACAAGTACTTTCTCCCTCAAGTAGTCATTCATTGCTATTGCTTGCATATTTGATAAGAGAAGACTTCCTTTTTGCATACATCAGGTGTTACTTCCTGAAAGCCTACAGCACAAGACGAAGGTTTGATGTGGAAAATTCTGGTCAAAATGGCCAAAGCTCTTTCAGTTTCTAAGCAAGTGGAAATGGGACCTTAAGACAGGAGGTGAGTCCACTGTTGGTCGTAGGTACAGCTAACTGTCTGTGCCCAGCTGCCATTGCTGCAAGGCTGAGGGAGACCAGCTGAAGGCCACGTGGCAGTCTCCTCCGGTCAGACCCAAGCGGTGGTACAAGGCCACACCTGCAGTGCTGGGACACCACGGAGCGTGCAGAGATGTCCATGCCTGGCGAGGGCAGCTGTTCCCCGTGTATGGGACCAGGGCAGCAGCAGTGTGTCACCAGACAAGGCCGTTGCGTCAGCAGTGCAGCACTCCCCGGTGCACTCTGGCTCTGTAGCATTTTAGCCTGAGTGCTGGCCCGCTGTCAAGGTGAAGTGCTCTTTCTGTTTCCAGGTGTGGCTTTGCTGTCTGCACCACCCACTGTGGGTCACAGAGGTGTCCACAGTTTCATGCTTTTGTGTTGTCATCAGTGCATGTTTTGGCAAAATCTAGAAATGAGTATGTGTAAGTGTGTTCTTGCTTTCCACCAGCTTTATGGCCAGCTCTAATGATGCTCATCATTTATTATGAGAAGAATTTGTCAACATGAGGGTGGTTCAACAGATGCAGGAAAGAAATGCTGTTCTGAAGAAAAAACTTCTAATGGAAATGGAATGCAAAAAAAGAACTACTGGAGACCTCTGGAAAAAACAATTTTCTTGTTTCTGGTACTAGCAGGCCTTCAAGATTTAAAGGTCTGCCAGCAGATCAGTGAGGAACTGGTACTTGCAGAGGCATATGCTAACATTTGAAGAGATTTAGACGTGAAATTGCTAGTTCAGATTCACTTCATCTGTATTTAAGAATAATCTGAAATATAAAATCTTCTGTGGTACTTAAATACAAAGGGGGAACTGGAAGACCTAAGAGCCTTCTCAAAATTCTCTGGGAATCATCTTTGTTATTTATGTGTTGAAAGGGCAGATGCTAAGTATTTGTATTTCTTGCCTCATTTTAAAAGCCAAGTCCAGGCGAAGGCAGGAACTGCCTGTGCACTTCTGTGTACATCTGTCTAAATCATCATGATAGTGTAGGAAGTTGCCTCTACTTATGGAAAAAAGAGGGGGAAGAAAATCTACAGAAAGCTCAAAAAAATTAAATACAACAAATAAAGTTCTTTGGGGTTTTAGACATTGTAGCCTTTTTGGCTATATCCAGTCAAATATTTCCTCTGTAAGAAAGGAAGGCTCTTCAAATATCATGACGATAAATTCTGCAGAAATATAAAAATATATATATGGGGGGAAGACACATCCGGTCCTTCAGTAAAACATTGTTTTCATACAAAGCATGACCAAAGAGGATAGCAGATTTCATTACAGGTCACACTTTGACTTCTGCTGTAGACTTAATTTTTGGAATGTAGATGTGCTAATTCACTTCAGAAATATTTAATGACAGTGACCGACATGAGGTATGGTTCAATGGCTATTGGCAAAATAGCGGCTTTAAATTATAGCTATTATTAACTTGCTGCACAGGTATGTTGCTGGTGTCTGTTTAGAATCAGCCAGTACCAGCTGTCATTTTGACTAAAATATTTGATGTTAAGTATTGTGTCTGTGACCAAATAGAAATTAGTCCCAATCCATAGGTTAATGGCAGAATTTTTAAAGACTAATCCTGAAAATGAGTTTGACAAGTAATACTTATAAACTCTATTTAATAAACTGCGTTGTCCTGTTCAGCTTTTTTTGGCTATTAGTGTTGCTAGTATCAAGTATAGTCATTTAAGGAGTAAAACTTGTTTTGGTTGTTAAAATCTGGAAAATCCTCTCAGTCTTGCAGAGGCAGATCAGTATTTCATATATTTAAATATCTGTTAATTTTGGCCTAAGCAGCAGTTGCTACATCACTAGGATAGTGTTTTTGCCATCCAGATTTAGAAACCTTGCAAATACTTAAATACATTAAATTAATCAATTGTGTCAGTCAATATTCAAGTTTAAACTTGTGTTACAGATAATTTTCTGTTTGCTGTGTATCAACATGTCCTTCAGACTGATGCTGTGGAAAAAAAAGGAATGATTTGCTCCTAATACATGTGAACAGAAGAGCAGTGAGATGACATTTATCTCTGTGTGTAGTATAGTTTTGAACAGCGATGTTTTTTAGGAGGAAAAAACAAATTAGAGAGTATGAGAAAAAAAATGCAAAAATTATTTTAGGACTGGAAGAGTACCTTGCAATGTGAAACTTGGTATTGGTTTAGCATAAAGAAGACTGAGACATAACTTGATCACAGCAGTCAAGTACCTTTGCACTGAGAAAATACCAAGGAAATGACAGTACGTGAGAAAGTCATAACAGGAAGCAATAGCTGGAAGCTGCAGTTAGATAAATTTGAACTGGAAATAGCAACGATAATGAGATTATGTGGAGAACTGGGGACAACCATAAGATATGTGAAGAGAAAAATCTGTTGTGGAGAATCTGTCTGTAACAAGGTCAGTATCAGTAGCAAGTTCTTCATTAGAAGTTATATTATGAGAAACATTTTGGCTTTCCTATGCTGTTTGTGTAGAAGCTACGGAAAAACCCCACATATTTTAATTAAGGGAGGAGAAGAATGTTCTGGGAGGTTCTAAAAAAACGTAGGACAAAAACATTTCTTGTGGCAAGGACTCAAAGATATGTCTTTCCTGAAAAAAAATGAAAGCTGCCTGCTGATTTCTTCGGTGGATGCTAGAGTTGTAATACTCAGCACTCCAAAAATAAGTCAGTTTTTAACAACCTCATCGTGGCTCTTTAGTTTTGAAATAAAAGTGGCTCTAACAGTCTTTGTCAAAATGGACTTGAGCTGTCTTGAGCAGTGTTAACTGTTTTTCTTCTGCCTTCAAAAATGGCAGCTGTCACTGAAAGCAGGCCAACTTTGTAAATACTTCATAAATACTCTATGGATGGAAGAACTGGGCAGTAATTGAGGGGTAAAATTTCGTAACCTGTTATACAGGACTGTGATAGGAGAATAACCTTTTCTGGCCTTCGGGAGGGGAGGGAAGGGAGATGCTTTCTGATTTCAGGAAAGAATCTGAACTTTATGCGGCATTTTTGACCGTGTTTGTTCACTCTACATACTTTGCCCAAGGGTTAAACTCTGCGTGCTTGAGCTGGATACTTGTCCCTTTACAAAATACAGGCGCTGCGAGGCTTGATAGTGTAAACAACTGCGGATAATAGTTTACTCATGACACAGCCTTGAACAAGTAGCTTGTGTGGGAGCCAGAGAGAGGAGAACTCCTGGGCTCTAACAGACTTTGTCACAAGTAGACCTACAAAGCTGTCATGAAAAGGAGTTCCCCTTGAGCTCTCCAAACAAGCTGTGTAAGTTTTCACTGAGCAAGTTTTTCAACAAGAATGGTTTCCTATCTGTTTTTTCTCCCACATGATCCCTCTTCAAGATCATCATCCCTTTGGACTGCAAGGGAGGAAGAAAGGTTGCGGGCGCAACATGATTTGGGAGACAAGGGGGCAAGGGAGGATGCTTCACTGAGACCAAACCTGATGGAGCTGGGTTGCATTTTGCAGATACAGGCAGAGAGGGGAAGCGGGATGGGGAGGAGGCAGCAAGAGCCAGGGAGGCTGGCAGAGGTGCTGCAGAGCATGGCCAGCAAGGGCGGGCTGCCTTTGGCCACACCAGCAGGCCAGGTCTCGCAGCTGATGGCGGCAGTGGAGCGGGACTGTCCCAGAAGCGGAGCCAAGCGACCAGTGAAACAATCGTAGCTGCTCCTGGGAAATTTTCCTACATGCCAGAAGAAAGCTTTGCTTGTGCTTTTCTTGGATCTCCGTCCTGATCTTTTCGTAGAAAACAGCAAGAGGGTTAGCATCAGATTGAATTTGGAGTTTGACCTCCTGAAAAAGTGAAGTTGGAAATCAAAAAGCAAAGCATGTGAATTCTTGTGGTTTAAGAGCAGATGTCCGGTTTAATATTATATACCTCCCCAAAACTGCATATTTCCACACAGTTCTAAACCAGTGCCAAATATCAACGTCAGTGTTAGCGCCCTGTAGCTGCATTGGCCTTGCGATACTTGTGCTCTCTTCAAATGGATGGCAGTCAGTCTTTTCTTCTCGTGGTAGCTGAGCCTTATACTGCTGTTCTTAATGTTTTGAACAACAGGACTAAATATGCTGAGTGATGAGTATTTCCACCTATATTCCTTAGTGTAACACAGCAGGAAAAGTAAGAGACTAGCCTTCTGTCATAACTGAATAGTCCCAGCTGCTCTTCCTTGGTATTGCGGTGAGTCCTAGGCTTTCACGTGTCAGGAGTGACATGCATATGCCCAACATTACCAGTGTTAGGTGTGAGCTGGTAATTTTCTTGAAGATAAGACTACAAGAGTGCTTTTGCTTGGGATCACCACCAGAATGTCACTAAACAAGCTAATTTTATATATAGAATGGTTTTACAAAACCAAACGTACTCGTTCTTGTGAATGTGCTGTTAAGTCAGATGTGATAGGTAACAATTTGAAAAGAAACATTTTGTCATTTGCAACTGCGTGACCTGAGGCACAGAAATGATTTTTCTGAACTCAGAAACAACTTAGAGAGTTGTTGCTTCTCAGGCAACACCCTAAAAGACGTGGTACAGTGTCTCTTCCCAGCTTTACATGGAAGTTAATGATATTCTCTAGTGCTTGACCATCTCATTCGAATATGCGTTCTTTAGCTACAGCGCATGAACTAGTTTTTCAAATTTTGAATCTGTTCATTTTGAAACCAACATTTACTACTTCGGAGAAAAAATAATGCCTTAAAATTAGGGTTGGGTTTACCATGGCTGATGGGTATTGTGATATTGTTGTGTGGTTTGAGTATTTTGTCGTGGACTTTGTGATGTATTTACAATTTCACAGAGGACTCGCAGGTCACAAGATGCACATCCCCACCCTTTTAATAACCCAGCATTTTATTCCTATAAAGCTGGAGATCTAATAGGACGACCAGTTTATTAATCCAAGGAAACTTGCCATGTTAAAGCGGGAGGAAAGAGAGGCATAAATGCCTGCATTTAAATACTGGGTACTACAAATGAGGTTGGATTAAGTTACTTTTATTGGACAATGTAGAGACAACAAAAGAAGCTAATGGGCTCAAGCTGTGCAAAGGAAAGTATTCACGTGGACAGTGCTGGAAGGCTTCTTGCTCTCACCCTCTGCTTGCTGAGATCTGTACTTCTGTCTCAGCTCTTGTTTTTGAACAGATACTTCTGGAAAAGAAAGTGGATCTGGTGCAAATAAATCTTTTGGTATATTTTTGTCAGACATTAGAAAGGAGAATAGTGAATTTTTTTTCTTTTTGTAAGAAAAGAGTGGTTGTGGTTCCTGTGCTCCTGTGCATGGCACAACAGCCTGAGACATCTCTGTATGTACAGCCTCTGGAAGAGGAAGGATCTCATGATGCAGAATATTATATAGCACATGTCAGCCAGGGTAGCGCCTCTAAAGAGGCTGGGAGAAGAGTCTTTTGTGATCTGTTAACAAACTGATCAGTGTCTGAAAATGTCTGAAACAGATACATTATCTGTATTGAACGACTTGACTGTATCAGCAGCTAAAATCCACCTCCCCTTCCTCAAACTGCTTCTCTCGCTCATTGGTAGTAGCAGCCTGCCTCTGTTTTAGCATCTTCTAGCAAGACTAGTCCATCTTTCTCCCATGTGCTGTGTCTAGTACTGCTGTGGGGTTTTGTGGGTGTTCAGGATTTCATGGCTTTCAGTGCATGTTCTTTTAGTGAGACTGTTCCATCTTCCTCCCATGTGCTGTGTCTAGTACTGCTGTGGGGTTTTGTGGGTGTTCAGGATTTCATGGCTTTCAGTGCATGTTCTTTTAGTGAGACTGTTCCATCTTCCTCCCATGTGCTGTGTCTAGTACTGCTGTGGAGTTTTGTGGGTGTTCAGGATTTCATGGCTTCCAGTGCGTGTTCTTGCAGACCTAGTAGACCACTCTGCTCCTCAGTGTCTTGTAACAGCAGTGCTCTGTCCCAGGTGTAATCGGGATCCCTCAGGATTGCGGCAGGTTTTGGAGGGGGAGTTGTGTAAGTTTGGGTGGTCAGTCACACCTCTTAAAGAATGGCAAAGGAAGTCTCCTGTAGGTCAAGATGAGCCTATAGATTGCCTATGAGGAATACTTAAATAAAAATTGAAAAGTTGATAGCAGGGCTGTCCTTCCAGAGAAACCCAACTTGTCATCAGTGACAGCAGAAAGAAGCTACTGACTATTTTTGTGTTGTTGCATCAGAACTTTCAGTGTATCCATCTCCACATACCAGGTGCAAAACAATATCTGGAAATACTAGGCAAAAAAGAATTCTTAATTACATGCATTTTTCAAGTTTATTGATTTGAGTGGCCTTTATATTACCAGGAATAAAAAGAACCTTAATCTATCTTCTGAAGAAAAGTCATTAAAATGAGACAGTTGGGAACAAATTAGCACATCATCTGTATGCTCAAGGTTTTGAGGATAATCAGCTACTGAAATTCAGAATGTATGAATTAGTAATGGCATGACTGTTGCACATCTCACTGCAGTGTTTCAATATGATCACATTCCATGTTTATTTTGCACACAACTTTTCCTAAGGAGCTATCCAAAACTTGGATTATGCTTTTACCATCCCGTGATCCTGACATTCAGTAATAATGAGTTCACATAGTTAAATTTTCAGTACTTAAAATAACAAAACAAAACCACTAAAAAAAAAAATACAACCCCAAACCAAAACTTCTGTTAATTGAATTCAGATGTCTTGTCTGGAGAGCATTCAATTAAACACAAAAATAGGATACTTTTTGGTTCAGCAAAAAGGAGTTTTTTATTTTTCATTTCTTTGTTTCTTGTTGTATGATTTTTGTTTTCTTACGTGTACTGAAAACTAGATGTTGCAGTATCAAGCTTTTGTCTTGCTTTCCTTTTTTCCTGCTCAGTAAAAAAAGAGGTGGTGTTTCCAGCTGTAATTTCTATGTCTAGCTTGCGAGTCTGTTTCAAAATAGATGTTCAGTGTTTTTATGAGTCTTTGTAAATTATAAGACTTCAGAAGGAAAATGTTCGAAGTTGTTCATACATTCTGCAGTCTTTAGATTGCAGAAAATAATGTCATTTATAAAAATTCACATTAACCTTGTTTTTAACGTCACTCGATGCCAGAAATGCTATCACATTATGAAAATAATGGTTTGGCTGGGGGAAGGAGGTGAGTAAAAGAGCATGTGATTAGTTGTAATAGTGCCATGTGAAGCTGCAGACATCCGATAGTTAAAATATTGGTGATGTTACCCTCACCATTTTCATGAAAAGCAGTCACCCTTCTTAATTGTTTGTTCTGTTGTGAACCTGGGAAGGACAACAAGAGCAGATCTCCTGTGCCCGCCAGGCAGTCACTGGGCAGCATGGCGTGTCGTCATGACCACTGCCGAGGACCAAGGAAGGAAAATCAGGAGACAGCATATATTGAATGTGTCAGTGATAGACGCCAAGGAGCATAAGTAGAGAAGCTGGAGAACAGGTGCAGGACTCTGTATTGCATCAGTGATGCAGGGAGGTAGGCTGCCCTTGGCTTCATCAGGTGCCAGTGTAAGACTGGTCCCAAATAAGGTAGAAAGTGGCAGGATGGGAGAGGAAAGCCTCCTGCTGGAGGCTGGCAATCGTTCTTGCCTCTGCAGCAGGCACTCTGGTGGGCAGCTTGGTTAGGTCAATGTGTTTGCAGGTGATTGCAAACAGTATTCCTTGTCTTCTGGACACCAAAAGGAAAATGTTTTGGTCAGATTTCTGGAAGCTTTAGGTGCACAAATGGCACCAGCTGCAGTTCAGGCAGGATGCTTGTCTGCCCTGTGCATGGGGAGATTGTTTTGTGGAGTGCTCCGTAACTCCAGCAGCTGCTGTGTACATGTGTACAAGTATTACAGGCTTGCGAATGCTCTTCAGTGGCGTGTGTACCTTGGCCTGTCCTACTAGCAAGAGGGCTTGTCCTGAAGAGCCTTCCTCAGATTAATTACTCCTGTGGCTGCCTGTGTGGCGGTGGCAAAGTCACTGTGGCTGCAGGTCTGAAAGTTACTGTAGGACTGTGGTGCCTCCGTGTGAGGCAGAAATTCCTGCTGGGTGCTTGTAGGCGTGGGGAACATGAGGTTTTCCATGGTGGCCTTGCACAAGGGTCCCTCACGGCCAGGCTTGCAAAACGCTGCTGTGGGGCTGCCAGACGGGGCCCCGCGGGGTTTGGCTCACACAGGAGCCGGTGGGGAAGCTGTAACAGGCCCTTTGGAGGAGAGTGTGATGGGTCGGCTCAGCCGGGGACTTCAGTCTCTGTGTTGAGCAGGGTGGCAGCTGAAGTGCTGGTGGGACTGTAAGGCTGAATCGATGCCCGCCTGGCTTGCATTGTACGCTTGCCATAACTTGCGGCAAGAGGCTGTCAGGAGGTTTAGTCTGGTTTGTATCACAAGTGAAGTGTTGCACTTGAGCAAAAGCTGTCATTCTTAAATACTGTATGGTTGGGGTTGTGGTTTGGGGCTTTTTTTTGTTGTTGTTGTTGTTGCATTAAAACAGCATTCCTAACATTTGAAGAAGGTGCAGGATTGTCATGGTTAAAGTGTTTACAGGAAATGTAAACATATGGAGTATACTGGAAGAGCAATTTAGCTGGCCTTCTGTTTAATTTGGCAAAATCTCAAATACCATTGAGTGGTAGTGGGTTATTCAACTGTTGCTTTGAATGTTTTCTCTGTCTATGCTGTTTTCCCCTGTTGTTGCTGATCAGGTGAATGACCAAATCAGGAGGAGTTTAGGAAGAAGCGAATCAGCAGCAGTAGCACAACTCTCCCGCTGTTCGGTCTGGGATGCTCTCGTCACACCAGGAGTATTATTATTTTAAGTATTTTGCAGAATGGGGATTTCTGCTAAAGTAAAAGCAAGAGATTAAATGAAAGTGTGAATGTACTTGAGTTTTTCTAAAAGCAGCAGTAGGAAGAGAAAGCAAACAGGTGTCAGTTTCCATGGAAACAAAGAGAGGGAAAAAAGAGTACCTCAAAACAGCTTGTAATTCCTGTGTCTCCTTTTGTCGCTTTAACACTTAACCAGAAGTCTCTGAAGTAACCAACTTATTGGGGGTCCTGCTTCCAAAATCTGCGGTTTCAATTCAGGGCTGCTAGAAATGAAAATAGAGCAAAGAATTGTATCTCAATGAATAATTTCGTATATGCCACATTGTAGTTTTGGAGCATTCAAAGCTGCATTTGCTGATTCAAGTCATAAACTAGTACACACCATCGTGTGTAGTGTCACACAGTTTGCTATCAGCCATAAAAATGTTACTGTTCAAGTGCTTTACACAAAGTGTGGAGAAGCCGGAGGGCGACTGCTGCGTGCTGGGAACAGCAGTCTTGCTGCAGTGGTTCAGCGCTCAGAGGCTGTGTTGAAAGCTGCTTGCGGAGTGGGTGGTGCAACAATTCCTGGACCCTCTTGGAAGGGAAAGCGGCACCGCTGATGTGTGGCTTGGGTCTGGCCACCATGGCTGGGTGAGGTGGAGGGAGGCAGCTGCCAGGGCATCAGCATGGGTGCTGCAGGGTGGCACTGGGGGCTCGGTGATGCAGGTGCCACGTTTGTGCCCAGGTACAGCTTGGGGCAGGTTTGCAGAAGGCAGAGGGATGACCGTGTGCTGGTTGCCATGGTCTCTTGCGGTGCTGAGGATGCTGCTGGTTTGGAATGGCGTCTGGTTGCTGGATGTGGTTGTGTGTCATTTAGGGTGTGGTAGAGTGCAACACTGCAAGTATAATCAGAAACTTGATAATGTTTTATAGAAGCAAATCTTCTTTACTTCATTGAACCTGCACTCTCCATTAGCACATATTCTTTATTGATGAGAATAATAGTAATGACTGTAATATATTTCATATACCATGGTGCTAAGCTATAATGGCACATGTACATGTTTAAGGAAGGTGTCTATTAAGGATCAGTACTCCATTTTCATGCAATGCCTGCTTTAATGCTTAGAAAGTGGAGAGGTAACATTTTGATTATATTTGCAGACTATTCTGAAATAAAGATGTTGTAAAAGCCAGTAAGGGCAGAGATACATTTCGGAACAATCTAGAAAAATTATGTTGACAGTAAATAACAGGTCAGTTGTGGAAAAATAGGGAACTGGCATAATTGCAGAAAAATAGTTAAAATGCCGGAATTGCATAATGTCCTGAGTACTAAATAGCATACTAACAACAGAAGTCAAGTCAAAAACAGCTTGCGTGCCAGATTGCAAAGAAATAAAAAAAGACTATAATTTCAGCTGTGTGAAAAGTGTTATGTTAGATGTGAAGATATTCTTCCTTTTTTAATGGCAGAAATTTTCTAATCACTGAAGACATCATAACTGTGTTTCTGACATTTCTGTGGTGCCTTTATGAGTTTCCTGAAAAGTGTGAACTGCCTTCGCTTATTTCTGTACTGAAAACAAATTTTGAAACTGTAAAATGCCTGTTTCTCCGTGATCGTTTTAACAGAAACCGTAGCTCTCCAGGATATTGGCCAGCAGCTGGGAGAAGTAAAACTGCTTTCCCCTTTGTGATCTTTGAGTGACTAAATTATTCCTAGATCTTAGTTATACTATGAAATCACATTTCCCACCCTACCCTAACTACTTCTGACATACATTGCTGTCCTATTCTGTCTGGGCGAAGCCATTGCTGACTCGCAGTGTCATATAGAGCAATATTAAACACATTAAAGTTCTTCAAGCTTCAGAGTCGCTTTTTATTTCCATGTTGTGCACTTAGGCATGCACGCATGCTTTGGAAAGGGTGCCATGACTGTCTGGTATTTTTGTGTTAATATTATCAGAATATTGCATGCAAAGCGAAGTGTCAGAAGTGTCCACCTTATAACAGCTCAGGTCTGTGCAGGAAATCCTTCATTCCTTCAGAGGAGAAACTATTCTGTGTAACTAAAACTTAAGCGGCTAGAAGTTTCCACTGACTTAAGCACTGGCTTGCAGCAGAAATTATTTTAAAAGTTCATTTGGGTTCTGATGACCTGAGTGTCTGTTCTGCAGAATGGTTGAGAAATGAACATCAGGAGTCCCTAGTTAAAAGGTGGTTTGGTTTGGTCTTTTTGGGTTTTGTTCTTGTCCTTTGTGGGTACAGCACCATTACATAATGTGATGATTTAACCCGTTTGCTTCTCATGCATCGTCTGCCTTAGCCCCAGCAATGGCATGATGTTGGTCGATGTATTGGGTTGGCTCTGTTGGATCCACAAGTTGGAGAAACAACTACAGAAGTCCAAAAACTCCTTAACAACTGTTCAATTACTAATATTTGTTTCCCAGTTCATTTTTGGTAAAAGAGGAGAGGGATCCACCTGATGCTGTAATGTTTTGCTCCACGTTTCTTGGGACTCATCCACACTGCCCTTTTGAGTGTTATCTATGACTATAACTTTGAATGTGTTTACATTCAAATGTGTCCAAATTACGTTTCCAAAGATCGACGAAGCTGGTGAGGGGTCTAGAGCACAAGTCTTATGAGGAGCGGCTGAGGGAACTGGGGTGGTTTAGCCTGGAGAAAAGGAGGCTGGGGGGAAGACCTTATCACTTTCTACAACTACCTGAAAGAGGTTGTAGTGAGGTGGGGGATCAGTCTCTTCTCCCAAGTAACAAGCAATAGGACAAGAGGAAATGGCCTGAAGTTGCACCAGGGGAGGTTTAGGATGGATATTAGGAAAAACTTCTTCACCAAAAGGGTTGTCAAACACTGGAACAGGCTGCCCAGGGAGGCAATTGAGTCACCATCCCTGGAGGTATGTAAAAGACAGGTAGACGTGGCATTTAGGGACATACTTTAGTGGTGGACTTGTCAGTGCTAGGTTTATAGTTGGACTAAATGATCTTAAAAGTCTTTTCCAACCTAAATTATTGTATGATTCTACTATCTAAACCAAGGCTCGCGATTCCCGGGAGCTGTGGACATTGGCAGTTGTGAACACTGTCTCTCAGACTCTGTAGAGGTTCAACTTAAAAGAAGTGGTCCCGCTGTTGCTGGTAGCTCTGCCAGATTCAGCAGTGATGGTGGAAGAGGTTGAGGATGTGTCCCAACCCCTTGAAGCAAGGCTGGCGTTTTGCATGGGATCTGGGCTTTTCCTTGGGTCTGGGTACCTGCAGCAGCCCAGCTGCCAGATTAGCCCAGGAGGCTGCAGCGTTGGGCTGAGACTTTGCAATGTCAGTGACGAGGTGCTAATATCCATGTTTCTGTTTTGTTTGTTTTTTCTTCTCCCAGGGAATTCATAAGGGATGACTTCTCCTAGTTAATAGCTTTCAGTCATGGTACTTAAAATTTGACGAAACATTCAGCAAGTGCCATGAGAATACATGGTGAAAATGTATCCTGTCATTCAGCTACATTATAAAAAGGGAGAATATCATCAGAGCTACAGTTTGTTGAGTGCTAGGAAGAAGCAGAAGGCCCTGAAATCTTTTCCTTGACTGAAGGGGGTGGAAGAGGGTATGCTGAGCCTGCTGGCATCCTTCCCAGCCCAAGGAGAAATGTAATAGCTTAGTATGACATGATAAATCAAGTGCAAAGTTGCTTCTCTTCCCATGGAGATTATATGTAGAATAATCTATGATTCCATTACAATAAAGACACACTTCTAAAATAGCGGGTGAGGGGGAAGGAGAGAAGTAGTGAACAAATAGAAACCAAAAATGATATATGAGGGCAAAGCTGGCCCTCCTGATTCTGCTGTCAAGCTTTAGGCTTTCTGGTTTTATTTTGGGGGGTGAGTGCACTGGTTTCCTGCTGTGATTCATGCCGCAGGCCATTTGTTTTAAAAAGAAAACAAAAGCAATTCAACTACCTGGGTTTCCACTCAGGGTGGTATGTGGGAGTTTCTGTCTTGCTGTAAAATTTTGTAGTTTTATATGAGCCTTGTATAGCTGCCTGTGCAAAATCCTGTTTCTGCTCACTGGCCACGTGTTCCTGCTGACGGCACTGTATTTATGCCTCTTTCTTTAAGTTTCCATGAACTAAAATGGCAGCATGTTTCAGGGTTTCTTAGGAGCTAAATGCAATGCTTGTTTACATCCCAAAGAAAGAGTACAAAGTGTAAGGGTATGCAAAGTCCTGGATTTAAATGAATAATAAACTCTTAGGGATGTTGGAAACTTCATGTGTTTTAGTTAATTGTGAAGTTAGTGAGTGCTGGGCCCTACATAAGCATGTCAGAAGCCTGTATCCTCTTTCCAAAGAGGTGCTAATCTGAAGGCTCAATCCTGCAAGTTTACCGGTGTAAAATTTATTTCATCAGTTGCTCTAATGGCTTTCCAATAACTAACGTACTAAAATAACCCTTTGCAGGGTTTTGGATCTGTTGAATTCCATAATGACTCTTACAAAATATGTCAAACAATGGTTTTGGTTTTAAGATGACTCTGAAGAAAACATTGCTGTTAGCGATGTTTGAGGTGACACTGTTTTGTCTTAGTTTAAGGAAGGATTGCAAAGAAGGGAGGAAGGCAGCCTGGCATGGGAGTAGGAGCTCTGGGCCCAGTTGAGTCATTTGAAGCACTTTATTGCTTGTGCCTTGGCTGCGACCTCACATTTCAGCCTGAGTGAATACACTGGTGTCTTCTGAAATACAAGTATTGGTAATTCCAGTGCCACAGCATTTTGTCACGGTTTCTACCCTGGTTTTTACCTCCTTAAGGTCCCGTTCTCAGCTTCCTAATTTTCAACAGGTGGGGCTGGTATATTTTCAGTGACAGAAGTCTGTCTCAGGCTGATTTTTTTTTTTCCCCCCCTTAACTATTTGTTTTGAGTGAAAAAAAATGTACTATTTTTGAGAAGGCAGCTAGTTACATTGTTTCTTAGTGTTTGAAAAAAATAAGTTCTGGGGGGCTCTTGATTGGTAAATAATGTAATACAGTGGAAACTGCTGTGGGAAACAAGAAGAAAGCAGCAGAGACCTCTTAAACAGCTTGTGTGAAGTTGCAGCGGCAGCGGAGAGGAGGTATTTTCACAGCTGTATTTTGTTTGGAGTTAGGGGAGCTGAGGAGCTGACACTCTGGCTGACCATAGCATGAGAGCTGCTGATAGCGGATCCATAAGGATGTCAAGATCTGAAACAAAATGACTTGTGGTGGGAAGTCTGAGATGAATTTTTGAGTGCTAGAGAGGAAAATAACAGCACAAAAGTCCTGACATGTGTCCCAAAGTCTAGAGTGTTGTCAGGCCAAAGACACTGAAGCCCTGAGCAATCTACCACAGCTGTTGTCAAAAGGTTGTTTCACCTTCATAGCAGGGCAGTAAATTGAGTGTGCCTGCTGCTGTGGCAGTGCAGTTCAGTCAAATGCACTCCTTTAAAGTGTGAAGGCTGCATTCAGATTGAAACAAATTTGGTGTTGGCATTATACTGATTTTTGGGTGTTGTTTGAAATAGAATCCTTTTCCCACAAGGGTCCATTCAAAGGAGAGTTCAGTATTCATCAGAAAGTACAGCTCTGTCTTTGGATCAGAGGTCAGGACAATCCACAGATGTGTTAAATTCTCCGTGAGTAACTAATATCGATACTGCAGGTGCCATCCACATAGTTGTCTGTCTATCCTGATGATTTTTACACTGCAGACCATTGTTTCTATGTCTGGAGATGCTAGGTTCCTTAATTTTTAGGTACCTGGCTTCAGAAAAATCTGAGCATTTGCCCTCTGAAAATGACCTCTTTCAAGATGTAAGGCTTTAAAACATGAACATTTAAAAAAACAAAACAAAACAAAAAAAACCAAAAAACCCCACCAAACCCAAAACAAAACCCATGAGCAGTGAACACTTCAACAGGTGGAATGAGATTTGATTTCGTTTCTGTGACACTTGTGTGAACACATATCCATTATACATCTCCTGAGTAAAGACTGCCAGTCATCCTAAATGGGGCTCACTTAGGAGAATTGTGTTTTGCAATATGTTGCTGACTGGGGAACTCAATAATTTAACTTCAGAATTACTGTACTTAGAAAACCTCTGCTGTAAAGGGACAGAAATCCAGTGTGAAGAAGGACAAAGGCATAAGAAAATTAATGAGGGAGATCGGGGTGATCTTGCCTTGTAAGAATGTAATAATGTTTTTACTTAAGGAAACATATAGGGCGTGAGTGTAAACTGAGCTGTAATTGTATGTAAGTTAGTATTTAAGCTTCTAATACACAGAAAACCACAACTAAACTTTTTAATAGGGGAGAAGATACTTCTTATGTATAACATTTATATAACATGAATTTTTTTTGTATTCTTCTTGCTTTCTCAGGTATAAGAAGATGAGAGGAATCCATGTTTAGTAGCTAATCAGGAACTTTCCATAAAATGCTGTTAACAGCACTGCTGTTGGCAGTTAGGTAGCATTAAACAGTAGCCTGGCTTAGCTCTAGAGAGTCTTCAAGCTTTCTTTTATGTAAACCAATAAATAATTCTCTAGATTAGCTTTCTCTAGGTAGATTTCTCTGTCATGATTGGTGACCAAATGTCATCTTTCCCGAGACAAGTACAATCTAATACAGAATAAAATACAAAGAACTGCTTTTTTCCTGTATCTGAATGTTAATTTCAGCATGCTGCAATTTCTTTACTCTGTATCTCGGCCAAGCTCAATGGAAATTTGTAGAAATGAAATACTGTGGCTGAAATGACCCTGTGAAATGTTGTAGAATTACACCACTCTGCCTGCTATATGGTTAGAACAGAAAGCCTTTTCTCACCTTTCAGCAAAAGTTTAAAAGTATTGCCAGAAATCTCTGGTATTAAAAAAACATTATTACTCTTAGGAAGAAGGCTGAGAGGCATGTCCTACAAATATTACACCACCTAGTAATAATACAATAATACATCTAAGTTACACTGTCCTGTAGTATGTGCCAATATGAATACCTTTGTTTTAACTTCTTTAAACAACTAACTTCATATTGGTTAGGAGTCTCCCAACTATTCAGGCAAAGCAGAGATTGTTGCTGATATATATTTATATAGTTATATGTAGACAGAGTAAAAAAACTCTCTTAATGCATGTGTACACTGAGAAGCTGAATTTAGATAATGGTTACTATATTGTAATAGTCTACATGGCACAGATGTTTTTCATATATTTTAAGATGTTTCTTGTAAGAAGCAGGGTCTGCAGGAGGGCTGGTGAATGGCAGTTAGAGATCTATTAAACTACCACATCTTAGTGGTGACATCCTGGTGTGGTTCTCCAAGCTAAATAAAACACAAGAAAATGATATAAAAAGAAAGAGCACGCCTAGGTAATTGTTACCAGTAGTGAATGTTTGCATTTCAGAGTTTGTAAGTGCGGTTAAAGCACCCAAGAGCAGTCCTAAATAAACAGTTATCCAAGTGAGTCAAAATGCATTTTAGACCTTCTTAGTACCTTCATCGAGTTGAACTCCTCACCAATTAGGTTAGTAATGTATTTGGAAAGTGCAAATCTTTCTGGGACAGGTAGAGAGCACGAGAGAAGTAACGCCCATTTGAAGACTTCTGAGGTTGATGAAACTTGGACTGCTTGTGTGGTTGTATGACACTGCATCCAGTGTAGTTACCTTTTTAACATAAAGATGTCAACACAGAACCTGTAGTTGCTGACATTTTTGTGACACTGTTTTAGCCATTGGAGAGCTTAAGGCTGCAAGAATTATTCAGTACATCTGAAGACTCTTCATGTGTCCATTGTCTTCCAAATGTTTTTACTCAAACTTTTGAAAATTGAAAGCGTACCAAATGCTTGATAATTGATAGCAAAATCTGTGCTGTTTACAGTCTGGGAAAAACCATCAATACATATTTATATTTACTGCTGGATACTTTATGAGTTGATGAAAGTCTTGAGGATTGTGTTGTCTCTTCGTACAGGTAAGCCTTGTGTATGTGTTGTGGTTCTTAGGCTTCAGTAATAAGGACAGCATTAGATTTTGAAGAGCAAAGTTTTTATAACAATACATTCAATTGTTTTTTCATAGGGCATTCTACAGAATGTTTACGGATCAATCTAACAAATCATGCACTAGTTAAAAAAAAAAAGGTACAAATCTTGTTTAAGATCATGAGAAATGAGGCAGAAGGAAGGAAAAGTCATCTTTCTAGAGAACATGGTGTTAGTGCTGGGCACTTGCAGTGCTTTGTAGAAGAAGAAAATTCTTTCAGAAATATTGAGTTTTAAGTTATCTATTCCATGTACTAAAATGACTCTTTTCGCAGTAAGGGCCAAAATCTGAAGTAGAAGGCATGTATTGCAAGTGCTTGGAATGAGAGGAATGGGGTTAATCCCATCCTTTTACGGTTGCAGGAGATAAAAGGGTGCTGAAATGGAAAGGCAGGTTTAAGCCAAGTCCAACGCTCTGTGGTTGCTAAATCTTGCGTCTTATTTTTAAACATGCAATTTCTATATAGAAGCTCCTAAAATACAAAAACCCTTGCACTGACAAGTCTTTTCATCACTCAAATGCATCTGTTTAAGACAGGGGTAGAAAGGAGTTAAGAAGAGTTCATGAACAAAAGCCAGTAGCTGGATAGTGTGAAAATTGAGCAGTTTGGCCAGAGCATTTATAGTAATGGAAAATATTTGTATTAAATCATATTGAAGTCTAGAAAACCATCTCAAGCTTTAGTATTTTTTGTAATAGAGATTAATAAAACTTTATGCTAATGTGTTGTAAAGAATAAATAGCTCTTTTAGGTACAGTGTGTTCCTTATCTGACCTATATATATTCTGTTTTGCAGTTGGAGGCTTCTAACAGAGCTTGGCAAGACATGCTACTTCCAGTTTTGTGCCTGTTAAGCCTTTTGAGGATGGGAAGCTAATAATGGTTAAACAATTTGTAATTTTTTTAAAACTTTTGTCTTCAGAGAAGAAAGCAATACAAAGATAGCCACTTCTTACATACTGTACTTTTGCTTTTGAAGAGGTATATAAGTATAGGGAAGAGTTTTACAGTGATTCCCTCATGGCATAAAAAATGATAGAGGGGAGGAAAAGGAGACAGACTTGTAAAAAGGCTCTTTTTTTTTGTTTTTGTTTCTTCAGTCGTACTTTTTAGGATCAGATAGAAGGAGAACCTGAACTGTGAAGAAAGTGGAAAAACGTACAGACATACAGCTTGAACCTGCAGGCTACCTCATATGGGGGGTCCATTATCCTAAATGCAGCTGCCTCTAGAGAAGTGTCACAAAATCATAGCAACCGTATGACTTGAGAGATGTTGTGAAAAGCACTTGCAAGGAAAACTCATTTGGCTTCAGCACAATAAAAATATGAATAATTCTTTAGAGCTTTGTGTGACCAATTGTCTGTGAAGCGTGTTCATTTCTTCTCCACTAGGAAGGTGCTGCTGGGGTCAAACCACAGATCTAGGCAGCTTCTCGGAAATGTGCCTCCAGGGACATGAACTTCAAACCAAACGCCCAACAAACAACATATTCTGGACAGCATTTGCAGCATAGTACTTAATAATACTAATAATAGTCATAAAAGTCTTCCTTGAATAACTGGTCGCTTGCCAGCTGGGTGTTTTCCAAAATTCATTGACTTGCTGGTTTCTAAGATTGCCTGTGCAGGCAGAAAAGAGGTGTATCTGAAAATATCTGCAGAAATGTAATGGACAGGAATAAAGCTTGCAAGTTCGGTTAAGTTTAAATAATAAAATCCTTGTCTCTGGAAAAAGTCATGCAAAAGAGCAGAGCTGATGTCTGGTATTGATGTAATAGGAAACTCTTGATACTGCTATCATCTGAGAAGGTGTCTGGTCAGATACAGGTTCCCTGGAGCTTGTAGCCTGAATGGCAGAGTGAAGTGAGACTAAGAGGCCTTGCACATGACAGGGTCTTCACTGAAGCCTCATCATTATGTCCTTTGTCCATCCCTCAACCCCACCTTTAAATTGTCGTCGCTTTGGTAAGGAGAACCTTGTAGAGAGAAGGTTTATCTGTGGAGTTGCAGTCCTGTATTTCAGATGTGCAGGGGGAAGTCTCCTGCGTTTGGTGTGCTGCTCTCCATGCAGAGGAGAACATGTGTGTTCAGAGGGGGAGTGCCTTGGCCCTGCCACCATCTTTTGTCCCACAGAGTTTCTTCCTATGCATCATGCGTTCTGCAGGGTAGGAGTAAAAAAATTTACTCTGATGAAGGCAAATGGCCTGTAAATATTCTTGCACCTACCTGTCACTCAGGGGGAAAAGGAGGAAACAGAGTAACCCTAAGCCTTAAAAATTTCTTCATATGACAATCACTTAAAACCAACTTTTGCGAAGCTAGTGAAACTATCACTGTACACTGAGCTAGAGTGGAAAGATCTTCCTGGAAAGTTTTCACAGAGTGCTCAAAGAGATCCAAAGGGAGGGAATTGGTATTCACCTCCCATGATCTCTCCCCACACTCTTTTCTGCAATTTCCCTTTGTTTCCATTCTGCTTTTATGAAGATGTTGCTGTTATCCAAGTTGAAATTTTTATGCTTGTGTTTACTGAATTTGCATCTTGTGTGTTATGAACATTTCTTTAACTGATCAGTATCTTTCTGTGTTTGCCCTGGAGCTTCAGCAGAGGTCAAATCCCTTCATTTGGTATTGTCACCAAATTTAATACCAGTCATCTTTAATGCATTTTTTCAAGTCATGAGTGAGAATATTGAGAGATGGGACCCAGAGCAACACTCAGGGGAAGTTTGCTTGATTTAAAAAAACAAACAAACAAACAAAAACCCCAACAACCAAAAAACCCCCCAACCTTTAAAAAGAAGTAGGGCTGGAATAGGAGCTGGTTTAATTTGCCTGTGGGTTCTAACGCAGCATGGTAACACCTTGGTTGTTCCTGGCAGATATCTGCCTAATCTGCTCTTGGAGACCTTCACTAATGGCCAGTCTGCATCCCCCTGACTTACTGCAGCATTTTTCTATTTCCAGTCTAAAACTGTTGGTTTCTGATAACTACTTTCAGAGTATTGTCTTTCAGACAGATTCTCACTCGTTCATTTTCTGTTAATTCTCAAAGATAATTGTTAATGCAGTCTGCCACAGTTTCCTAAGTATGCTACCTGAATGTCATTCAGTCTAGCTTATTTTCAAATGTCAGATGTTTCTAACTACTCTCCTAACTTGCTAGTTTCTATGCTACACTCATCCTTTTTGTGTTCAGCCATAGTAATTTGATAGTTTCCACTATTCTTCTCATGTTAGCCAGTTAGGAAAAGAAGTAGGAGACCAGTCTTTCTTGTGTGATTTCAGCAGGTGGCAGTTCAGCTGTCGAACTGTGATCTTTTCCCAACTTGCCCCTTAAATTTTGAACAGCTTCGTTTGTAGTTGCCTAGCTTTGTGTATGGCTTGACTGCACGTTTTGGGAGGAGAATTTTTCCCAGGGACACCCCAAAAGGCACCAAGAAACATATTTCTTTATTTATTTATAGAACTGACTCTGCATTTTTGTTAAGGTAAATCTTGCTAAGGAAATTAAGAAAAGAATGCAAGTCATTACAAAACATCTGGCACACTGTGACAGAAGGTAGAATAAAATTCTTCTTTGGAGGAAAAAGGCGGGGGAGGGGGGAAGACCCCATATTTAATCAATGATGTCCACTTGCTATGTGATACCGGAAAGCAGAATTTGAGAACCAGCCAAAAAGTAGAGTGAAGATGAAGAACAGATTAATGGGGCTTTGAGTGCATTTAGTAAAGAACTATCTGGCTCCAGAGATAGGTCACAGTCTTTGTTCTGGTAGCAAAACACATTCAGATAAGATTGAAATAGTTTGGCTTAATTGCATCTTATTTTTTTGGTCATTAGTTTTTCTCTGCACTGTCTTGATAGAGAGCTGCGTATCTGCTTTTCCTTTGAGTGTAGGAAAATACCTGTTGGGGCTGGGTTTACTACCTGGTTTGATTTTTTTTTTTTTTTCCCCTCTCCCTACCCCTAGCAGTAATAAAGCAGTTTATTGACAAAACAAATAATAAAATTAACCTCTGTCTGTACATCTTGAAATGCTTGTTACCTTTCTGTATATGGTGTGTTGAAGCAAGGTTTAACCACACAATTCGGAGAGGATCTGTGGTGTTGGAGTAGCTTTGCCTTCTGGTGTCTCTTTGCAGGAGGAGGGCCATGCCTAGTGTGCACCTTCCCCTGTCCTGCCCACACCTCTCTGCTGCACATGCGAAAGCCAGGAGGGCAGTGGTCAGCCTCTCACCAGGGGTAACTGGGTAGCTGGTGTGCCACCATCGGGTGCAGAAAGGATGACTGAACCCGCAAAGCTCTCAGAGAAGGGTGAGGAGGATCTCAGAGGAGTAGAAAGGGGCTGAGAACTAGCAATGCAGAAGATAAGACTGCTGTTTGTTGGTATTTTGGGCTGGGGCCAGTATATAATGGGCTATGAAGATTTCTGGGTGCTAAAGGCCAGTACAAGAAAAAAGTTGGTGTGAACTGGTCATGGAAGACTTCCAGAGTGAAGGTTAGATGCAAGTGTCTAACAATTGGGGGTTAGGGCAAGTCTCCCAGCTAGAGTCCTGGAGCAAAATATTCAACTGCTTGATATGTATATAGGACAAATACACAACGTGAGTGCTTGTAGTAGGAAGATTACGAACTTTCTGATGTCAGGCCACATAGGTCTGTCCTTATGAGTTTGTGAGATGGAAAGATTTTTCTCCCTGTTTGAGAGCAGTTTTAGCCAAGAATTTTCATTATCAAATACACAGATTAAATTTCATCTAGCCAACATTTCTAAACGTTCATTGAAATGGGCCTTTCATCTTGTAGAACTACAGGCTGGAAATTCTGTCATGAGAAGGTAGAAGCGAAAGCAAAGAGCGCCAGGACTATCACTGATAAACCCAATGCCTGCAATATTTCCATCGTAGTGGTTGCTGTAGATCATATAATTTGGATAGATGGGGTCATATCAGAACTTTGATTATTATTGTTTTATAACTACTGAAAGTTTTGAATTTCTTATTTATTAATTATAACTATACATTTCAGTGTGTTTGAGTGTAACAAATACAGTTAATGTTGACATTTTTTCCTAAGAAATTGATCTATGGAACAAGTTAACACTCTAGTCTTGAGTATGGTAAAAGGCAAGCAAGTAAATATAAACGCTAATAGATTTGGACAAACTGATAAGTATACAGAAAGTCAGTATTCTTTGTTTTCATAAAGGTGTTTTTCTTCGTTTAGAATCTTTCTCTGATGTATATTCTGCATTGGTTTAGAACCTACAGTTATCCAAACCTGTATCTGTATTCCAGTGGTAATTTTATACATATATTACATATGCAGAATTACTATTAATTTTTCAAAAACTGTGCTTATGTGTGCCAGTTTCTCTCCTAATTGTGTTAGAAGTATAAAACTGGTTGGTTAAACAAATCTGAATTACATCTTAATGAAGTTTCCAGGGTTCAGTTGACTGTGTAATAAAGCCAAATAGGTATTTTTATCATGTTCCAGCTTCTTTGCTTCATTGCGTGCAGTGATGTAGAGTGAATTAAATGTATGGGTTTGGGGGTAGGGTTATTTTGGTATTTATGATTTTAAAAATGAGGAATGACCAAAATGCTTTGAAAGGCAAGAAAGGAAGCAGAAAAATCAATTTTGAAATGTTTGGTTTGTTTTTTTTAAATAATGCTTACTCTACTTTTTTTTTTTCGTGGTCAAAATGAAAATTTTGACAGGATGTTAGTCTTGCATGGAGGAAACTAGTGGTAGGTTCAGAGCCTATTACATATGATGGAAGAAATTGCAGTAAGTCATTTTGTATTCCAGTGCAGACTGGTCAGTGGGGTTTTGCTATGTTTTGCTATGTTAATCTTTTCTGCACACCTCTGAAAAAGTTCCCTCTGTTTAAACTGGTATGGCTCTGCTGACCTCAGCAACAGCAGAGTTTTCCTTTTAGGTTGGATTTGACCTGGACAATGTCGTTCTGCTAAGCTGCTTGTTTTCAAGTTGTAGTCCCTAGCCCTCTTCCTTCAAGGGCTCCATGACATGATGACTAAGAATATCTTATTATTTCAGATGTGTAAAAATCTATGAAATTTCTAAGGATGTCCACTGCTCCACTGGGAGGAAAAAAAATAAAGAAGGGGAAAAAAAAAGATACATATAAAATGCAGGAGGTTGAGAATAAGCTGCAGAAACCACCCCCAGTCTATTGTTTCTGGCAGTCCTGTCTGGCCTGGGTATGTGCTGCAAGCCACGGGCATCCTGTTCGAGTTAACGCTCCTACTGGTAGAGCTTCCCCAGTGTTTTCCATAGTGGGAAATTTTTCATGGTGGCAAGAAAAGAGCGAGGAAATTGCACAGAATAAAATGATAACTGGCACTGGGCAGTTACTCACTGGCACTTTCATTTATTTTGAAGGTGTAGTTCTTAATGATTAGGAGTGCTGGTGGGGGAGTTGTTCTTCAAAGCCTTGATTTCCAGACCAGAAGACTCACCAGACAACTATGAAACGGTTCCTTCCCTATAGACGTCAGATGATCTAAGGGATGGTATGCCAGTAAAGGTTGTATTGACGCCTGGAATTTTGAGACAGTGACCAAGTGAAAAGAGCAAAGCAGGATTTTTACAAGACACAGTAAATTTGGCAGTAGCTAGATCCCAGCTACCTTAGACTGTTGCCTGTGATTCCCACCAAGGGAAAACCCTGCTCCAGGAAAATAATCGAAACTACACATTTTCCATGTTGGCTTTCTCCCTTCATGTCTACTCAATTCTTTCTGCATGCTATCTAAATTGTTCAAATGGAGTGATCCTGTTTTGGTTGCTATCAAAGGGTCTTCAGTTCATACATAAGCCCATTTACCACCTCTTCCTATATTCCCTGGTCATTTTTTGGAAAGGTTTTTTCCAGGATTGTAGTTATTCTTGTTTTCTGTTGTTTGGAACTGGACACAGTAATATTTGTCCTTAATCCTGGTGACTGACCATCTTTCTCTGTATAAACTTGGCTTGCTTCAAGCAAAACCCCCACACTTCAGTGATTCCAAGAAAAAAGGAACATAACCACAAGGTTTCCCCAAAGATTTTGCATACAGCTGATTCACTTAACCTCAAGATAATAAATTATGGAAAAATTTGGACTGCTTCCACATATTCACCATGTTCTGTAATAAAGCTGAAATTTTTTATTTTTTTTTTTTTTTTCTGACAGAGGCTGGAGGAGACTGCGTTCTGTCAGCTCAAGTGTGCTGTTGAGCATGTTTGTGGAATGCATGATCCCACTGTTTTGAGACTTGATTATTCTGTCTGACTTGTTTCTAATGCCTTATACTTTCATGTTGTTACAGGAAGGCAGAATATATTATAAGGCAGAAGAATTTGTTTTTAAAGAATAAATACTCTTCTCCAGGAAAAAAAAAAGTAAATCTAGAAGTGTCTTAGGCAACAGACAAAAGCAATGATGTCTTTAGTAAAACTTTATTAAAGGACTTCAGAGACGCAATGGACTAGATTCTTAATGATGAAAGATGACCTCCTATCGCTCTGTGTTTTGCACCACAGAAAGCCTCTTCTCTTCTTGCTGCACTTAGTGATGTCAAACACATGCTGTCTGTGCCAGAGCATATAAAAGCTGCATAATAATGTTCTCCATCTTAGATAAGCTTGTCATGTTGATGTAGTTACAATAAACACTTGAGATTATGAACAGTGGTTTCAGTGTTTATGGTATTCATTCCTAAGTCCCTGATTTTTACTGTGTGGCCCCCCCTTTTTGTACTATTTTGTCATCTCTTAGTAGACAATAATTCACAGACTGGCTTTACTTGGTATCTCTCCATTGTTGCAATATTTATAATGCTGAATTTTTCTTTTGTTTTTAAGTTAATCTAGTCTGATGTGTATTCTCTGAAAAGTGGCCATACATGTGAAAGCAGCATCCTGTCTTAAGTTCATAAAATCTGTAAATAGTCAGCTGTGGAGTCATGCTTAATATGCTTTTCATGGCCTCTTCCTGTGTTAGAAAGTCATCATCTTTCCTCCAGGTTTTCTGCAGAAATATTCTGACCTAGGTGTGCATTTTTCAGGATATTTCTGTGTACGTTAAGGCTCCTGTAGTGTGGCCCCTGTTCAGCAAGCGGAATGGAAGCAAGCCCAATTCTATGATACAATGATCAATGAGAGCACATGCAGGGCTTTGCGAGGTTGACGAACTCGCTGGTGTACCCCAGAGCCTGCCAGCTCTACTCCATTACAGCTGGATTTGTGGCAGTTTTTTAGTGTTTTTTACTTATGGTATGGTATGACTCATACAGCAAAGGGTTTTGCTTTTATTACTGAAAACAAATGCTCATTTTAAACTTGAACCCAAAAGAATTCAGACTATTGAATTGATGTGGCATGCTGTGGATGCTGAGATCGGTGCTGGTGTTCATATGCCTGAGGAGCAGAAGTAGGAGATCGGGCAGGGGAAGGGAACTAGATCAGCACATGCCATTTTGGGCAGCGTAAGGGAGGGGGGAACATCTGCAGTTTTCCTTCGGGCAGTTCCTGTTGGGCAATTAGTTTCTATCACCATTAGTTGCTTCTGGATTTGAGCAAGCAACTGCCATGAAAAAGGCCTTTATAAAATGGGCCAAAATTGTGCTGTTGTCTTCTAAGTGCATATAGTAGTAATTAGAGTGTGCTGTAAAAAAACCCCAAAGAAACAAAAAACCCCACCCAACAAACCAAAAACATTTTAAGAGCACAAATCAAACCTACAGGATGCATGTTCAAAGCCATGGATATTCTGATGTAATTTTAATCACTAAAATGTTACAAAGGAAGGAAAATGCAGCGTGCATACCAAGAACATAGATTACTGACACAGAAAGGTGAAATTGTTTGTTACTAGCTCCTTAATTTTAAAGAATATATCAAAAAGATTACCGTAATACAGCTCAGACGCTCTTGACACTGCTGTATAAGATACTGTATAAACTATGACTATAATGATCTGTTTTCTTAAGAGAAGGTGGTAATTCAACCTTCTCTACAGCAAAATGGGCCGTGATAGCTAAAGATAGTTAATATATACATAGTTAATACTCCTTTTTATTTGGGTAAGCATAAACTGCCTGTGTTTTGGGGAGACAAGAAATATATGTCTATTGATATATCCTTCTTCATATCAGTTACAAAACTCAATATTTTATGACTCTTTTTAACAAATTAGTTTTCATATAATGTTTATGCTATTTCTAATTTGTTAACTTGTTTAGACAGCAAAAATGCTTCTTAGCAAACATCACTTGTTTTAGCATGGATCAAAAGGAAACGATTTTCCTGACACAATGAGAAAACCATTAGAGTTATTTTTATCAAAAACAGTGGCAGTCCTTCAGCTTAATTAGTTACAAAGCTGAGAAAGTTTTGCTATGAACTACATAGTAACAGCCTGATCCTACAGGAAAGTTAAATCCTGAATGAATGTGAAAGGAGGGACACTAACAGAGCTTTGCACCCCTTCCAGGTGTAACTCTGGATTTTCCTGAAATGCTTCTTCTCAAGTCCATTTCACTGTGTATGGAGTTGCTATTTTATTGGAAAGCCATACACAACTCTGTTAGCAGTCTGGGAATTGAACTAATTCCCTGGCAATTAGAATCGTATCAGAGGAATGGATAATAGAAATTATCCTGAATATAGGGAATCAGCCATATTATCTATGGCATTAAAATAATCAGCTGGGTTTTTTGAAGGATGGGTGTTTGTGTCACGTCTATAGAAAGATGAGTTTCTGGTATGCTTCAGAAGATGATTCATGATTTCAGATGACCATCAAAAAGTTGCTGTTCAGGCTTTGGTAGTTGTGTGAACTCTTGCAAGATCAAGGTACATACATCCTGTACAAGAAAGAGTTTGAGGTATCGGGACTTACTTTTAGATGAGTTGGAAGCCTTCTGACTCAAGTTTTCATCAGTTCATAATCTATGCTAGAAAAGCATAGAAAAAGGAGAAAGCAAAATACTTCTGCAAAGTAATACTTCTTATTGTACGTGGAAGTTCATCACACTCACTCACACAAAAACTTCTTCCTGCCTATGGGTGTGTGTGGGAGGGTGTATTTTATATATCAGTGTATGTTTGTAAGTAATGAGTGAAAAGTCTGAAATTGTTGCCTTTTTTATTGTAGCTAACTAAGAAGGGAGCACTTAAAAATTTTAGAAGTTGGGGTTTTTTTTCTGAAGCTTTTTGTCTGAATTAAAAGAGCGCGTGTAAAGGGCAGGCGTAATTACATCAGAATACAGGTCCCATTCAACTGATACCATTGAGGAACAAAAAAGTAGCTCAGAGGTTGGGGAGAATCCCTGTTAGAAGAGAGATCAGTGAATGCTTGTCAGCTTCATCAGACCAAAGTCTGAGGAAGGCCTTTGATACTTTATTTTTTAAGAAATCTTTTTGAGATTAACTGTGCTCACTTGCTTAAAATGTACAAGGATGCATCCCACAGCTTTTGTCATGCAAATAATTGAATGCAGTGATTATTTAATTAAAGCTGCCTTCGCCCATTTAGTTTTTTCCTAAAACAACAACATGCGTCTAATCTTTCCTCACAAATGTAGCCAAAAGAAATTAGTTTTGGTTTTCTCTTGTTAATCAAAAATTAGAGCAGAGGGTATTTATTTTTCTTGAATTATTTGATGCCACAGAACCAGTGGGATAGAGATACACTGGTTCCATGAATTGGCAAGTTTTGAAGTTGCATTGGATGACTTTTGTTTATCTCCATCCTTCTTCTTTTTGTAGGAAATTCCACTTATTTGGATGACCATGGACCACCCCCTCAAAAGGTGAGCTGCTGTTATTTTTCGTTTGCTTTCTTCTTGCTTATTTGGGTTTGGTTTTTAACTAGTTGTATGTTTACTTGTATGCAAACCAACTCTGCTGAGTTTACATCAACAGCACTTGGCTATTTTGACTTTTTGCCCGCTGTTTTTTCAGGCATTTGTAATTAACTTGGGTTAAATCTCTGTGTGATTAAACTAACGGAGTTTTTGTCATTGAGTCAAGGGGAGGTAGGATTTTAGTGATGTTTTGTCTGTCAGCACATCCATGCAAAAACAGGACACTGCAGTTGGAGCTAATAAGGCAAGTGAAGATGGCCTTTTTGCTGGCAGCAGTTCCTAGAACATGGGCTCTGCTGCAGGTGTAATGCTTTCAGGCAGAGCAATAGCGTATATTTGATGAATGTGCGTATTGAGTCCTTTTATAGAGATAGGGTATGCTGTTCCCATCACGTATGACTGTGCAGCATTGACTTTTCCCTCACCATCATCATGACACCTCATGACAGTTCAGGTAAGGATCAGCATTGTGATGGTTTCTTCGAGAGGAAAAAGTGGAAGCAGGCATTTAGGGTCTCTTATTTTCTTTTGTTTTACCCTGTGTTGGTTTATTCTCTAAAACACATTTTGGTACTATCTTGTGTCTGTCTTTCCAGATAAGAAGGCTATTATAACTCCTTTTCTATAGTAGCTATTTAAAAACAAACAAACAAACAAACAAACAAACCAAAAAGAGTTCTCTTGCCAAGTTCTAATTTCTCCAGACTCACTTTATTTCTCTAGGTACAGTGTAGTATCTTATTGAGGTATTTGAGTGTAACTAACTGTGGTTTTGAAGTCTTCATGCTGTGCAGTTGCAACACTTGAAGATGCAGCTTTTTTGAAAGTTTCCTTTCCAAATTATGCAGAATTCTCATTGTTACTTGTAAAACACCAAAGCAGAAAGGGGGAGTAGAGATACTGTAGTTGTGTATATAATAATTAGCCATAGGCTAAGTTATATAATATAGCCTATGACTTGCTTTAATATAAAACTTTTCAAGTAGTATTGCTTTAATGGAACTTAGTTGTCTGAATGCTTTTGTAAGCCCTGTTGGTATTTAAGTAGAATTTTTACCTTTTTTAAGAAGTTCCAATGAAAGGGTGAGATTCCATGGTCACTTCTAGCCAAAAAGTGGAGTCTGCTGATGAAAGGGTCGTTTTTTCCTCAGCAGTGCAGGATTCCCACCAGGCTGATGTGGGTGAGCTAGAACAGTTACCTGAATACGTGTCTGTCTTCTAGTTTAGTTTTCAGACAGATTATTTCACTGATGTGGCCCACCGTGAATGCTAGTGCAGCAGGTAGGAGTGAGTAGTTAGAGATGGGGTGGAGGTGAAGAACCACTATCTCCGATGGTAGTCTTCACTCATCTCTGTTCAAACTGACCATGAAATCACATCCTGAGCCACCAGGCCCTGAGTTTAAATGCTCAGCCGCATGTGTGCATCAGTGTGGTGAAACAGTTGGCTTTTGATCAGTGGAAGGAGGGTAATGCAGAAAGTGATTTGACTTAGCTTAGTTATCAGTGAAAGCAAGCTACAGTAATCTGGGTTTCTTCACCTTTTTGCTGCAAACTCTGTGGGCACGAGAGATCTGTAATTTTCAGCTGGTATGTGGATATGTGTTACACTTAAAGTTCAGACAGCTCACTTAGAGGGGTGATGTACATCTGATTTTCTTCCTCTCAACACAAATCACTCACTTTTTCTGCATGCACAGTTAGAAAAACAAATGGACGTAGATGGAAGTGACAAAATCAACCTGTTCATCGTTACTGAGATGGGACGGGGAGAATCTAAGGCTAAACCAATGTTTCACACTTAAAATTCATTTAGTACCCTCTCGTGCTCTTGAAAGATTTTTTTGTTGTTGTTATTTGGGTACCATCTGCTTGTCTTGCCCAGAAGTACAGCAGCTTGCATGGGGTACAGCATTATGTTTGTCAGGTCTCCACAGTGAGCACTGAGCTCAGAAGGGTAAAGCAATGCTTATTGTGGACCTGTTATATTTCATGCTTGCGTTAGCATTCAGAAATGGCTAGCTGTGCCAGTGTCCTGGTTTGAGCCAGTAAGGAAAGGCTGTAGTCTAGATAAGAGTTTTTAACCTTGAAAACTTTATTCAAATTTTGGTCCTGTTACTTCAGGAATTTTGCATTACCATTTAATGGTGCTGTGGGTGGGAGCGATGCTTCAATGGGCAGTAGCAGTTGGACAGATTTATCCAACCCAGACGCTTTCCTTTTCACATTATGAAAATTACTTTTGCCTATCTAAACATGTAATTTTGGGCTGTGTTCACACAGCCTCATCCAGCTGCAGCTCAGCGGTCCGTAGAAAGGCCAGCTGATCAGATACCTACACAATGGATTGATTGGTTGTGTAGGTACTCTTGGATTAGTTACTTAGAGTCAGTAGAGTTTTTGGGCTTCCTCCGTAATCATCCTCACTCCTGAAAGCATGGTGAATAGCTCAGTGGAATAACAGGCTATAGCCTTTTATAAGTTACAGGTATTTTGTTTTTTGAAGTACTTGCCTGTGTTTAGAAACATTGATGGATGGACGCATTTTGATCATCCCTTGGACAACATGTGGGCAAGCTTTCTTGTTCTTGGGTGGGTTTTTTTGTTTTGTTTTTCATTCTTCTGATCAAAACATGGGCAGGGATTGGTAGAAGGGCAGGTAGTTCCTGGTGTTTGCTTCAGGTCATTTTTGCACGAAGATGTTCTTGCTTTATAAGTCTCATGCATTACATTATTGGCTAAGTGCAATTATTTACCGTCCTACAGCTTCAGCTCTGAACTGTGAACTCTGCCGGTGTCAGTGAAACTAAATTCACTGTAATTGTCATTATCTTTCAGGTAGCCTCTATTCATGAGTAGATAACTGTCTACATTCAAACTAGTAGATGGTTAAGGTCAATGAATGGTTTAATTTGACATGTAAAAAGGTGTCAGAAGAAATTAATCCTGAATCCAACATTTAAAATACTTCATTACAAATAGTATTTCCAGTTGTGATCCTCACAAAGCACAGATGACATGATGCACCTTTCTTTAGTAGCACGTGTAATGCACAAATGAAAAAGCCCCTGATTTGTTTCTTTCAATCCTGGCAGTCACTTACCCTCTAAAGCATACCTGTGCACTTCTGCGTTCAACTGTGGTCAGTCCTACGTGGCACTATTATGTCAAGCTCTCCGGCATTCTCCTAATGCCCGCTGTATTCATCAGGGGTAATTACACCATGCCCTGAATGAAATGAAAACATAAGAGGGGATTTGGTAGGTTTAGGCAGTAATTTTTAGAGTGAAAAGGATTCTAATTCTATGTGTCTGCTTAAAAATGCTTAAAAACTAGAAACTGAGATAATGAACAACAGTCCATTGCCCAGGGTTGAAATCACTGATAGGTAATATCGGCGGTGTGTAGTTAGCTGTAGTGGAAGGCCACTAATAGTTGATAAGCACTGGACTGTGGCTGTTTTGCAGAGTACGTTCCAGTGTTTTGTTGGAAATTGTATTAGTTTTGACTTTTCATCATGGCTGGGTGCCAAAAGTTTGGGGTTTTTAATTACTATGTGGGTTTTTTTTCCCAGTGGAAAACTGAAAATAGCACTTGTTCTCTGAATAAGGAATAACATCATCACGTTTCAGGAGATCAGGGTACTGGGCTGGTTTTTTCATATAAATACAGCAGCAGCAATTTTCTCAGTGCAAGCAGAGAAGGAAGGGTTTGCTCACTGCTGTTCATGAACATTGCTGGTGTGGTTCTGGTTCTCCCTTTAAGGACAGTTCAGCTAGCTTTTTAGGTCTTCCCCCAGTAAAGGGTTTACTTCACTGTAGCAGTGGTTACCCTTGCCAATGGTATGAAGGTTACCATGTCAGTGGTATGCAGGTAATGTGTCTGGCACAAGCCACTCTTCTTTGGTACTTAGACGCCAAAGATTTTACCAGAGATGGACTAATCCTAGATTTTCACGAGTTCTAAGACAGATCTATGTGTGCTTCTCTGCAGGTAGATGCAACCTCCAGTAAACCTAGCCACACCCCTGGTCTTGCTGGTGTTAGTAGGTGACAGATAAAAAGGGAATATAGTTGAGCCAAACGTAACCTCCTACCCTGTCAGTAAAAATTAACCGTTCAAGTTAAAGCATCTGAATTTCCTAGTTCAAATCTCTATCTCGCTGCTTCCTGGGGTTTTTTCATATGCATCTGAAAATACCAATTTTAAGGTTTTTGCAAAGTGATCATTTGTTTATCCTTTCTTTGTAGATTGGAGTCTAAGTGATGCCTACAGATGACGCTAGCCTGTTTTTAAAAAACACCTGTGAAATTGTTCATTAGTTACTGATGGTGTTCAGTTGATGTATTTCGTGTCTGAGCATTTCAGCAAGTAAAGCAGATGTATTTTGTTCCAGTATTTGGGCTAGCTATTTCCTTGGCAAAACTTCCTGAGGTTTTTTGCTCCATCCAAGATGGTGAAGCTGACCTTTGAGGACAAATGATGCGATCTTTATCAAACCTACTGTTGTTATTGATTGAAAGCTTTTCCCCTGAGAACTTGGGAAGAGCATCAGGATAGGTCCCTCTTTTGGTGCAGCTGATACCTATGTGTAAAGGAGCTGTGCATATAGATGACAGATAAATGACATTCCAATACTCTATTTTCCTTTTCTTGATCATTTTCCCATGGGATGCCTGTCATGGACCCAGTGTCTTTTGGCAGCTGTTTAGGTGTCAGCAAAGCCCTATGCTTAGCACATGTATGACAGTGCTGCAAAGCTTTTAAGCGAATACAAAAATGGATGTGGGTCAGGACGAGGTCAAAATGAAAAGAAATAAAATGTATACGCAAAATAAGTTTGATCTGATCTTACTGGTTTGAAGCTGGAAAGTGGATAGATATCCTTTTCACCATTCTTTCAGTTCTTACCTAGTGCTTACTTGATAATTGTTCATGTTTTCAAGACTATGGGAAAAGATAGCAGAAACCTTGAATGGCCTTTGGTATGTATGTACTGTACCCAGTACTTGTCACCCTCCATTGTCAAGCAGATATTTTTTTTTATTTGACTTTAATTCTTACTAAAAGTTGGTGTCAGCATTGCCCCCATTACATTTATGTTAATCAGATTTATTTTTTCCAATTCTTTTGATAACACTACTAAGATAACAGCCAAGAGCTGTGCATTTTTCTTTTAGTTTTGGTTTATTTTTTTTAGTGGATACTTCCTGTTTCATTTGAACTTGTATTTTAGTTCTAGCCATCTTTTTTGAGAACATGGTTATACCCCTTCAGTGCTCTACAGTCTTATGTGATTGATTTGTTAGGGATGAAGTGCTTGATTTTTTTTTAAAAAAAAGGCAACCAAAAAAACTCACCCAAAACCCAAGCAAGATTTGTTTCCCTTTAGGTACATGCTTATTAGGGTTTTTAAAAGCATGGATAGTAGTGTGTGTGTGTTTTGGATATAGATTTGAAATTCTCTGTTTAGCTGTTCTAAAACAAATGGTGGATAATCTTTGGAGCAATCCATCCAAGGCAGGGTGGGAGATTTCAATGATTTAAAAAGCTCTGTCCTGCTTGTAAAATGAAGAGCTGTTTATGAGATGATCGTACAGTGTCGAAGTTTTCAGCTAGTAAAAATTGTCAGAATATGGAAATGCTAAAATAGAGTAATTAACTTCCTGTGGTTACCAGACTCAATACCTGACTGATAAAATCAAAATATTAAAAGAGAATTCAGTAAGTGCCTTAACCACAAAGATCCCCTTTATAGTTTGAAGTACTGTTTTACCGTATAACTGAGCTTTTGCGCCTAGTACAGTCAATAGAATACTGTGATTTTCAAAAACATAAAATATTCCTTCAGTTTCCTCAGATTATTAAAGGTGGTGTAAAATAACTGTAGAAATATTGGGAATAATTATTTTATGTTCTTTTTAAATTGTGTTCTCCTTCCTTATAAATGACAGTATCTCAAGGGAAGAAAAATCTGGTTTTTCCAGTTTTCCCCATTGTCTGCTATTTATAATCAGCTGGAATCCTGCTGAAGTTACATGTGGTGAATGATACAGCGCACTAGTATTACAGAGATACTGCCAAAAGCTAGAACTGAATCTGTACTATTAAGTGTGAATTGGGTCACAGAAATATTTGAGTAGTACTGGAGTACTAATTTTTGTTCATATTAATTTATTGATCAAGAGACTTCAGGACAAGAAATTATTTTATTCTGTTATTTACCAAAATAGAGAAGATGATTACTTATTTTTGAGTACTGCAGTTTATAGTGTATCAGAAAGGTGTTGATATGGGGAGGCTGACTGATAGTAAATGGACAGTACAAAGTGACTTGGGGAATGAAACCCAGTCACAAGAAGATAAATCCACGAGGGATACTGTGCATGCTGACATCTTGCAAAAGTTTCAACAGTAGTGAATTGGCTTTTTACTAAACCTGACATTTTCAGCCTCTCAGTTTTGAAGGACTTTGAGAGACAACAGGGATGCAGGTTTTGTGAATGACAGTAGTCTGTAGTTTTCATCCATCTAATTTCAAAGGTGTTTGGGAAGTATTTTATCTTTTGGTTTCTACTTTAATTGTCAGGCTCTGTGTGTAGTTAAAGGTGAATTTTGCTTGCTTCTGGCACTAACGCAGCAGCCTCCCTACTGCTACACAAAACAGAAAAATTGTGGTATTGCCAATTTTGCAGCCTGTAGCTTTTGTTCTATGTCACATACCACAGCTAAAAAAACTACCCAAGGCATTAGCATCCCCACTTCTGAAGCTAGCAGAGCTCTGTGTTTTCCCTGAAATTTAGTGTGTAATCCATTCTGAGTTGATTTTTGTTCACCTGCAAAGCATCCATGCAGATTATTTCACAGCATATGAATCTCTCTTACAGATTAGTTTTAAATTTCCAGCTGCCATATACATTCCCTTCTTTTTCCCCTTCTTTCCGTGATAGGAAGTTATTCATAAACATAGCATAGGAGGAGGTCATAACCACTTATTCAGATCCACTCAATCATGGCCACCTTCATTATCTTTTTATTAGGAAGTGCTGGATTATAATACTGAAGTCCAATTACAACTGGGTCTGAATGACCTAAACCTTCAGTAGAAAAACAAAAATCTACCATTCTGGATAGAGGTAGCATGACAGGGTATCTTTTGAAAGTGACAAACTGACAAACTGATTCGGTTGATGTTGCTAAGCCTTGTGACTCAGTTGAGTAACACTCGTGATTTTACCACGAGTGTTATATTTGTTGATGCTTTTCTTAAATCCTGAACTGTTACCATTAAACAGTTCTGAAAGAATCTCTATTGACCTGAAAAAAAAAACTATTTTTTTTCTAGCTATGGTATTTGAAGGAAAAAAAATGGAAAACCTGGAACTTGGGATGCTATGGAGGCTTGCAAAACTGAAAAAAAACCCCAAAAAACAAACAAAAAAAACCCCCAACCAAACAAAAACAAACAAACCCCCCACACACACACACAAAAAAACCCCCATAGAACCAAGCAAAAAACCCAAACAAAGAAGAATTCTAGTATTATTTTGAAAGCCTCATGATTTTGAAGATGAGCTGGTAGGGCCTGGCAGTCTTCTACTGGGGCTTTACAAAACTATAAAGTGTAGTTCAGGAAACAATAAATAGTGGTAAAATACTCTAGTAAGGGCCATGAGCTTTAATCAAAAGTGAGATTGTGAACTCACCTATGGGTGGTCAACAGTAGAGTCAAGACGTCAGGCAAAGAGGACGGAGTGTCTTGACTGGACTAAAGGGGTCTGTGTGAGAGTGGTGGTATCGTGGTAATTCAGGGGAAGGAGGAGTTTGGGCAAGTAATTTAAGGACAGGGCAGTGCGGGTAGAATAGGTAATTCTCAGGACAGCACCCATGACACCACAGCATCCTGGGGTAGTGTGTAGGCCTTTGCTGCTGGCACCATTGGGGGTTTTTAGTAGATGAAGGGAGAAGCTCCCTCCTTTGAAATGGAAAGGAGTCCTCCCTTGGTCAGCAGGAATGAGGTTTGGTTTGCCTGAGCAAGCCAGATTAATCATTTCAGATGGCTGAAGGGTAAAATGGGAGCACTTGATGCTGGGCCTCATCCATTATTGCCTCCAACATGTGGCATCTCCAACACCACAGGATCCACTTGTGATTCAGACGTGGACTGTGGTCAGTTGGGGAAGATATTCTGGGCTTTTGAGTAATTTTAGATGACACTGGGATTTCTGCTGTGTTGTGGCTTTGCTGGAAGAGTTGGCCAGCAGCACGTTGTCCCTCCTGTAGGTACTTCTTGGTGTTGCTCTTTCCAGGTGGTGACACATTGTCATGAACTAGATTTGAATCTGTTACCTGTAGAAGCTGTGTTGGAAGTTCAGTCCCTTTCAGTTCCTCTGAGCATGAAGAGCGAGAGCACCTTGGAGCCAGCTCATCAGTAACGAGCGTGTGGGTTACAGTCCAGCAAAACTGGCCTGGTTTACAAATTAAAATCCAGTTACAGCTATAAACCACCTTTATTTCATACTGCAATTGACTTATAAAGTGCCTGCGCAAAGTGCAGTGGAAAAGACAAGCATGCTGGAGACATTAAAATAAAATGTGAAACTACTGAAGGGGGCCTAAAGTAAAGTGCAGGAGGGCAAACTGAAACATGGTATGACAGATCCTTGGCCATGGTGAAACTGTAAGTTGTTGCACTAGCTGCAGCCTAATAGATGGTCAACTGCAATACGTACAAAAGTGTTAAACCTTAATGTGAAGAAAGATAAGTGCATACAGAGGAATAAATTATTTAGTCTACCACTCGCCACATTCAAATCCAGTATTATTGGCTCCCAGGGTGTATTCGTGAATATTGCATTGGAAGGATAGAAACTACTGTAAGGTTACTTAAGGGAACACCAGTGCCGTGATGTATTATAAAAAATTTTAAAACCAGGCTTAGCTACTTAATACCTCTCATTTTGTAAGTATCCAATACAAACATGTGGGTTGGATGTGATAGGATTTATTACTTAAACAGGGAATAACTGTGCCAGTGTGTTCTGAGCACATCACAGAGTGTACAAAACCCTGGGCTCAGAAGGAAAACCAGCAGTTTTTAAACTTTATAGTTCCAAGATACATATATATATAACGTGAAGTTGCTCTGGAGTTAAAATCTGGCTTGCACAAATTCTGCAGCTTAAACGTTTTTTGATATTACATGGAAAACCTTCCGGTGGAAAACTGGGTAATTAAAGTGACACCAAAATTGTTAATCTACCTGAATTCATGCTAGTTTCCTCAACAAATACCGGTGTTAGTGAACCACATCTTGCATCATTTATCTCGTTTATCTTGTTATGAGATAGGTGCATACCGGTAAAACGACTTCTACAATGTGGTGAACTTTAGAAGTAAGAGATGAAAATACTGCTTTTTGCAAGAAAGCTAATGAGGGTCTTCCTGTTCTTTTCCTGTTGTAATCTGCATACACTCATGTAGCGTAAAGAAGAAAGAGTCGTGGCTTTATGTTCTGCACCCCTCTCTATACCAGTGACAGTCCCATATGCTTTGATTCTTCTAAATGCTATCCTGAGATGTTTTAAAAAGGGATGTCTACAAGATATGAAGGATAACTGCTCAAGTCTCTTTGGCACTAGGGTGATGATACAGCAGTATATCTAATTTTGGTCCCAGAAGAGGTGAACAAGTTGCAAACTGCAGAGGAAAGCAAGAAGAATGAAGAGGAGGTTGAAAAGCATACTATGTTAAGAAAGGGTGAGGGGAAAAAGTTTGGTTAATCTCAGAGGTGTTGGTTGTACCGCCTCCCTAAGCAATTATCTATTTGGTAGGATGATTCCCTCTTACGTGCTTCATCCCTGAGAGGAGCCAGAGCTGCCATCGTTTGCGTACAGCATGTGTTGCTGAATTATTAGAGTCAGGAATCCTGCTCACACATCCAGAGGCTGCCTGACATCAGTGGCAACCTGAAACTGCTTGGTGAACAGAGCATCTGCTCGTTACAAACTTGTTTGACTCTTTGTATGCATGTGCTGAATTTGAACGTTGCTGTAACTTCACATACCTGAAATAAACCTGGTTCTGTGCTCTCTTTGGCAGGGAATCTTGTGCAGCAGATTGCAGAAGTAGAGGCTTTGCTCACCTGCGAGCTGCTGTTGTAGGAAGGTAAATCAGGTGTATGATATAAAAGGAGCAAAATGAAATGTGTTGACAGGACACAGCCAAAGCTTTGAAAACTTGGTCTTTGACCTTTTCTTTTTAATTTTCCCAGGTTGCTATTGATACTACCATAGTTTCAATTTGCTGTATGTATAGCCATAGTATCTTGTAATAGGATGTGATCTGAGACTTAACAGGGAGACTTTACTATGCTTTGGACTGAGGTCTTTTTTAGACTTGTAAGGGTGCAGTACTTCTTCACAGAAAAATTACTGCAAGTTTTGATATTGGCTATACAGATCTGTTTTGTGGGACGCATCAGGAAGCGTGAGCTTTGGCAGGCACTGAATAGTAATGGTTTTCTTTAGTCTTCGTAAGTTTGAGAACTATGTCTGTAACCAGTCTCCTTTTGCTACTTGTGCTCCATGCTTATGTTTTCAATTTATTTTGGTACTTAGGGATGTTAAATCATTAGAGGACACATTTTAACTTACTCTTCCAAATATGTCATCTGCAAAGCAGATGAAATGTGTTGTTTGGGGCGGGGCAGGGGGGGAAGTCATCCTTTTTAAATTAAATTAGTTGCTTAATGAAAATGCAACAGAAGAATCTTCTTTTTCTTCTTCTGCCTTACTTTCAGCACTCCACTACAGCTATATGACTTTCAAACTTCAAAAACAAACAAACTTCATCCTTACCTTTCTTGTGGTTTCTAGTGTATTTTCAGTGACCCATAGAGAAGATGATGCTGTCTGGTCTGCTTTGAGCTGATTAATTCCCAAAGCTTGTCTCTGTCCAGTATCACTACACTGTACAGGTGTACTTGATGTAACTCGATCTGTGTGGTTTAGCTGGAAAAGGAGGAGGCTAACTAGTAATTTATTTTGTTTTCTCTCTTTTTCATCTTTCAGTCGTGTTTTCTGCTGACATATCTTTGTGTTAGGAATTCTTTGTTGTAATTGCTTTAAAAGTGAGTAAGAATAAGTTGGTGTTTGTTTGGAATGAGATTTTGTGTAGCAATTCCTGAAGTTAGGTTTGGAACATGTTATCTCTTAGTGGCATTAGAGTTTGTCTTTAAATAGGCCATAGCAGGCTTGTGACAAACCTCAATTAAAAAGAGGCGTCTGATGGATCTAAGAAGACCTCAAAGCTGGTGGCTGGATTATCTGATCTGTCTTCATGAAACCCACAATGTGAGAACAAGTATTCTCTGGAAATGGTAGAAGATGAGCTAAAAATGAAATGCACGATGGATACCAAAATTCTGGAATTTGTTGATAAGGTTGTGTAAGAAATTCTTCAGGCAACAGGCAAGGATGTGCCTTCTAACATCCCATATGCAATCTTTAGGAGCACTGGAGGAGGAGGAGAGAGACTGGAGGGAAATGGACTGTTGACAACACTGAGGTTTGCAAGTGCTTAACGAGCATCTTCCAGCACTCATGAGCCAAATGGGCCATTGCTTTGACCCAGTAAGCCATTTTTTAAATTCTTACAATTCTGTCTCAGTTGGACAGGAAAAAAAGTAGAGAGGTTGCACTGGGAAGATATGATGCTCTATAGAGATGTGTGACATCAGCAAATGTTTCATTGCTTTCACAGTCTTACCAGTTTTGTCTGTATTGGTTGGCCTCATTCACCTGATAAAACATGGAGCACTATCTGACCACAGGTTAGTGTCTGCTCAGAAAGGAGAAGCCGGTTCTGGCACCCACTTCTGGGCCCTCTCATGAGTAAGGACACTTACTTGCAGAGTTGTGAAGATAAAGTATTGCTTTCTGGAAACATGTATGTCTGACATGAGTTACTTGTCTGGGCAAATTGTACCTGCGCTGAGAAGTTTTTGGCAAATGAGCAAAATTGTACTGGATTTGGCTCAGTAAAAGTGGAACGATTTAGGCCTTCAGGTGGATCTCTAAATTGTTGGCCCTGCAAGTAATTATCCAGCCTAATTTGTTTTAAATGGTGCAAAGGTTTACCTGAAGACAAAGCCACCACTGAAGATGTAAGCCTGGGCTTTTGTCAGACTGAGAAATGTCTTCCCTCCTGAGACTGGCAGACGTACCCTGCAGAGTTGCTAGGCAGTCGTCATCTGTAATGCAAATTCATTTTGGGTTAGACTTGCTTTTTCTTCTCCATTTCATTCGCAATGCTTCTTGACATCTTCTTTAACTGTGGAACAAAAGAAAAAAAACTCAGTTTGAACTGACAAGTAAATTGTTATAAAACTTTCCAAACCCTTGGAGAGAGACATTGTAATTATACTGTGGGTTTTACTTTTTTGTAGCTGTAAGTACTAATTAATATAAATCCAAATTGAATTACATGTTTGAATTGTTTATATTACCTCTGGGCTTTGATGCAGTGCTCAATAAAGTCACTCTGTAATTATTTTTAAGTTGTGTATATTGTTACATGAATATCATGTTCCCAGAGCATCACCTCAGCAGTTAGTCTACATGATACATACTCTCACTGTAAAATAAAATGTAATCCAATTAGCATTTTGTAAACCTCCAACTGCTGTTTTCCGTCTTGTTTCTGCTAATATAATAAGAGCCTTCTTTTCAAGTGCCTCCTTTGCCACCATCTCTTACATTGTCTGAGTCTGTTGTGAGTATCGTGAGGGGGAAGAGAAAGAAGCTCCTCTGAAAAAGTTTTAAATTTCTTGCATTTCTAGATCTGCCTGATACAAACTCAGTTTTTTGGAAGAAATATTTCTTCTTCTAAGAAATTATTTAGACATTTTCTAAAACTCAGAAAGCAGATTTGCAGTGTCCTAAGGGAACCGGTCACCTTAAATGAATACTTGTTTATATACCAAAAGCCTGTGTACTGTGTGGCTTTGTGTCCTGGGCACACCCTCCGGTGCATTTAGGTGTGTAAGTGGAATGGTGACGTGAACAGATGAAACATGAGCAAAGCTTCAGCAGTGAATCCCTAAAGCTAGCCACATTCAGCAGTGCTCAAGTCAAGTTTTGATTACCATTAATGACTGTGTTCTTCTGAAGTAAGCTTTGAGCTGTAGTATTTATCTTGAATCTTGTCTGATTTTACCTAAGTGCATTCAGATTTTTACTGAATCAAGGCATTGATATATTGGCTTCCTGTAAACCAAACAGTTGTCTGAAAATAATAGCCCTTTATTTCAGTTTTCTCAATCTGCAGTGAGTAGGGCATCTTTTGGGGGGTTGCCATGGTTATTGTCTGTGCGCAAAACAGAATTGGCCTACGTAGGAAGGTGAGTTTCAGAAACAAAGGTGAGAACTGGCCAAACTTGGTACCAACTGTCACTTTTTTTAGCTGGTAAAGTTGTTTGCACTTAGAATAGAGACTTTACAAAGGCCTGCTTTAATTTTATTTCATTTTTGAGGATTGATATTAGTAAGATTCACCCAAAGTTACTGGCTAATCAAGTCAGGGATTTAATTAGAACTTGAATGTAATCTGGGTGCAGCAAAATTGTGCTTGAAATGAGTAAAGTACTAATGAAGAAAAAATTTTGCTCGCTATATTGTGAAGTGCAACTCTGCTTTGCAAATCAAAGCAGTTAATAATTATGAAGCCTTTTAAACATTTCCATAGCCCTACAAACTCTCATCGTTTTTCGCATTTCCAGGATGCTAGGCAAACACATGCTGTATGTGCTTTTGCTCTGTCACTGGCACTTGTCAGCATCTACTTAACATTTCTCTTGAAGATTTTCACATACTTGCACAGCAAAGTATGCCTAAAGTGTATGTCTGAGCAGAGGAGAAACTCCCATTCCACAAGCTGCAGTAGTGGTTTGTGGATAGTGCTGCAGCGCTGTGGCAAATACTGATGCTGGTTTTTTGTTATGCAAAGAAATTAATCAAAAAGGGGACAATCCAGAATATGGCTCGTGTGTTCTTGCATAAGAAAAACTTTCATTGTGGCGTCCCTGGTGTTATAATCAACATAATAAAATGTGTTCAAACGTTAACCTTTCAGACATCATTAGCAGTTGTTTTGGAAAAGTTTAGCTGCAGCTGTAACATAGAGATGTTAAATTCATCACCTTTGGAGTTCCCTAATCATTGAGTCTGGGATTTTGCATTTCATAGGAAGCTAGGGTTCTAAGGAATAAGGGGGCTACGTTTCTCATAGAAAAAATAGTAAGGGTTGGTGTGTTACGTGGGCTTTGTGTGAGCCTTGGGAGACCCATGTTTACTTGCTGAAGCAGCAAATGTGACGTCCTGGAACTTGGAAAGCTTAACCGAGGCCATGATTACCAAATACCTACCCCTTCCTCAGTTAATTTGGAGAATGATGGCTTCCATGTTTATGTTGTAGTGAAGGTTATCCTAAACATTGCAGCCAGTAACAATAGTTAGGTTCTTTTGGCCATGAAGTGTAATGTTGATAGTGAAGTGCCAGTATGTTCCCATTATATGTAAGGGAATCCAGATTTTTTTTCTTTTATTTTTTTATTCTAGTTTGCAGTCCTCTCTGAAAGTAATCTGAAGGGTTGCCTGAGGAATCATTTTGCTTCCCTGGTGAAGATCTATTAGCTGTTCAGATACTGTGAGAAGTGCTAGAAGCCCATATGCCTCATCTGACTGCTTTTATGTTAGCAATCCTTCTGCTGGGAGAACATAATTCAATCAACAGCATCAATAACTATAGGTTAAGACACACCATCACTTTGGCATATGAGCCATTCCTTGTGCTGAACACATGAACCCTGGAACCAGGGTGCAGGCTCTGTGTCAGGAAGTATTTTGTGCTGTTGTCTTGATAGAAAAATGAGCTTTCCGTAAGTGAGTGCCGTATATGCACTACTGTGGATGAAACTGTGAGCTCCTGACTATGTTAGCCTATTTAAAAGGCATGAAAACAGATGCCTCTTAGCAGCATCTGGTAATATAGGCCAGTGCTATATGCTATACACCAAATATTGTCTAGTGCTATAGTGTGACTTCAGAATGCCTTTTACTGAAAGAATAGCCCGTGGACATCGTCCAGGAACAAAACAAGCCTGCATCCACTGTACTTCAGGATGTTGAATTACTACTCGCTTGTTCTGGTTTCCCGAGAAGGAGAGCATGGTGCAAGAGTTAGCATGGGCTGGAGACTGTCCTGGTGGGCAGGTTGGATGTGGCTGTTCTGTTTTGGGGTTTAGTGAACATTACCTGTACAGAGGTGATCAGACTGCCGGTTGGCCTCCAGGCCACCTGTGGCCCTGAAGTTGTTCATTCCACAAGTAAATACCTGGCCAGTGCCGTAATTTGTTCTCTGAGTCTCTTTGGAACATTCATGTTTATATTTGAAATTGAAACAGTTGGTTAATTTTAGCTCTATACAACTGGTGGTTGGTCGGGGTTTTTTTCTTTTTAAGCTGAAGTTTTGCAATTCCAGAATTCCTCTTGTGTTATGTCAACTTCACTTTGAGTTGCCAAACTGTTGTGCAAGTTCAGTTCTCCTCATTCTTTTTATGGGAGGCAGTCAACTAAAGCTGAATATTTGCAGTGAGGTTACAAGCAGCAAGTTTAAGCCCATCATCATCTTCACTAGAAGGCATCAGCAGTGGCTAAGTGTTTCTGGAGTAGCTACCAATCAGCACTTTAATATAAAACTGGATCATGAGGGGAAAATCCCGGCTTGCCACCTCCTGAGCCATGTGTTTCTATTCTAAAGAGCTTCTAGCTTGCTGGTGGAAGTGAATGCTTCTGACCTGGACAGGGCCCTGGAAATTCTCCTGTATGTATCTGTTGGCTTACGGTCAAAACATGCTGTGATTCAGAGGTAAATAGAAACAAAAATACTGACTCTATTTTTTCGATCTTTATTTAGGTACTTCCTTTCCCCAGCCAGGTGGTCTACAACAGAGTTGGAAAGTGTGGGAGCCGAACTGTGGTTTTGCTTTTGAGAATTTTATCAGAGAAGCATGGATTCAACCTGGTTACATCTGACATCCATAACAAAACAAGACTGACCAAAAATGAACAGGTAAGTCACTCCTGCTCATCTTAGGTTCTGTTTTCTTATTATGTTTGTGAAACTGAGAAACAAAGGCATATGCTAGCAGAAATCATAGTGAAAAGGTGTACTGCTACTTTGGCCTAAGTAATCAGCCAGAATTCATCATCCTCTAAGTGGCTTCAGTTAATAGGAGAAATGGATGGTAGAGCCAAGAGCAACACGATGTGGAAGCTAACCAGAAAAGCTAACTTCCAGTGAGCCAACTCTTGAATTTAGTTAGCATAGCAGTTAGTCCAGCAGCGAGGCAAGAAGGGTTAGTACAAGTGAAGTTAGGTGCTAACAGCTTCTGGGACCTGTATTAATGTATCTGCAGGGGACAGCCATTTATCATGTAAGCGGGCCAGCTTATTCAGCTTGGGTCTCCTTAAACAGAGCAGGAGTAAGTAATAGCCAACAGCGGGGGGGTTGCTCACTTTCTTAATTCACTTGTAGTGATCACTTGCTTCAAAAAGTTGTTTCCCAGGGCCATGCTAACCCGTGTTGCTACAATCTAACATGTACTTGATCCTATCTCAGCCTCTTGCTCATTCGTCGTCTTCGTGTTACCGCACAACCCTTATTAAGGCAAGTGAAAATACCAGATGAAACTTCTTTATCCGGACACCCCTTTTCATGTTCCCTTAAAGTTACAGAGGACATTATTTTGCAGCTTTGATTCCACAAAAGATCCAGTTATTTGAATTCCCTTGTATTTAGGGTAACCATGTGCTCTCTGTGAGTATCACTGCTATCCATAGATCTTGATGCAAGTAGCACACCAGACTCCCAAGTGTACAGATGTAGTCAGATGCTGTACACACAACTGTTGCACACGCTGCCCACAGCTGCTATTTTGATCTGCTGATCAGGTAAATGCTGCAATAACTGTGTGGATCACTGCTAGGAATAGCAGCCTGCAAACCACAAAAGGATGTGTGTGATGATCAAAATACGAACGTGGGCCTGCCAGTGGCATTGTGCTGTGATTTGCGATGATTTATTTGTAGCCTGTTTATGAGCATAAGTTCGTTATTTTAGATACAGTGGTTCATTCCAAATGGAAATTTGGGAGCAGATGTTGCTCCTGCAGGCTCTGCCTTCCTCCCTTCCAAGGTGGCCATTGGGGTCCCACCAGCAGATGGCTCATCTAACCCCACACGGCGCTCAAAATAAGCCCAAGGTGGGGACCGGCTTGCCAGGGCTGCCACACCACCCCAAAGGCTTCTGTGCACAGCTGGGTGCAAAACTCCAGCAAAAGGCTGTGGGGGAGGCCAGTGTCCCCCCACTGCCCCCGCCTGTGGCCAAGGGAAGGGCCAGAGCCCTGGGCTGCAGCTACTGTAGCATCCCTCTGTGTATCCCACTGGCAGCACCACGGAGCCTGAGGAGTTCGCAAAATGGTCCCATCAGGTCGGGGTCAAACTATCCTGTGCTACAGACCGTGCGTGGTTAGTTCGTGTGCTTAACTGTAGGATATGGGATAAGGGATTTCTGTGGGTATGACTGCTTTTGTGTTTTGGATTGTTTGGCCTTTGTTTTGACTATGTCCTTCATCAAGTTTCATTGCTGATCGGGAGATGCATCATAAAACCTAAAAACCTTTCAGGTATTAATAATAATCACCAGCTGTCACCCTCATCACCTACTTTGTTTCAGTTCTGTCCTGCCTTTATCTGGTAGGCAGATTGTCCTTTGTTAAACATGATGCAGGATCCCAACTCAACAACCTTCTGTGCTTTAGTCCAGCATGTAGGGATTCCAGAGAGGCCCAGACGTACTTTTGATGCAACCAATACACTGACAGAGGACAGATAATCTGCGTTACTTTTTGTACTCCAGAAGCTGTTAGGTTACTAGACAGTGAATGTGCTGGAACACAGATGGCGCTGGGTGTATTGCTGCAGACCTGATGATTTACTCCATAGATTGCTCTAGTATAACTTGAGTCTCTTTATTTTAATTTATGGCTTATTTACATAGTTACAATAGGTTCATAATTTAATGAGTAGTTTTGCTGAAAAGTGCCTTTGATCGCCAGAAAACATGCCTGGAGACAGTAACTGTTCTGTTGTTCAGGGTATTTTTAGTTGTCTTCTAATTTCTTATGAGCAGAATATGAAAAAATAAATTATTTCTCCCACCTTTAATGTGTACACAAGAGGAAATTAAGAGAATGGATGGTCTCAGGCTCCAGGCATTGGAACGAGAGAAAAGACGGCTGGGCTGTAGGCTTCCAGTGTGAGCATAGGCTTCTCACTGGAGATGATACATCTCTCTTCCTTCTGTCGTTTGTCTGTCCTGTGTTTGGTTAAAACCCTGATCCAGTTAAGACTTTTTTGTAAATATTTAGCTTATGCAGTCTGCTGTTGTTAAATAAAGTTAAGCACGTAGGTGTTCTTAATGACTGTGGAGATTGCGCATAACTAGAATCCATATTCTCATTGCCTTTTCCAGTCTCTTTCCTACTAAGAAATTTTCCCAAATTATGCGTGCCTGCCAGCAATTAGAAGTGCAGCCTTTGAACATCTGTGGGCATAAGGGAGTGAGTTCTGGAAACAGATGAGTTAATCTGTGCCTTACCATTTGCTATAATACTTTCAAGTAAATTAAATACAGAAAATAATATGTAGTATTCATGTATACAAAGTCAATCTAATTGATGTGGCTTCAAAATGACACACGAACTGCGGCAAAATGAATTCTTCCCCTTCCCTGACTTCTTCCCCCATCCCCATTTTTTTGCATTTGGAGAAGTAAGAATGAGTATGCTTGTAGATATACAAATACCAATCGCATGCAAGAGTAATTGATAATTTATCCTCATATTGTTTCCTTCTACCACCTATCCTTTTGGCCATGCAGCCAGCGTTATATATAATTCTAGTTTAACACACTAAAAATCCATTGCTAGCTTTTCTTAAATGCTTTTAAAGACAGAAAATTGGTCATAGCAGCTTGGGGAGCTGAAGAAATTCTTGAAACCATTCCAGATTTCTGAGAGCTGAAGATGAAGATCTAGTCTCATTCCTGTGAGTTGTTTATGGAAATGAATACCAAGATGGAAGTGATATACCAAATACCTGTAGATACTTGTGCCTTCTGGACCCTACATGCCTTCAGTAGAGACTGAAAACAGTAGAAGAAGGTAAAGAACTCACTAGAAAGACAGATACAGTGATTTTTTTAATTTTTTTTTTTTTGGTCCTATTTGTATCAGTGTTAGTGGAGACTATAGTGTCATCCAGGTGACCTCACTTGGAAAATCCGGGTTGCCTCACCATACATTTTGACCTCGAATTCTCCCAGTGAAATATAGCACCTTAAAAAAAGTAGTAACATTTTGGCTGTTGCCTGGGCAGGATTATTATCTGATTATTTCATTTTGTTCCCAGTAGAATTCACCTATTGCAAATCTTGAACCAAGCGGGACTGGTCTGAGCAGCCAGCATGAGGGGCTGGCCATTTCCAGAAGAGGCAAAGAAGATGTCCTCTCTTGCAAGCCCGAGTTGAGTTTTTGTGCAGGAACAATGCTGTGGCTGGAGCAAAGCCATCCTCCACGTTTCTCCCCTTTCAGGGAGGGCCCCATCCAGTCTCTCTCAGCGTCATTTCACTGTGCCATCTGCTGGATTGTTATTTACAATGCAGCAACAGCTGAGTACAAATACACAGATGATGCTGAGCCATTACGGTTTGATTTCTTCAGTATGGCCAGCTGAGGTCCTACAGTGGTAGCGTAGAACAGTAGACAGGGAAAAAACTCCCCTTGGAGTATTGCCTCTTGGTGTATTACTCTTGGTGAGTAAAGCTCAGGCGGGCTTTAAGATTCAAAAATAGCTTGTGATTTACAGGATTGCCTTTGTTTGTGGATCTGGTCTTCTTTAAAGATCCTGTTTAAAAGTCAGTGCAGAAAAATGAATTTTGGAGAAAAATTTAGAGTAAAAGCTTAAGCAAGGAGTCACAGTGGTAGAAAGATGCTATGCTAGGGAGCAAATCAGCGTTTAGGCTAAAGACTCTGTTCCTTACAATTAATTGGTGTTTGAGGCTGAGGAGTGGAATGACAGCAAATGTGTGTTGACTGCACCACAGAGGTCTTTGCAACTGGTTGCTGTGGTTTAGCATCTCTGCAGACTCCTGCCGTGCAGCGTGCATGCTCCCCTTTGCTCGGGGAGCGCAGCACACCCACTGCTTTTGGTTCGCTTTTGCCCAGCAGTCGAGCTGAGCTGACGTGGCTGAGCCGTGCCATGGGCTGTACTCGTGGATGGGAGCACTGGGCACGGGGTGCCACCACCTGCCTCTCCCCACACACTCTTTGTGTCCTGGCATTTCCCTCTCCCTGGGTCCTCGTTTAGCAGCAGTAACTCCCTGGTGCAATTCAGTTAATTTCAAAAGCAAATTACTCTTTTTCAGCACCATTTCACTGAAACAGCCTAACTCCCGCAAGAGAACTCAGGGCAGCAGTGAGAAAGAGGAATGGCCCTTTATGGGCCCTTATCCTAGCGGGCATGTGGTCCTTCCTGCAGATATTTTTACAGCTTCTCCCTCCAAACATGGATGTGTTCTGGTTCATCTCTCCCCTAACTGTGTTTGCTAGGGTAGTTTATCTTCTGCTTGTGCCTTTTCATTTCTTTTCAAACTCAGGTTGGTTTAAGACCATCTCCTAGATCATCTGTACTTGTATATATCTCTCTCTCTTTCATCACTCATTCCATCCAAAGGTACTTGCTTTCCTCGGTTCTCATCCTATGCTCACTCTTACTCTCTGTGGGTCCTCTACACTAATCATCTTGTAAGAAAAAAAAAAAAACAAAAAAACCCAACCAAACAAAACCCAACCCAAACACACCACCGCCACCACCCCATTTCCATCCCCACCCCAAAAAAACCCCAAAAATCCACTAATACTGAAAAAACCCACACTAGAGACCTTACTCTTCTGGGAGATGCTGGAAGATTTTTCTTTTTTTTTTTTTTTTTCTTTTTTTCTTCCTTTAACATCATCTTAAAAGGAGGAGTGGATCACTAGGTATTCCTGAGTAATACATTTGGCTTGTTAGACTGAAATCAGTTCAGCACAGTGGGATCAGCAAGAGGGAGGCCCAAGGGAAATATGGCCACAATTTGCATGTGGCTGTGAGCCATTACAGTTATTTATTTTTCCCTCCTGACATCTGTGTGTTGTTTCTGTTGAGCCTTACTTACCCTTTTGGCCAGGTTTTTAAAAGAATGTTTTTTGCTTGTTTGCTCATATGCACATTGTAGCTTTATCCACATCTGCTTACAAGTCCAGTTGATCATTAAGTGTCTAAATATGAAGGTACTTTAAGTCAAAACAAAATTCTATGTCTGCTTTGGAGTAAGCTATTATCATAGCTCAAGAGACTGAGTTTGGTAGCAAGAGATTAAAAAAAATGCCAGGAGCCAGATGCTGGCCTGCTCTCTGTGCATCTTTCCAGACTCCCTTTGCTCCTAAGGCCTCCGCTAGCCCAGCAGCAGATTGACACGAGCCTGACACTGACATCGGGTGAAGTGCAATGGGAAACGCGGTGGTGGGTTAATGTAAACTGGCCTGGCGCTAGCAAATTGGTACCAGCCCCGGGGTGAGCTGAGGGGCAAGGGGGGCTTGCATCATACTTTGTGACACTCACATATACCCACACACACACGTTTATCTAGCAGTATTGCATTAAAGCTGCCTGTCTTTTTAAACTCGGTGGGATTACTTTGTGTGGGTATACTATCTTTACATCTCCATATTTATACTCTAATGATGATATCTCATGTATTCCAAGATGGAATTACAGTGGTGACCGTAGTGGCATGAACAGAGTTTTTGTCCCATATCAGTAACTTCCTTCTGCCATCTTTCTTCCATCATTCATGCAGATAGAGTAACACAGGTAAAATGCCAATACAACATAAAGCTTCGTACAGTTCTGAGAATTTCACTTCTCCTGTAACTTGTAACAAAAAAAGAAGCCAATTGAGACATTGGATACCCAGCCTCTAGAGTCTCCCCTTGTTTCATTCTGCAAGGTGAATGAATATAATTTTTTGGCAGAGAGAGTTACCAGTCCTAAAGAAATGTCGACTGACTTGGTTTGCTAGGAAAGCCTTTGTCTCTTCAGAGCATTAACAAACAATGCTCAATTACTTTGTGCCAATTATTGCAAAGTTTTCTGGGCTTTCTAATTCTGGTCTGGGCAAGCTCTGTTCTTCAGGTCTATTAATTTCTTGCTCATAGCATTTATATTGTACTGAAGGAGCTGTATAAAGACCTGTTTGTACTTGAATCAAATGGTCCACAGTCAGATATGACTAGCTAAAGCAGGGGGGCTATTCCTTTCCTGCCTCTTTTTTTTTTTTTACCCCACATATCTTCTCTCTGTTTTCTCTTGTTTCTTTTCCTTTCATACTGTCTTTCTTTTCATGGTCTCATCTTCTTCACGTTCCATTCCCTTGGGTTTACAGCCTTTTTCAGCCCTAATATACCTTGATATACTAATACACCTTGATATACTTTCTCAGACCTAATGTGCCTTGATATAGAAGGTCTATACCTAATATGCCTTGATGTACTCAAACCAGTTTGACAGGAAAAGGCCCATCCTGAGACGCCGGACAAACTGGACTGTCTGGTTCAGTGCTCATCATACATTTATGTGTATAAAATTGTTGAAGGCAGAGCAAAAGTAGGGAAAAGCATATTAGTGTGTGCCCTTTTTTATTTGGTCCTAGAAGTTAAACGGCTATAGCTTGTGTTGTCTGAAAGAAGGCAGGTTATGTGTCCTAGGAAAAAATGGAGAATGAAAGATGGATGAAGAGCAGTAAAATGTGACACACAGTGTAAAAACCATGGCAAAATATCAGTATATCAAAACCGGGAAACAGAAGGAAAAAAATTGACAACTGCTGTCCCTTAAATGTACTTTAATATTTCTTATGGCATGGACATCACTTTCTACCATGCTTTTCAGGCTTTTAGTACAGTAATTCACACCTATCATTTCAAATGCATTTGTGTTCAGTCTCCATAATATAGCCTGCATTTGGGCACAGAACAGAAAATCTGAAAATAAATTATAGGAAATTTAAGGAAGCAAAATTAATGAGGATGTCTCAACTCTGTAGCATGATGCTCCACTAGACACTTTCAGTTTCCCCTAGATCACAGCTAGAGCTCAGCTTACGCAACATAGATATTCATATCCATGGTGCGCACTCTTCAATATATGCTGGTTACATTATTACATTTTAATGATCTGAAAATTTAAATAATTTTTTTTTAATTAAAATGGTGTGAATGTGCCTGAATTAGAACTTAGCATCATCTTTCTAAAAGTGCCCATTTAATTTGTACTCTTAATTTGCTGTAACAGTAAAAGGAATGACAAGTGCTGATTTCTGTATTTAAATGGGTGAATCAATCAGTGTTTTGGCAATGTTGGCATTTTTTATTGTTATATGAAAATAGTCATTGGCTCGGCTCCCACTTTCTGTTACAGTTTCAGGAATTTTACATTTTGGCATTCTGATCAATAGAGCCAGCATCTTCAGAGGTCAGCTGCCACTTGCAAAGCTCTGGTGCAGATTTAGGCAGGATTTAGATTTTTCCTTTAGTTTAAGCCTTTCCTTAAACTGATACCCACTTTTGGAAGTATGTAAGCTCCGTGACAGCAGGATGGTGTCTGCAGCTTAACCTTTTCTTGCTTAGACATGAAATAGTAGTCGTGCTATATTGATGACAGTGTATGGGGATAGTGGGGAAGGAGTTCCTGAGTAACTCAGACTTGAAAATTACATCATCATATGTTGTTTAAGAGTTAGATTTGTCTTAAAATGTGCATTGATGTAACATGGAAAATTTGATTTGATAATTTTTTTTAGATGGAATTGATTAAAAACATAAGCACTGCGGAGCAGCCCTATTTATTCACTAGACATGTTCATTTCCTCAACTTCTCAAGGTAAGGCTTTTTTCAGTTAAAAGTCTTTTTCATTGATTTCTATTAATTGTAATACATAGAACATTTTCCCTCCTTTTTTACATATCAACAATACAATGTACTTTTTTTTCCCCCCATCCTTTCTGGCACTGGAAGTCACATTCAGAAGATGAGGGTTTTTTTCCTGTGCTCTCTTTGCTACAGAATAGTTATGTATGGTGTGTTTGTGAAAAGCCAGATGCTATGCCTTTGCCTCTGAGATGATCTTGATTTACAACATTTCCAGCCAACATGCATGAGATGGTAACTTGGGTCTTTAAACTGTGCACTCATGTTTTAAAAGTGGCAGCACGCTGTTATGAATGTTTCATCTCTGTATAGCCAGATACTAATACGAGACTGAAAACTTCACTGAGTTCATCAGTTTTGTACCTGGAATGACTCTTCACCAATTTAACCAATTTAATTTTGTTCTGACAAAATAGTCCCCATTCCACAGGATATGGAAGTATTTATAAATCATGCAGACAGTTTATGCTCTGTATCATGGGACTACAGTCCCTTTTAGCAGCTATTTAAAAGTATGCAGCAAGACTCTAGAGTCATTTATAGCATGGAATGTGAAGAAAATTGAATTTGGATGAAACTTCTGAGGAATTTTTGGAAGGACATGAACGAGTGATGCCAGTTAGCATTTAGCCAGGACACAGAGGTTAAAGCTCACTGCAGATGGTTATTGCCCAGGCTGTAAATTTAATTTGGAAATTATATTCAGGAATCATGCCATCTGTGCCACTAGGCTGGACTCCTTGCATTTAGATAAAAATATTTTTGTAGAAGTGTGAATTTTCTGCAGATCTTTGCAAGAGCTTGCCTAACTTCCCGTCATAATGTCAGTGCATGTCCTTTGAATGTAAGGCTTCAGGCATGGGTAGAAAGCATAGTAAGAAATGATAAAATTGGGGGGAGGGGGGCCTGGGGCTGTTGGTTTGGTTTTTTAGAAAATAAAATGTTTTGAGCAATTGGAAATTCACTTGGTATATAACCTAACTATGGGCATGATTTCGTCACATGAAAACAAGAGTTACACAAAATTTTGATCTTCTGTGTTCTCTATTCTGATTCCATGAGAGTTCCATTTCTAATGTATTATTTTTAAAGAATAAAATTCATTAGAATAGGACTTCACATATTTGGTAAATAAACTCTTCTCTCTGCTGAAATGCAAGATAAAACAAATAGCCACAGCTGACAATGAAAGGGCTGTTTCTTGATTAAACTGATTTTTCACAGATGATACACAACATTAGGTACATGAGAAAAAGATGAACATGGTTACCTTTTACTCCTCCCAAGATCCCATTTTCCATGCATACGGTACATCCTTGTGACATAGACAACATGTTTCTTCTGTAGAGTATCCATGAGTTGAAATCTGTCTACATTTTTCTTCCAAAACAAATTTGTGAAAATATATAAAAATTACACAAGATGTATAAAAGTATTTGCAGCTTCCTTTCTAGCTGTTCCTTGCAAACTTGAAAAATGTGTTTTTCATTTTATTGAGAGGACATTTGGTTTAACTAGTAGCTGTAGAATACTGAAAAGGCTGATGAGTCTTTTAAATGAGACACCGAAGTGCATCAACATTGCTTACTATTGGTTTAACGTTTCCTAGTGTTTTCGGATAAACTAAGCATTTTTTGAGAGTTTTAGTCTTTAGTTTCAAAATTTATTGACAGTGTTACACCTAACAGCCAAGTAGCATGTTGAATATTTAATCTGTTCCTTAATTCTAGAGTGGTTTTTTTAAAGCTGAATTTCATTATGAACTGGAGTGTCAAGTATTGATTTTGCAGAAATTTCAAGAATGTGATTTAAATATACAATATACATATTACAGTGTTGTGACAGCAGTTTAGTTTTGCTTGATTTTTTTTGCAGCTGTTCCTCTATAGACCATCTCTAGTGGACAGCTGAACTCAAATTGTTTATGGAATACAATTCTTCCTGTTTGGCCCAGCTTTTCTGCCAACTCAACATAAAAGCCATGCAATACCCCAGAAACTAAAAAGATTGAGGTGTTTTCTGGCGGACAGCTGAAGACCTTAGGCAGCAGCTCACTGTGAGCAGCCAGTGCAGTGGGGAGTGGGATGGATGCACAGGGACAGGTAGGAGACAACCGGCTCCTAACTGCAGGCTTAGGGCAGCTTCAGATCCGTGAAAGGCTCAAAGATTAGCTTGAAGACTGAAGAACCCTACTTTGGTGAAACCCCTTGCTTCTTCCCAAGGAAAGGGATGGGGTTTTCTACATGCCATTGTAGCAGAACCATTACTGGAAACCATGAATTTTTGCAGGGGCAGCCATCCTGGGCATTAGTCCAGTGACCAAACTCGCTTCTCTTGTTTGGCATTTTATACCTTTGAAACCAAGCTTTTGTTTGCAGGAGGGTATAAGGAAGGCTTCGTTCTCCTTCCTCCTGCATGTATCAAGCTGGCAGACAGGTAGGACATAGAGGGCATGTTATCTCTGCCACTCTTTTGGTAAGCTTGAAGGTCACCATTGGGACAAAAGGAGTCTCTTCCACTCACCTTGCACTTCTCTGCGTGAGTGCTTTCAAGATCTGTAGGAATGGCATTAAGCCGTTTAGAGCATATCACCAAGGTACTAGAGAAACAGAAAATGTAAGCAGAGTCATGCAAAACAGGAGTAGTCTTTGCTCTTGCTCATTGGTGCATCTCAGCTTCCCAAACAGTAGTAAGAAAAATAAACTTGATTTTTGTTTAACATCACTGATGTGAGTAGCCACAATGACAAATCACTTGGATTTTTCCCCTTTGCACCCTGCACTGCTTATAAACCTGTCAGCACTTAAAGTGCTGATTATTCAGAAAAGCGTCATGGCATTTACTTATGATTGTTTCCAACTGAAAAAAAAAGGGACTAGATCTTCTTTCCAGAAAAAATGTCTAGTGGAAGTGAGCTAAGCCTTCAGTGGTGAATTTAAGCACATGCATGTTTCTGAGGCACCATTAGTTTTGCTGAACAAAGTTCTAAAAACTTGAAAATCTCATCCTGACCTGAATGCTTGTCAGGGACATTTTCAAATAGTGTTTCAAGAGTGCCTGCTGGTTCAGCTGAGTAAATGCATCCTCATTTACTCTCCTACGTCTTCATCTTTTAGTTCAGTACCAGCTTGTCTCAATGCAAAGTAGCGCAAAGAGGCAGACAAAAAGGTTAATCTTAAAAGGATGTGTTAATTGTCACAGGAAAAGCTTTTATTCCCAGTGGTTTGCAGCTTCTGTTCCCAGTCTCTCCAGTGCAGCTAGGGCTAGCTTTAGGAGACGACCCCGTGCCTCAAGAGGGTGGCTACTCCATCCAGTCTATTTCGGGACTGTTTCTTTTGGGGAAGGTGGTGCTGTTTATTGAATTTTCCTTTACTTATGATTCCTGGGTGCGGCTTTTCATTATGGCTCTGTGGTCGTTGTCCTGCTCATTTCATCCTAAATGCTGGACTGACCTCTCCATACTTGTCTTTCTTCTAATGACCCTACTTGGAAATGTTCTTATATGCAGAGGTAAACATTTAGGTGCTTTTTGATTTCATACAGGCTGTTGCTACTGGCGCGAGCCCAGCATGGCATTTTCTTGCTCTTGATTCGAAAAGAATATATTTCTGTGAAAACATCCAGGCTGCATTTGAAGGAGAGTTACACCACCTCTGCCACTTCCTTGGGCACTTGGTTCCAGCTGTCTGTCAGCTTTGCTGTCAAATTATTGTGGCTAATTTCTAATGTGAATTTCTCTGGCTTTTGCTCCTTATTGACTGAAGTGGGTTATTTTGTTCCCTGGTGTTTCTCCCCATGCATCTATCTGCCGCTGCCATCTCCAAACACCTTTCACTCTTCCTTTTGACCACAGGTGCTCTCAAACCTTTTGCTGGCAGATGTTTTCCTCATCCATTTAATAACTCTGTGACTCTACTCTGAAACTTCTCCAATAGTTCCGTAGTCTTTATTAAGTGTAGGCATCAAAACTGTACTCTGGACCTGTGTCAGCTTCACTAATGCTGTATATGGTAGAAAAAAGCCCTCTTTGCAGTCACCATGCTTATACCTTCTAAAGCTACAGTTGTGCCAGAGCAATCTGGGCTTTCAGGGCAAGTTGTTTTTCCAGTGTATTTCCTAGATCCTTTTCTAGTCACTGTTTACTAGGCTGCCATTTCCTATTCTGTAGAAGTGGCCTTCATTCCTTATTCTTAAATGTGTTAACCAAGGGGAAAAAAATGAGTGACATGAAGCATGCAAAATTACTAGCTGCTGTCCTACTGCAGTGGATGTTGTGAAGTAGGAAAAATTTTAATTAAAAAAAAACAAACAGAAAAGCTCCTTGGATATTTATGGGTACTCTCAGAACACTAAGATCTGTTGGCCTATGTTAAAAAACAAAACAAAACAAAAAAAAAAAGAAAAAACAAAGAACTTCTTTTCTCACCTGCCCAAGGAGCTCTAGAAGTTGTCACTCATAACCTGTGCCATGTACTGCAGTACATGGGGCAGAGGCACCCACCTCTACATGTGTGGAACTCAGGAATTCAGGAGGTTTGCCTCCATGCAGGGATGTGTGCCTGAAAAGGGCACATTGGAAGATGAGGATGACAGCTATCATTTATCTTTGTCATATTCCAATTCCTTTTCAAAGTCAATGCTGCATATATTTAAAAAGAATTGTAGGAGCCATCAAATTAGTAAAATACTGATAATTTTTTTGTCTCTTTCTGAATTGAAGTTTATATACTAATGTTGCTGGGAAAAGCATCCGAAATGTTAATCAGAAGCAAATATTAAAGAATGTCTGTACTCTAAGCACGTAAAGACTTTTATGCTAATACTTTTGCTGAGATTGCACCTGTTATTGGTAGATCCAAGTAGTACAGTGAGTAACCTGCAGAGAAGACAAAAAGCTATTTCAGGATAGCTGCAGGTTGTTTGCTATGCTTTATCATAAATGCCGCTTGTCATCTATTTATTTAGCCCGAGACAAAATGAAGCAGGAAGAGGCTTCAAGTTCGTGGAAAAGCCCCACTTGACTGCTCAGTAGTAGTTGCTGAATTAAGCAACTATAACAGTCTTTGGGCAGCTATTCAAGATGCTCAGTGTGTGCTCCGAGTGTCACAGATTTCAGAGAAGCAGAAGGAACGTTTGCAGGAATGCACTGGGGGTGGTGAAGCCATAGTTTTGGGTCAGGATGAGTCAGGGATGGGGAGAATTGTACAATTCCTGGTCTGGATATGGGAAGGCAGCTTTCCTCCCTCCGACACCAAACTGTTCTCTTCGGAGCATGCATTCACAGACCCTGGTTCAGGCAGAGCTGGAAGCTTGGCATTCCCTCCTGTCTCGGAGTAAATGAACATTATAGGGGAATGTGTAAAAGCCTAAAGATGTGGCTCTGTCAGTGACTGGTAAGTGACTTTTGCTTGTTTAAAGGCTGGCTGATTAGGTCACAGTAAAGTCATAGGGGGGAGAAGCATTAGAAAGACCACCCAGAGAGAGAAACAGGCTTTTTCATGTCTCACTGGAGCCATGAATTCTTTACTTTCTGCAGTAGTTAGAGGCCACTGGGGAATGATCTCCTTTAAAATTTCCTATGATGTGGTGAAGAGATGCAGAGATAAAGCATGGACTCGATTTAATCTTACATTTTAATTAGCCCTTATAATTCAGTTCATTATATCTTCTTTGTTCGAAGCCAGGATGAATTATCACCCAGCATTAGTATGTGAGGAGTCATCCTTTCTGCGCTGTCGGGCTGCTGCCCTCTTCTTCCTTTCAGCTGCAGTTTAGTATCTGCAGCGTGTATTTACCGTCTGTGTGCGTGTGCTCGAGGGGAGGGGACAACACTTTCCTTTTAGCATAATTTTCTGAGGAAATAAGACTCATACAGCAGTTCCAGCTGTTCCGCGTATCTTTCCAGTTTCCTCCCACGCCTAATTCCTAAATAATTTCTGAACCTGTTGGCCAGTTTCAAACCAAATTTGGAAGCCTAGTAAAAGATTTGGAGACAACCACACTGCTGCAGGTACATCTGCTGAAGGGAAAGCCAAGCGAAACAGAGCTGCTGCACCTTCTACTGGGCCACAGCCAGCAGCCGCCTCCCTGTGCCCTGTTTGGATGCCAGCCCCAGCTCTGCCATGTTCCTCTTGCTCTGGTGCAGGAGTGATGTGTGGGGACAGGTTTTGGGGAGAAGAGAAAGATCTGTTGGGTACCTTCTGCTTGGGAAGGTACTTGCCGTTAGTCCCTGGAATCAACATAAGAAATATTTCTGGTTTTCTGTTACTCATTAGCAGAGTTAATGTGTCAAATTCTCATTTTTTTTGAGAGTTATTTTTGATAGACAGTCTGTATCAGCGTTACTGATTTTTATTTTTTTTTATTTTACCTTTTAAACAGACATGATGGCCAACACTAATAAAAATGAGTAAATCAGGCTGCTGTAGCAGCAGACATTGTCACATGCAGCAGTGCTGATGAGTTTGGACACTTCCCTTCAACTCTGACCTGAATTCTGATTTACGGGTAGCAGTCAATCACATGCTGTATGAAGGCAGAGATAGACAAAGAGAGATTCAGTCTGGATAAGCCCAAAACTAAACTTAGTTACTGAATATTGTTGAGGGTTTTTTTGTTACTCATCAATTTTGTGTTTTTTCTCATGTAGAAGCTGCTCTAAAAATTACAGTTTAACACAGCACTTTGATATTACAGCATTTCCTGTTCTTGCGCTCTGTAAAATGTGTCCAACAAACAAAAAGAGGTAAATCTTGAAGAATTAACTTGACTGTATGTCATGCAAATAAGCTGCGTGTTTGAAAGCAGGAGGACACTCTGTGCTGACAGTGTGGTGTTTGAAAGCCTTGCATGTTAGCTTGTTGATCATTTGTAAGGGTTGCATAATACATTTGCAATTTTTTATGGCAAGTAAATATCTTGCTTTGCCATGACTTAACCTATGTATGTGTCTTTGGTCCATTGATTTGGAAACAGAATTTCACTTTTAAATTTTTTTATAGACTGACAGGAGGTCAGTAAAACCAGGGTGATTCTGTGATGCTGTTTTCATTGACCTAAGAGTCATGGGATGTTTGTCGCAACACTCAGATTTATTAATAACTTGAGGATTCTTGTTTCTGCCTTTCTCTGAAACAAGTAATACCATACAGAGTGTAAATGTTTTGCAGAACATGCCTATTATGTGTTTTAACCGTGCTTCACTAGCTTTTGAAAATAGTGTGCTGGACAAATGCGTGGAGCTAGCTAACAAGATACTGAATGTCCATGACCCTTTGAATGCAAACTCAAGTATACTTTGTATGAACGGCAGTAGTTCAGTCAGCTCGCACTGATTCTGTACAGCTCAGCTGTGGGAGGGATTGGGCTCTTTGAATGCCTTCTTGAATTAACATCTTGAAACAATGACCACAGCCTAAAATTATCTACTAAAGTAGTTTCATGTTGTGGATTTTTTTCTCTTTAAAAAAAAAAAATACACACCTAGGAAATGTCATTAAAAATATGGTAACAAAAAAATTATTGCCCTCTGGGTAAGCTCTTAAAAGCAGGGAAATGTCAGCTAAACTTATGTGCACGGCCTTAACACTGTGTCTTTATGTGCGTTCATTATAATCTATACTTTTTGCTAACACATCATGAAATAGTTTCTACCGCCATGTGAGGTCTGCCTTGTAAAGTACACATTTTATGAATGGCCACATGGTGCTGTAATCCCTCCTACATATTTTTTCCTTTTTTATACTTCATTTTTTTAATTATGTGAGTGTGTAATGATGTTTTTTAACTGTGACTTGATGGAAGGCTAAGCACAAATCTAACATGCAGTTTGACCTTTGTATGGTCTAAGGAGTTTTTTCGAGTTTATTTTTTTAAAAAACATTGCTCTGTGGTGAGTTTTTCCACAGTTTCTAAGATTATCTAATTTAAAATTTATTTCCTGAGATTTCCCGTGTTCTTTACATAATAGACTTTTTAGCTTTCATTCAGCTGGTAATATGATATTCTCAGAATGGAGATGGTTGCTTGAAATTTAATTACTGAAGATGGGATCAGGCATAACAGGGGGAACAAACAGGAAGAATTAGAGATCTGTGTGCGGTCGCAAGGCCATGATCTCATCACAATTACTGAGACATGGTGGAATAGCTCACATGACTGGAATGCTGTCATGGATGGCTATCTGCAGGAAAGATAGGCCAGGCCAGCAAGGTGAGGTGGTGGAGTTGCTCTTTATGTGAGAGAGCAACTAGAATGTGTTGAGCTCTCCCTGGGAGTGGATGAAGAGAGAGTTGAGAGCTTGTGGGTAAGGATTAAGGGGCGGGCTAATATGGGAGACACTGTTGTGTTTTCTAAAGACCATCAGATCAGCAAGAGGAAGTCGATGAGGCCTTCTACAGACAGTTGAAAGTAGCCTCATGGTCACAGGCCTTGGTTCTCTTGGGGGACTTCAACCACCCTGATATTTGCTGGAAAGGGAACACAGCCAGGCACACACAGTCCAGGAGGTTCCTCCAGTGTACTGATGATAACTTTTTGACTCAGGTGGTAGAAGAGCCGACAAGGAGAGGTGTACTACTGGACCTAGTACTAACCAACAAAGAGGGACTGATGGAGGACATTGAGGCTGGCTGGGGGCAGCCTCGGCTGTAGTGATTGTGAGAAGATTGAGTTCAGGATTATGTGCAGTAGGCATAAAACGACAAGTAGGGTTGCAACCATGGGCTTCAGGAGGGCTAACTTTGATCTCTTCAAGAAACTGCTTGGAGAAATCCCATGGGGTTCTAGAGCGTAGGGGGGCTCAAGAGAGCTGGTTGATATTCAAGTATTGCTTCCTCCAAGCTCAGGATTTGTGCATCCCCAAGAGCAAGAAATCAGGCAAGGGAAGCAGGAGACCTGCATGGTTGAGCAGGGAGCTTCTGAAAAAGCTCAAGTGGAAGAAGGCAGTTTACAATACATGGAAGAAGGGACTGACCACTTGGGCCGAGTACAAGAATGCTGCCAGAGTATGCAGGGATGAAACGAGGAAAGCCAAGGCCTTCTTGGAATTAAATCTGGCAAGGGATGTCAAGGTCAACAGGAAGGGTTTCTTCAAGTACATCGGAGGCAAAAGGAAAACTAGAGAAAATGTGGG
>VFFE01007081.1:2069389-2080642 GCA_008921705.1 Burhinus oedicnemus
GGGTCTTTTTAGTCTGGAGAAGAGAAGGCTCAGAGGGGATCTCATCAATGCTTACAAATACTTGATGGGAGGGTGCTGGGAGGATGGCACCAGTCTTTTTGCAGTGGTGCCCAGTGATAGGACAAGAGGTTAACAGGCACAACCTTGAACATAGGAAGTTCCATCTAGACATGAGGAGGAACTTCTTTCCTTTGAGGGTGACAGAGCACTGGAACAGGCTGCCCAGAGAGGTGGTGGAGTCTCCGACTCTGGAGACCGTCCTGGATGCCGTCCTGTGCAACCTGCTCTAGGTGACCCTGCTTTGGCAGGGTGGTTGGACTAGATGATCTCCAGAGGTCCCTTCCAGCCCCTGTGATTTGGTGATAACACCTAAATTATGCTGGTTTTACTGTTGTTTGGTTTCTGTGCTCATATTCACACTATAGATTATATGACCAGTTTGGGAGTGACTTAATTTAAGAAAGGTGTTGGTTACTCCAGAAGAGTCCAAAAGAGAATAAAGAGAATGATCAGAGATAAAAAAATTGACCTGTGAGGAAAAATTGAAAGGGCAGAGAAAGACAAAAACAAATAGAGAAGATTGGGAAAGAGGGGACTGTGATAACACTTCTTAATTTTATATTAAAAAGGTTTTACAGAGATAAAGGGACTATATGGTTCTCTGTGAGTAATGGTAGCATAAGTAGTAGTCTTAAATAGCATCAACAGAGTTCTAGATCAGACATTTAGGAAAAGGCTTGAACCACGAAGCAACAGAACAGAATTGTACTTCAGCATTTTGAAGCTAGTAGAGGCAATTACGTAGCTGATCCTGCCTTCAGGCAAAAAGATGGATTGTGGCAGTCCAAGTCATTTCTTGTCTTTCTCACCCTTGTGTAATGCATGATACAGACTATTTAGGTTTGAACCTAAAACATTGATCCTTCAGGAAGGACATTTAAGTCTTGATTCAAAATCACCAGTAATGGAGAATTTTCTGCCCTTGGTAAATTCTTCCAATACTGAGTTGTTCTCTTGCATTGTAAATTATGAGTTATTTTTCCTCTTAATTTTTCTGAGAAATCAAATTGACTCCTTTTCCTTGGATCTCAGAGTACATTTGCCCAGTATGTAAAGACTCCTTTTATCAAATTTTTCCCTTATGTAAGCTTTCATGTGTAATTTCTTACACACTGCGGTGCAGTCACCTCTCAGCCTTCTCTGTATTTTTTTTCCCTTCCCATTTTCTTTTCAAGCTGAGGTTTTCAGTCTCTTGACATGTTTCCATTGCAAGACATTTTTTTTCATCCTTCTTGTGACTCTGCAGTGAACTTTGTGCATGCTTTGCTTCAAATGGACTCCGTTTGTGGTCACATCACTGCTATGCTAGATCTTTGGTCCTCTCTGGTCCTGCTTCTCAGAAAAAGGGAAATTAGGACTCTTCTGACCTGTAAGGTCTCACACGCTGCTGATAATCTGTGGAGGCATGCAAGCCTTTGCCAGAATTCCTCCTTCCCTGTGAGCGTCCTCTGCTTCTGGTTCTAGATGCTTTGGGTTTATTTGCTGTGCTACAGTGCATGATGTGTACTTATGTCTTGCTTGCCCTGTGGCCTCAAGTGACTCTTTATCAGCAAACTGCTCCCTTCATTATTCTCTCCTTTTGCAACTTTGTTATCCGAAAATGTTATCAGTAGTTTTGCACTTACCTTCTCAATCACAGATTATCATGTAGATTCGAAACCTCAAGCATGATATCCCCAGCTCCCTCTATTTGATGGTGGTTAGGTAGAATTTCACATCTGGGACAGGGTGGCCATGTTTTCAATTTCAGTTACATTGATTTTTATATTCCATACATTTCATACACAATATATATCACCAAGTTACAGGGATTTTTTTTATTATACCAAATCTACTGTATTTCAGTTTCCACGTCGACATTCCTAGCATTCTCTTGAGTAGCTCTCTGTGACAGCCATTTGCACAGGACAGCTGGAATCACTCGTGACGCTCTTGATAAGTGTATTCACAGCTGAATATGCAGTGCCGAGTGCATTGCAACATCCTTTGCATTATAACCTTCCTAAGAAGTCGAATCCCAAGATTTTATGTGAGCATAGCTATCTCAGCCGAATCTGTGGTCTCACCTGATTTTGAAGATGTATCTTTTCTACACACCACGTTTGTTGATTTAATACTTCCCAAAGAGCTGTGTCAGCTGTTCTACTATTTGCTGGGAATTTATTGTAATAATTTGTAATTAGTTTTTCTGTTCCTCTATATAATGTGCAACATTTGCATCTCTGAATTACAATGAAATGGTCCAGAGAGATCCTGAGCCGGACCTTTGGGAAGTCTTGAATACAAGGTATCTGGAATTAAGTGATTTTAAATAATGCAGAGTTTGAGTACAGCTGGTGGTAGTGTTTTGTGGAGAATTAGTGTTTTCTCTCCTACTTGTTTCTAGCTGTAAGTTTGCATTACATAAATGAAAACACAGTTAGTATTTCGTTCTCAAGTGTTGCCTTTACTTGAGTTGGGGATGCCATACAGACCCAGGCAGGATTTGTGTCCCTGTTGGTGCTGTTCATTATGAATTTATATATTAAACTGGTTTGATATCCTCAGCATAATGAAAGGCATAGGAAAAAAACCCCTCATTGTTTAGCATGCATGAATGTAAGAAACTGACAGAAATACAACGTAAAATATTCTGGGAGATTTACAGGATAGTGAAATAGAGAAATACAAGGCTTTATAGTGTACTCTTTTAGCCATTCGCTGGTCTGAGGCAGTTTACTAAGCAATTCCCAGAGGACTCAGTTGTGATTTTTACAATGACGTTACCCAGACACATCACTTCAGAAGCTGAAATTTCTACTGTTGAAATCACAGCTCCAGAAAGGGTAATTAATGAGTGGAGTATTGCCAGTTTGCACTATTTTGCTGTTAACCTCGAACCACTGGGCATTTTGGTTCCCCACACACACATCCCATGCAAGGCCAGGCCAGCCAAGGGTGCAGTTCTGAAAAGAAAAGATTTGTCTCAACTCACTTTCCTTTTTTCCCCTCCTAATTCTAAAGAAAAGCTGGAAAACATGGCCACAGCATAGGGTGAAGGCACAAAAGCTGGAAGCGAGGCAGTACAGACAAAAGTAAGAAGATAAACTCCTTGATTTTGGAGGCTGGTGATACCATGTAGTCCCAGGCAGGCAGAACCTCAGCCTGCTCCTCTGAAATCTTTGCAGAAAACGTAGCAGCTTGTCCTTGAGGAGGGTCCTTGGAGCATCCCAGAGGTTCCTGCTGTCTTGTGTGCAGAATAGGGTTGCTTTGCCACAAGTGCATGCTAATACAAGACATTATAATAACTTTTCATTTCAAGATAGCTTTTTCAGAAGATAGATTTTGACATAACTGAGTTGTATTTAAGTCCTAGAAAGGTGAAAGTTGTACATTAGTGCTTTTACGTGATCTCCCCATGAAGCTGTCCTGCAGAGCAGGTGATGGAGCCGTAACAGTTGATGTGTAAAACTTGCTGGGCAGTTGTGCTCTCAGCGTGTGATTCTCAGTTGTATGAAGCTGTGAAAGGAAACTGTGCTTCCTTTCTAAGAAGGACACGATATGCCTGTCCCTATTAATATTAGGTGACTGTCAGTTCTTGATGCTTCTGTTATATTGAACTTCTAGCAACCAACTCATTTGTTTAAGGGGAGACATTACATTAGAAGAGTAAGAGGCAGCCAGAGTTCTTACAGAGAATAGATTGGCAGTCGTCTTTTCCTTGAGGAATGTGGTTTGCCTGCAGGGATGAAGAAGCCTGCTTCTGCTTGTGCAAAGAGTTTTGTGCTGAATGGAAATGCAGCAGCCTCCTGAAGTGAATTGACAGGACTACCTTTATATTTAACCTTTCTTAAAAATAATTGAAATGAAAAATAATAAGTGCTGACAGATCCTCCATTTTACAGCCAAGCAAATCACTTCGGTTGAATTTTTTTCTTTCTTTTATTGTTTGGGGTTTTTTTAACTCATTTTATAAAGGGCTTCTAAATGGTTTTGAACAAAGATTTTCCTCATGTAAATAACAAAATTGGAATTCATCAGAGGCATTCTTCTAAGGGGTGGACTTGCAACATCTGTGTCCTGGTTTGAGGCCCAAACCACGACAATGTGGCGTACCTCTCAAGCCTTTTTTCCCCTTTTATTAAAAAAGGGATGGGGGAATATATTATTAATGAACCTAAGTGCCATTGATTGAAGCCTGCAAATATGCTAGTTATTTTGATGAGGACTCCAAAAATATACCTGTCACAACAAAGCAGTTAAAACTAATAGGATTTAATAATATATACTAAATAAATCAGGAGAAGTACAGGAAGAGCACTGCAGAGGATCTGTGCGCACCTTTTCAGTGCTCTGCTGGAGTAGTGGTGTCGTGGCCCTCTCTAACCAGTTGCAGTGATGTGCTGCTGGGCATGAGAATGATTGGGTACCTTTGTCAGGCAGGATCCAATCTTGATCACACTCAGAGAAGGTAAGCCTTCTGCTCAGGCCTAGAAAAATACAATTGTGTCCATTTTTGAATCCTTCGCAATAGGTGTTTGAGTAGAAATAAGGTGTCATGATGGATAATGAGAGCAAAATATGTTATTGTCTGCAAGAGCATTTTCATGTGGGTGTTGTTAATGTGAAAAGTTTCACTCTGAAGAGCTAAGTAATATTTAATATGTAGTGATTGATAGGTACCTAAAAATATACAGAACATACTTGAACAAATGGAGCATTGATTTCCATTTTTTTCCTCTAAATAGCTTAAGGTTATTGATTTTTAACCAGTAGGATTTTTTTTATGCCACGTGAGTGCTGCTTAGCTTCCATAAAAGAGTCTCAGTACAGTCCCTAGAAACAAATGGTTGGAATTTGAAGTATTATAAACTACGTTTTAAAAAAATGCAGATTTGAATAAGAGCCAGAACAGACTTAATTTTTCTAAAAAATCCCTGCTTGTTGCCTGGTGGAGCAAGTGCAGCTGGGTGTAGACCAGGCTGGTTACAGTGTGTAGGAAATCAGAAATTCGAGCTGTTCTGTGTTGAGGGGAGGGGCACAGTCTCCATTTCAGAAATGAGAAGTTCCTCTGTAGCTCTTTGTGAAGGAGTGAGATCCCATCTCACCTGTCCTCTTGGGATGGGCAAGCTTGCATGTGCCTCTTCTCTCAGAGCTGTTAGTACTGAATTTGCAGTTCACGTGTTCAGGGAGATGACCTTACCAGCAAAAGGACAGGCTCTGACATTTTGGTGGGTTGGTTATGCAATTCGACCCCTCCTTTTACTTCAGAAAAGACAATAGGTGGTGAATATTTCCATCTAGACAACTAATAGCTGCCTGCTTTTGATTTTCCTCTCTTCTGAGGAGCATTTAGGCTTAGCGTTGTTTACAAAACCCGGGCAGAATGTCCCTGCTCTCTTGCTTCTCTGAATCTTGTAATCTTTCTGTCTCTCTTAAGACAACTTGCTGCTGCTGTCATCGCTTCTCGCTGTCTTCATTGCTTCCCCGTTTCTTTGCTCTTCTACAGTCCCTTCTGTCTTTAGATTATTGCTGATCTGCATCAAGCAGCAGGAAGATAACATGTTCAGTAATTTAGGTGCAGCCTACTCTTACCAGCAGTTTCACTTGAAAAATTTAGTTTTCAAGGCTACCAGCCATGGCATTCTCCAAAAACTTTCTATTTGAATAAATATTGTCACAGCTTAATGCCCTCCCTGTGTCCTAAGCTCAGAGAAGAATTCGGAATACTTCCCTTGCACACCCATGTCCAAACTGGGCTATGCATTGATTGGGAAGCAAGGAACATCTGCCTTTTAATTGGTTTGTTCTAAAGTTTTATGCTGTCTGTGCAGTTTCAAATTATGGCAGTGATCCTGCAACATTGAGGTCAGTGAGATTACTGATACGCATAGTTATTCATGAGACAAGCCTTTGCAGACTGTATTTAGTGGTCTGGGGAATCACACAGAATAAAAATCAAGTTGAAACTGTATGGCATTTTTTTCTTTTGTCTTTTACTAGAATTCATATTTTTAAACAATTTTGCTGGCTCTTTAATATTTATGAGGAGCCCTGATCTTTTATTATACATATTCAATTATTCAACTGATTCGAAGAGAAGCCGAGAGGTTTTTTTTAATCTAAAGGGTGTCTTCCGTTTTCTCTCTTCTAATCTAATATTTTACATTTTAAAAGAAAATATATAAATTGTGACTCAGAAAAGCACCAGTACAGCATTTAAATACTTAAATATGGCTATGTCCTCAAGCTCCCAAAAATAAAGTATAAGCTAGTGCTTAAGTAAAAATTGTTCTCCTAGATTGGGGAAACAGAAGGGGGAAGCATAATTCGTGTTCTTAGATCAGGCAAATTCCAAGTTGAATTTATCCTATGAACTTCTCAATCCAAAAAGGTTTTATTTTGTTCTTCCTCTTACGGCATTTGTAGTCCGTAAGTCTGTTTCATAGCATAAATATCTATTCTTCAATTTTGACCACTTGAGAGTGTAAGCTGCTTTCCTTTTTTTCTTCCAGTTAGGCCTGTTCTCCTGATGCTGTGTATTGGTGTAAAATATGCAGTCAATACTGTGAAAGTACAGTATAGTCACAGACCTTCTCAAGCTCTCTTTTCCTCCTTTCCTCTTTTTGTATCCCACCTATTAAACTGAAGATGTTTGTCATTAACTACCAGGAGGAGGTGTACAAGGCAGTAAAGTTGAGCTGATGAGGTTACTCTGGTTTATCTTCTCGTCTTTAAATTGCAGGTACCTATGCTGCATTTTTGTTTTGTGCAGAGCCTGGTCACAGCTGGTTTTACCTTTCTTTTTCCTTGGACTTGTGTGTACTTGAAATTGATACTTAATTTCTTTTTTGAAGCAGGAATTTTCATATGGACTTTTTTAAAAAAATTGTCGTGAAGTGCCGTACAAGGATAAGGCGTTGCATAACCACAAAATAACCTCAGATCCAGCTGGTGGTGCAGGCTCAGGGTGAGGGGAGGATGATCTGCACAAGTTCCAGCAAATATAAAGGTGGAAATACCATTCATATCTGTCAGTTCATCCAAAGGAAGCCTTTTGACTTAAGCTTGAATGTTGCAAAATCATTTGCACGTTACTACACTTACTGTCCAGGTAAAGGTGGTGCAAGGCTGCAGTTAGTTAGTGTCATGCCTGCTCTGACGTGACTTCCCAGCTGGGAAACGTGTGTTGAGAAGAAGAAATGCTCATCCTCGGATTCAGCTGCAGAAGGTTCTTCATCTGAAAACAGCGAGGACAAAACTCAAGAAGCAAAACTATTGACACGGAGGAAAAAATGGTCTTAAACTAAAGTGTTTGTAGTACACGTGCCCCTTAATGTGATACCACATTTACTGTTCATTCTGAAGAGATCTTACACGCATTTACAAAGTTTGGGGAACTGCTTGTAAGCTTCTCGGTTTCACTCCTAACTTTGTAAAAGCTCTGAACTCTGTATAGAGTAATTTGAAAACATTCAGTTGAAAGATGGGTATGTCTGCCTGTGTGGAACCTTCTGATGATATTCACCCATTTTTCTTCCCACCAGGTTTGGAGGAGACCAGCCAGTGTACATCAATATTATTAGAGATCCTGTCAATCGATTTTTATCCAATTATTTTTTTCGACGTTTTGGAGACTGGAGAGGAGAACAGAATCACATGATCCGTACCCCCAGCATGAGGCAGGAGGAAAGATACCTGGTATGTTTAAATAAAAGGCTCTGATTACCGATTTCCCAGCATCATTACATATTGCTGATGTTCAAACTGGGTGCTTGAAAAGTGGGAGACTGAGATATCTTCCGTCTTGCATTTTTCCTCTGTCTTCGTCTTGCCTGGTCCTTAGTTTGGTCAGCTTTAGTATGTAGAGTGTTGCTGATGAATTCAGTGATCCAGTTTGATCTTGTATAAGCTGACAGAAAGTCCCAGATTGCCACTGTTGAATTATGGTCCTTTCACTGAGTTGGATTTGCACTGTATAGTGGTTAGGTGTAATAATTTTGCCTATATTTATCACTGTGAATATTCAGACAAATTTTTAGGTTGATACTATGTCTGTAACTGTGCAGCCTCAGAGGAAAATTGGGAAACAGAGCAATTCAGTCAGCCCAAGCCTCTAATGTTCTTGTTGGTAAGTTGTGCACAGTGTTCTTTATACCAGGGCTCTGATCTCAGTTCTTGGTTTGGTTTTGTTGCCTCTTTTGGATTAAGAAGGTTTCAATAATGCTGGATAAGCTGTTTGAAATAATTTTTAATTTTACGCAACTGCTGAACTGTCATAACACCCGTCAGCCTTTGTCACAGACCAAGGTGCCATGGTAGTAGGTGTTCTACAAATGCTGAATGAGAAACACAGAAGCTAGGGAGGTGGTCGGTTTGCTTGATACTGATCTCTTTGCATGCACACCGACACCTCCCTAAGAAGACAAAAAGGTCAAATTAATTCTTACTCTCTCTATAATGGAGATCTGGTTTGATTGGACTCAGCCTTCAGCCACACTTGAACCTGCAGAGGGTTCAGTGACACAGCGGTGGCAGGACAGCTTGACGGTCTGCTATGAGATGTTGCAGGCCAGATCTAACATCAAAACAAGAGAGGGCTCTGGCTTCTGGAGAACAGAGAGGATGTTTTGAGGATGTTTTGGAAGGCCAGTAGAGTACCAGGATGTGGTGTGGATGAGCCATATAGAACACAGCTCTGAACACCTGTCACACACCTTTCAGTCCTAGCTGAGGTCAGGTGGATGCAAGGAGGGCTGTGTTGATTTTTGTGCTTTACTACTGTTGTTTGTCCTGTAAAGGCCTGCGAACAGGTAAGTTTATAAATTATGAATGAATGAAGGAGGGGTGAGGGTATTAGTGTAACTATGTATAGCCTTAAACTTTAATGACATCTACTATACAAATGTAAACTCCTTTCAATAATGTTGCAAAGGGTTTCTTATTTGCTGTATGTCTGGAGGTACGGAGCAGGTCCCTCCATGAGCTGAGCAGATTTTGACCTCCTAGTGTGCAGAGTTGGAAGGCAGTCCCAACAGCTTTGCATGCTGTGTCTTGTGTGCACGGAGTTCTCCTGTTTCCTTGTCTGTGAATGGGACGGGGCGTTTGCAGAAATGAATGCCGGGTGGGTTTTTTACTGCATTATTATTTTGTTAGTACTGTCATGTTTTCTGTTTTGAAAATATTAAAAATGAGCGGTACAGTCTGTGCTTCACTCTGAGTGCCTCTGCTTCCCATTTGAAGTGGAACATGCAGTGATTGGCACCTCTCACGGCTGACTGACTCTGTAAAAGCTGGTATTAATTCAGTACCGCCTGTGCAGTTTAAGATGTGGTATGTACAGCCAGTGAAATTTTACTTCAAGCAGAACTGAAACGAATAGATCTAATTCCCGTTGTTTGTGTTCGTTTAAAAGCTAATAGAAAGAAATCACCTTGCATTTTTGTTTGTGTTGGGATGTTCTTTAACAAATTAATTATTTATGTGCGCATGCACATATGTGCACTTACACAGATCAGTACAAAAGCTGTAATGAAAAGGAAATAAAAAGTGGCCGTCTGAGGTCAGTAGTCATTTTGTTCAAAAGGCAGTCTGAGGCACTATCAGCATCCTTTATAAAAACTATTTTTGCTTTTTCGTTTTGATCTTCTCTGTTGGTAATTCAGTGTGAGAAGCCTGGAAACGTTTTTGGAATCAGTTCTCCATTCCTCCTTGGCAGACTTCGGCTGTCACTTGCACTGCTCAAAGAGGGCACTTACTCCTGTCACAGTAACATATAGACACCCGCCAGTGAAATTCATTTTAACAAAAGCCACTCATTCCAAATGTTAAGCAGTTTAAGACTTGCGCTATCCAACCACGTAATATATTGCATGACTGCATTTTAATCTTTTCCTCAGTGGTGCAAGGAAATCTTCTGGCATATGTTTTAAAACTCAGGTAATGGATTTTGTGGAATGGTAGCTTCAGAAGTCTGCTAAATCAATTGCCTGATCTAGCTGTGCAGAAAGTAAGCAGCTGGTTTTACCTCTGAGCATGAGCCAGTGCAGCCCTTTAGCACACAGCTGATGGCTGGCCTGATTGCAGGCCTCGTACCTTTTGCAATTCTTCCCTCTTACTTTTTTTTCCTTTTATTTTAACTGAAAACTCATCATAAAGCACTGCTTTTTTACAGGGGACTATTTGAAAAATAAGCTTAGATTTAGCATATTAAATAGTTTCTATATTGATCACAGTATTAAACGCAAGTTATTTGGGATGAGGTGTGCCTGACTGTGAGCAGATATGTGAAAGTGGGGGGAAGATATGAGAAGCTTTTACTTTTCTTTACGGAATCACGGAATTTTCAGAGTTGGAAGGGACCTCCAGAGATCATCTAGTCCAACTCCTCTGTTGATGCAGGAATGCCTAGAGCACATTACTCAGGACTGCACCCAGGTGGGTCTTGAAAATCTCCAGAGAAGGGGACTCCACAACCTCCCTGGGCAGCCTGTTCCAGTGCTCTGGCACCCTCACCGTAGAGAAGTTTTTTCTTAGGTTTGAATGGAACTTCCTATGTTCCAACTTGTGCCCGTTGCCCCTCGTCCTGTCACTGGGAACCACTGAAAACAGTCTGGCTCCATCCTCCTTCAACCCAGCCTTTAGATACTTAGAAGCAAGAATAAGGTCTCCTCTCAGCCTTCTCTTCTCCAGGCTAAAGAGTCCCAGCTCTCTCAGGCTTTCCTCATAAGGGAGGTGCTCCAATCCCTGAGTCATCTTTGTTGCCCTACACTGGACTCTCTCCGGTAGTTCCCTTCTTCCATCATGCCTCAGATCAACAGCTAGGAAAATACAAAACTGCTGATTGCTCCACAAGGTTGAGTTCATTGCTGAAGAGCCCGAGAAGCCTTGTGTTGACAGCAGTTATAGACTTACAAAATGGACTGGAAAAGCTGTAAATGTAACTCCTCTGGTTTACCAGGAAAAGCAACTTTGCCTGAAGAAAGATGGACATCTCTTGAAACTGGGGTGATTGTGCTTTTCTCAACTGTGATGTTCCTGGCTTCCTATCTCTTGGAAAGTAGTGTGGGCAACTGAGAACCTTTCCATGCCATCCTGGTATCTTGGTCAATAGGTGCCAACACTGGCGTCCTCCCTTGAAAAGCTGAGGGCAGTGTGCATTTTCTCTCAGAAACTGCAGTGTGAAAGAATGGGAGCTTGGCACCTCTATAAAGT
>VFFE01007081.1:2080662-2173143 GCA_008921705.1 Burhinus oedicnemus
ACAAGTGGCTACACCTGTCCATTGATTGAACCTTGGAACTTTTGGGGAGGGTCTCATGAACTTGGTTAACATTGTTTAGATTGGAAATCTGAGGCATGCAGAGGTTAAAGTGATTTGCCTATGTCTATGCATTGCATACCAGGTATTAGGGAGTTAAATATATAAATAAAAAAGTACATTTTTCTGTTTCCGGGTTCTGAGCTGTAGTTAAGAGACTAAACTTTTTATGCACCCTCAGTGTTTTCCCTAAGTTACCCCCATACATACCGTAGTCCTTTTGCTCCCTGTGTGACATACCGGTGCTGAGATTGCTTGAATTGGTCACTGGACATCCTGCGACACAAGGTGTCCTGAGCTGCAGCGCAGCCTTGCAGCTGGAGATGTGGTTCCAGGATCACACAGTAGCATCAATCTCTCCGGCTGGGACTGGGCTGCTGGGAGGGCACTGCTGAAGTGCAGCCACCTGTCAGCTGACCCAATTAGAACAGTTTGCTGCTTCTTCCCTCTAATGAGTTCTTTTAATAGTCTCCAGCTGTTCCCTTTTACTGCGTTAACTCTTCACAGCAAAATTTCTGGCCTGTTTTTGTAACTCTTCATCTGCTGTGAATGCTCTAAAGCACCATCTTTCCCTTAGATTCTCCCATTTTGTATTAATAATTCATTGAACCGTGAAGTTAATGATAGTTCAGACCTCAGCTGGATGGACGGACTGATGAAATGACTTATAAAATGTAATATTAAAGGAAATGTTTTCATAGCTGACATTTACTTTTCAGTGACTTTAATTTACAAACCAATATTTTTTAATGTTCCCCTGCGGAGTTTACATTCCAAACATTGCAGCATTATGCAATTATACCAGAGCAAGAAAATGTGCCTTCCTAGTCTGTTTGCATTTACTAGTCTGAGTCAACTGCGTGTAGTAAATAAGCAGTATACTATTGGTTAAAAGATTGCAGCACTAAAATCCTTTATGTAATTCCTAATACATACTTATATTAATAGCGAAAATAAAAATATCTGAATTTTATTAATATCATGCTTTTATTTTAATTATACCATTCTGTTTTGCATTCCTTTTTGTGGAGGCAGGATACAGGATAACCAAAATGTTTTGCTTCAGAATGTACAAACGTGAGGTATTTTTTCATGCGATATTGTACTAGTTTTTAAAGTTCTGGCTGTTGCGCTTGTTAAGAAACTGCATGATAAACCAGAAGCCAAGTAGCAGAAGAGTCCCAAGCGCTAAGTACCCACATTCTTATTTAAACTTAACATTATTACAGGGTCTTAGCACCACCAGTAAGCAGTATGTGGTATTTAATACATTTGTATATATAGTAATTTATGTTCTTTTATTTAAGGACCTAGCTGTATTAAGTTGAGAATGATGAATCTTCATTTTTATGGTGATTTTGCCAAGTTTGTTATTTGTGCCTTTCTGAGCATGAATACAGGATAGCTCTTGATGTTCTCTTTTGTGTTCTTTTTGGGGTTTTATGTCTTGTGGTAGCCTGGGGAACTGGTTTTCTCCAGCTTCTCTATAGGAAGCTATTGTTTGTAGAGTGGAAAATCCCAAACGCAGAACAATGAGTCTCGTATATTGATGCTGGCCTTCTAAGGCCGTATAAACTGTATAAGAGAAGAGGGTATGTCCATGTTATATATTCAGGAGATGTATTTTTGGAGATTGAAACAAGAACAGAAAGGAGCATTCTTGTGTAGCCCAGGGATAAAAGTCAGCCTTGCCTTCAGCGAAGGCAGGAAAGCGGTTTGCTGGGCATAATCCTTATTTCCCACAGAAAACGATGGGTTCTCAGTGGACTGTTACCAGTCAGGAATGAGATCTTGTGTCTGTGGTAGATGGTTCTACCATAGCATCAGCTCGGTTCTCGGTAGCAGTCCGAAAAAGGCAAATCAAAAGCAATACAGAATAAAACAGAGAACCTCATTGTGTATAAATCTGTAGTGTGGCTGCATTTGACTTCCTTCATTTGATGTTTGTGACCACCCATTCCCAAAATGGGTTTGGAAGAACTGGAAAATACTCAGAAGTTGGTAGGAGCAACGATGAAAGGATGGAATAATTTCCAAATGAGGAATGATGAAGGTTAGTACTCTTCAGATGAGGAAGAAGTAAACAAAGGGAAGGATGTGAGGCATGAAGGATATAAGGATTTGCAGGAGGCATGGAAAAGTTGCATCAAGGATGATTGCTTGTGGGCTGTTTCACTGTGAGACCTAGAAGATCCCAGCTGGAATGGGCAGTTGCCAGATCCAGGAAGGAGCAGAAAGATGCGGCAGTTCAGACAATGCGTAATGAAGCCATGGAAGTCCTTGCTGGACATTGTGGTGGGTAACAGCATTTTATATGTATTCAAAAAGGAAACATTTTCGGAAACATTGCTTTACAGAGAGGTTGCTCAGAACTGGAACAGGCTTCCTAGAGAGATGGTCGATGCCTGAAGCCTGTCAGTGTTTAAGAGGCATTTGAACAATGCCCTTAGTAACATGCTTTAGCTTGGTCAGCCCTGAATTGGTCAGGCAGTTGGACTAAATGGTCGTTGTAGGTCCCTTCCAACTGAAATATTCTATTCTACCCCACTCTATTCCACTCCGTTTAAAAAGAGTAAATATGTAGCCCTCAAGGGCTATTAATTACCAAGGCAAGATCTCTTCATCAGAAAATCTCTGATAAGTACATTGCCAGAGCCTCGGGGGTACCCAGAAAAGGGTCCTGTGCATACAGTAGATGTTCCTCATAGCCCATACTGATTTTCTGAAATTAGTGACTGCTCTGGGTAACTCAAAAGCAAACTTTGTAATTACATGCTTGCAAATGAGTTCTACTACTAAGTGATTTATGTAAGATAGTTACCATTCTAGCCATTTCTGGTTGAATATATTGTATCTTGTCTTTAAAGCAATTGAGTGTTCTTGTGTTTATGCCATGGTGGCTGAGGTTTTGTTGTCTTACAGCTCTGCCGAGCAAATGAATTTTTGTAATTTCCAAACTGGCACTGAAGCTTTTAATTGTTAACACTGTCATGACTATTCTCAAACTTACCTTAAAAAGCTAAGGTACGAATGTATTTAAAGTATGAAATGCATCTACAACTCCACATTATGCAGTTATTAGTAAAGGTACCAAAAGAGAAGATGTGAAAATCCTGAAGATAGTGGGTTTAAACGTGGTTTTTTTCAGTGCATGCTTTCCAGAAAGTAGAAGTCTCTTGGTTTTGATGTGCAATAGTTTCAGTATGGATGAGTTTCAGGTGTTTCGATAATTTTTGTAAGTCGATTTGAGTATTTGCGTTTTCAGTTCTCATGTATTTTGTTAATGTGAAAGCAACAGGAAGACACATCTAAGGAGACAACACTTAAATGGTACCCAGTAAGTGATAACGATAATTAGCTGGCAAGTAACCACTGCAGGTGAATGGAAAACAAGAGAATCTGTGTGTGATGTGAATGTCATCTTCAGTGCATAGTCTGACATTTTGTGCATTGTGAAGCTGGAGAGTAATCTTTAGTAGTCATCAACTAAAACTGATTATTGATTGATATTTTGTTTGTCCAAAGTTGGAACAGAATGATTTTTAGAACTGCAATGTTTTATCATCCAGAAGAAGAGAGTGCCTCCGATTTCCATTTCTGTTAGTATAAATTTTAAAATTAATCCCTTTAAAGTTACATTTTATACATGGCCTAAGTAACAGAGATGGGGGATTGACCACCAAATAGCTCGTTTTAAAACGACGGTGTAATCATATATATGTGTGTGTGTATTTAGAAGTCTGACTTTTTGAAATATTTGGTATTGTGTTCATGTTTAATTAAAAAATGTTTTGAAGTCTTGTCTAATGAAATTGTGGTAATCTTCCCTAGAAAACCCTACTAAATACCCTCCTAAGTACAGTTCTTGCTAGGAGTAGACCTCTTTCCTTTTCCTGGTTGCTTTATGCTCTAACTACCTTAAATGAAAACTGTTTTATTGGCAGTGTAGTGGTGAAGGAAACTGCAGAACCTTTTAGTCCTCTTGATAGAGGAATGGCAGAGAGAGACAGCCCTCCCCTTAGTGACAATATATTGAACATGTTCAGGCTGTGGCATGATAATGTAATTTCAAGCAGTCAGATATTCACTTCACTCTGTAGGTGTCAAAACCTGCAAGAACTGAGAGCCCGTGAGAATAAAACTGAATCTATTGGCCCATTTTATTTCTTGTCTGTCATTCTCCTTCCCCTTTCCTTTTCATGGTTTATACATAAGTTTTCTGGCTGTCAGCACTGCCAGCAAAGTGAAATAAACTGAAATCCTGATCTCTAAAACTTAGCTAAAGCAAAGCTGAAGCTCTGAGGTGGTGGATGGCAGGGAAGAACTCAGGGTGGTGGGGTTAGGAGAACCGCCTGGCTGTGGTGCGTGGCTGACGTGGTGAAGGATAGCTGCGTTTTTATAAAAGCATCCAAGGCTGTCTTGGGCTTTAGGTGTGTGTCATCAACAAAATATTTTCCTATCATGTAATTTTTTGGTAGTGCTGTGGCTCTTCTGTTGACTGTAGAATGACTGGGTCACACTTGTGAATTCTGTGTTTTTAAGACTTTGAAGTAGTTTATGTTGAAACCACATAGAAGCAGAGATGGCATGTTGCAGGAAAAAAAAAGGGAAATTCAGTGCCCAGGCATACTCGAGACTTAGTTTATCCTAGTTCTTCTGAAGTCTCTAGGGTTTATTCTAGGCTACAGATGAGAATCCTGTGCCTGGTCCTGGTCCCAGCTCGCATGGACCCTGGGCCTGTTGGAGCACAGGGTTCTCCTGGTCAGCACCCAGGCTCACATACCTGGAGCTGGGGTGCACGTAGGGTGCCTAAATGTCTCTTGGGACACAGCTGGGGTGCATGTCCATGCTGAGGAGGTGGGAGGTGCTTCCCAGCCAGCCCGCTGGGCAGAGCCTGCCTAACCTCCACAGCTTTTTGCCTTGCTGCCTTTGCCAACGACTGCGCAGTGTCTCGGCTGCCTCCGCACACACCCTCCTAGCAATTGCTGGTGCTGAAGGGTCACTGCTGAGGTTTCTTTCAGATGCTAAAGCTGATATATTGTTGTCTGCCCAGGCTATAAATAAAACTATTACTGTCTGTGACCAGTAGGTCTTCTGCTGGGGCAACCCCTATCCAGTATCGTCTGTTTGGACAACCTCAGACCATGGCTTTAAGGTTTGGATTCTCAATAAAGAACAGCCTGGAGTGCCATGGAAAAGATGCCAGCCCTGCTTAGTTTGGCAGTGTAATCTTTCCAGGATATCATGGGAATTTAGGACCAAGAAGAACAGGAGGAGTGGACGGAGGAGAGAAGAGGGGGAGCTGCTGGCAGGAATGGCAGAAGAAGTCTCAGATCGCCATCCTCAGTGCAGGGATCACAATGTTTTCTGGGACAGTGTTGCTATTTGTTCAGGTCTTTCTAGTTAAATGGAGTAAACAAAAAACAAACAAACAAACAAAAAGGCTACTTGAATTAAAAGGACTAATGTCAACAGTCACATCAGGAATGTCTGATTCAACAATAAAAATCTTACTGTGTGAGATTTGAGGGCATCTTTGGCCACTGTTCAGACTCACTTGTCCTCTCAGAGCAAGGCTTCCTATTTTAGAGCACGTGATCTTTACCCCAGGTGTCACACTGAAGCTGTCAGGACAGGGACTGCTTCCTTGTGCTGCACGATGCACCTCCCTGCGCACTGCAGTGGTCAGCCTCCTCTGTCTCTCTTGAGTGGAGAAGGACGTGCATTGGTTTCTCTGCAGTGTCAAGTATCAGCATGCTCCTTTGTTGAATGAAGACTATGTAGTGTTAGTAGTAGGTAAATGTAGCTAAAGATACTGAAATTGTAAGGGTCTTGCATTCACGATATTGTGAACACAAAACATTGCATGCTGAGTAATGTCTCTTGTTTTCTTTTTGTTTAAAAATAAAAATGACTATAATTCTTGACCCACTAAACCCATACAAATAAAGGAAAGGACCTTACCTTTATTTCACAATAGTGAAAATGAAGCACAGAGGGGCAAATTTAGTTTTTAGTTCTGTCTCATCACAGAATGAACAGATCTGAACTGGGAAATAGTTTTCTGAAAAAAACCCAGGTGTCAGCTGTCTGGTCTTGCTCTGCCTGCTTCAGTATGCTCCTCTGAAGTAGAAATGCATTTGTGTTTCTACAAAACAACAACCAAATACCATAGGTTTTTATTGGCAACTGGATATGGGATGTTCTCTCCGGTTCCTTGGCCCTGCCTGGCAAGTGGCTGGTGTGCTTTCTCACAGGAGCGCTCTTCAGGTGTCAGATATTCCAGAAATCAGATTTTCCATCTTGGCATGAAGGATATTGCTGTACGTGGGTTTTGGTTTTGGTTTTTTTCTTAGAGATTTTTTTTACAAGAGCGTAAGTTGTGTTATGAGATTATCAGCACGCTAATAGCTTCAGTTAAATGAACTTTTTAGTATGGACGCTCCAGACTCATATTAGGTGTCCTCCCTTCTCATTTTTTCCCAAAGGGATATGAAAGGATCAGGGACTTCAGACAGTGAGGAGGCAGATTGGCTTCTTTGCTGGACCAAAAAGCAATTGCAATCAGAAGAGCAGTTGGCAAGTTTTGCTGCTTAGTGCAGTAGCTTTGGGAAGACTAATTGCTTCCGTGCCCGGATATGAGAACTGATTCAAACCACATGCTCTAAGGCATCTTGGCACCTTAATGAAATGGAAACCCAATGGAAATAAACCCAGGCATCTGGAGCATACTGATGGTCACAGGGTGTCCTTCAGAAAGCTGTGTGCACCCCGATTCCTTCAGCCTTTTTGTGGTGGATTTTACCTGCATTCAAAAGAAAAAATAAAAGCAGTTATTCATAACTTGGTGAGATGATGTTGAAGAAAATGTGAGGGAACAGGCTGTGACAAACTGCAAACCTGTATTTGTTGACATTGAGTTGGGGTTTGGGGCGTTTGGCCATTGTTTCCTTATAGTCGGTCAAGTAAAGAAGTGCATGGAACTTCCAGGAACTCATTTTTTTGTCTTGCTTATAATTCCGCCTTATTTAAAGAAAGAAATGAGAGAAAACAAGAAAGAGGTGTCAGCTGTTTCAAATGCACTTTTTTTTTCTCAAGATGACTATTTAAAGTCAAATAACCTTATTCAGAAATACATGTGTCCGTCACCAGTTGGCTGTTGATGTTGCATGGTCGTAAGCTATCCCAGGAGCGATGGGGGCCTGTCTTGAATGAAAAGGTAATTCCATCTTTCGGAATAAGCAGTAGACCTTCCATGTTAGTTGAGAAAATATGTTACCTATGAACAGCGTAGGGAAATTCTCCTTTGAAGTAGAAGCAGTGTTCACTTTTTCTGATCTTTATTCTAAGTGTTATTTTTCTTTTTTTTCTTGTTGACTAGTATTTTCAAAGCTCTTCTGTCCCTTGTGACTATACTTGCTTTACATTAAAAAAAAAAACCAAACAACAAAAAAAAAACCAACAAAGGCTGTTTAGCTGATTATTTGTTGTTCCAGACTGTGGAAAATGGACTGCCATTGTTTCAGCAAAGCTGCCTACTGCACAGTGGATTATTGAAATGCAGTCTAGTCAGGTTACCTTGAACACAGCTTTTTCCTATGAACTCTGATCCAGGCAAAGCCAGCCACTATTCATAACTGAGCTTGTCAAGAGTAATTTCCTTTTTCTAGGGGAAAAATCCACTAACTGGTGGCAAATAGGAAACTTTGCATGGTGAATATGGGTTGCTAAATGATTTCTTTTTTTTTTTTTTAGAAATTAATTTTCTGTTCTTTTTAAAAGGAAAAAACAAAACTAAACTACCATCAGTGGCTGAAGGAAAAAAAAAATTCTTCAGAATGTAATCCAGAAAGATTATGTCTTTGATAAGTGGGAAGAAAAAAAGCAAATTTTACACTTTTCCCCTCCTTCTAACAGACATCTTAACCTCTGTGATTTTATAATTGATCTTGTTGTTTGCTGTACGTTTTGAAGCCATAGCGCCTGAAATGAGGCAATTGAGAGATTCTGGGTTTCCATGTGGGGAGGGAAGCATGGTTTTTTTCATAGTTGTAGTAAAGAACTTTAGCAGATGACTCAAGGTTCAAAAATAAAAAGAAGGAAAATAGGAACATTTATTATGCCTCCAAATCTTGTAATTTTAGGAGTTTTTAAATACTTGGAGTTATCAATACAGTGATAGTCTTGTCAAACTGAAAAGTGGAATCAATATGTTTGTTCCATTTTGAGGCTGCTGTTCAGAATGGCAGTGCTACAAGTGATGCAAAGTAATAGTAATTTTCCAGAAAAGCATTAGAGCTGTTCAGCAGGGGGAATATTATAAATAGGGAAATTAGACAGGGGCAGCAGAGCAGAAACCATCCCCAGTTGCAGCAGCAGAGAAGCCACATGCAGCAGCAGTGTGTTACTCATCTCTGCTCTGCAGCTCCTTTTGCATTTCAGCTCGGAGAGATGAAGGGAGAGTTTCAAAGTCATTCGGCACTGGGCAGAAGACTGATAAGAAAGTGGAATTAGCACACAACTTGCACTTCTAGTGCTTTTCCCACCATTCAAGAGGCTTGTGGGAGAGTGCCACAAGGGGACAATGTCAAGGGGACATTAAAGACATTTAGACCTTGGTGCTATGAGGAAGCTGGTTTTTTTTCTTAAAAGTCAGTACTGTGCTTTTAAGATTTATCACCTAACTTAAAAAAATGGGGAAAAAATTTATTACCTGTACTGTATGACAATCATCATATATTTTCTCTTTTTTAATGGGGAGGTCAGCAGCAGGGTTTTTTTTCCTTTTTTGCTAGGCAGTGTACTTGATGTGACTGGATTATTTCAGGTGCACATCACGAGCTGGTGGATACAGTCCCTCTCCCTTTAGCATCAGTGAAAGGGAATTGTGTCGCTGGAATTCACAACAGCAGATAGTCTAAGCTGTAACTGAGTAGTATGTTGAAATAAAACTTTTAAGATGCATCAGTTAGCCAGTGTTCAGTGAAAATTTTGCTACATCTGCAGATGAGAGAAGCTTAATAATGAAAAGAAATACTGCTTTCCAGAAGCGTGCAATAATTTTCTTAAATTTATTGTGGCATATCTTTCCTTCTCCATGTACACACTCTTGTATTTTGAAGATTTATATTGAAGAAAGTAAGCATTTTCCTCCCTAATTCTTGTCATGTGAAGTTCTGTAAAAATATATGGTAATGGAATGATCTGTCTTGTTTGTTCTGCCTCTCTTGATGGGATGTACGAGAGCAATAATATTTAATACTCATTACCAGTGAAATTGATTTCCTTTTGGCTCGTGGATTGCTTCTCTCTTATAACATCTTTAAAATTCAGAACTCTGATATTTGTTTTAATAAGCCTCTTTTAAACTTTGGTATTGTGAAAACTATTTTTTATACTAAAAACATTGTAGTCCTAGCTTCAAGATGTTGTAGCATTCGTAGAACTTAAATGTGTTTCTGTTAGTATATGCGTTTTTGAGATTTGGGCTAAAACCTGCTGAGCATAATTTCTGTGCATACAGTCAAGCTTTAAAGGAATGAGAACATTTGACCTGGGAAAGAAGATGTGAGAAAAATGTGAAACTACATAAACGTCTCATTAGTAAAATAGGTTTTCTCGTACAGTAGCAACAAAGCAATATTTTGAAACATTTAATCATGTGATAGCTGTGCAAATGACATTGTGTCATACGTAAAGGTGTAAACTGTCTGCATTAAGCCCTTCTTGAGATGTGAGCACCATCCAGCCCATCCAGGGAAGACAGTACAAGCTGGGGAGAGGCTGAAGGGTTGCTTCCCCTCCAGTGTTCTCCCAGCTTCTGACGTTCTTCAGCTTGCCAATTTCCTGACCCAGATGTTGCTTCCATATCTGTGTTTAATAGCGCTCAATAGACCTTTCTTCTATGAATATGTCTTTTTTTTTTTCTCCCCTTTTTTATTATTATTATTCTGGGGTTTTTTTTTAAACCCAGTTACACCTTCATCACCCAGAGTATCTTGTTGCAAGGACCTATGCATTTACCAGCACTGAATATCTTCCAGCATTTTATTGCCTAATCAGCATTATAGGCTCCTTCTATAACTCCTTGAGGTCAGATTTCTTATCTGCTCTCATTAATATTTCTGAGAAATGTGCTACTTCACTGTTAACCCTTCTTTGTTATGCACAAGAGATATCTCAGCACGGATGCTGTGCAGTCCTACTCAGCGTCTCGTTTCGCTAAGAAAACTAGACAATTTATTCCTGTCCTTAGCTTCCTATCCTTTATCAGCCCCTTCTCTATTTTTTTCCCCCCCAAGAGCTTAGGAATGCATGACTGCCTTTATCACATCTTTAGTGAATGAATCAAAGACCTGTTGCATGTTGGAGGGAGGCACAGCTTCCTCTGCTGATGTTGTTGATTCTTCCCCTTGCTGGTTGTTTTCTTCATTATAGTGTCCTCTAATATTAGCTGATTCTGGCAATCTTCTGTTTGTTTTATCTTGTTTTTCCTAAAGCATCTTTGACTGTCACTTCAGTTTGAGACTGGTTTTTCTCCTGACTTACGCCCTCTCTAGAGGGCCCTTTTCTGTATGTGAAAGCATCCCAAATCTTCTATGGTATTTTTCGTGACTCGATTTTTCATTCTGAGCAATCTGTAATGCGTATCACTGCTCAGTTGTGAGCAGGACATGCTCTCAATCCAGGATACACTGAGTCTTAGTATGATAACATGCTTGGCTGGACAGCAAGGCTGTTAACATTAACAGAGTAGCATATTAGAGAGGTGATGATCTGCAGTGTTGTACGGTGATTTCCTCTGTATCTTCTCCAATTTGGTTTTTAAAAAATGTGTACCACAAATGGTTTCTGGGATCCAGCATTTCAAGTCTAACAGAAGACGCTGGGTTCCAGGAGCCAGAGACACGAAATTATTCCTTAATTCCGTCCATGGCGTGCTCTTGTTCAGATGAGAACTTACATAAGGTACTGGCGGGGTCTTTTCTCTTTACTTGGAGCGAAAAAGGCCTAGGTTAAAAGCGTTCTGTTTTAGGACTTCTAAGAAGTTGAAGAGAGTCCAGAAGACGGTCTTAAAAAGGAAATACTGTAGGGAAATGTAAATCTTCAGATTAATAAAATGTGCTATGAAGCAGATGTCCTGCAGTTATTTCTTGTGTTCATCAAGATCAAGACAAAAAGGAGTTTCCTTAAATTACATTAGTGTGTTTCCATATCAGATGCTAGTAAAGATTTTCTGACAGTAGGAGCAGCAAAGCACTGACACAAGTTAGAGTGGATATGAACATTTTCATGAACAGATTGGACAAACGACAACCCTAGTTTAGATAAACTTGGTTCTCCCTTAGCAAAGGCTGGAGTCAAAAGCTTCTCGATGCCTTGGGTCTTCTGTAGCAGCCTTTCTTGCTGGGACAGGCAGCGGTCAGGGCTGCGCTGCATCGCCAAGTGTGGTGAGACCACCCTGCCAGGAGGACCCTTACCCACCAGCTGCATCTCTGTCCACTTCCAGCCTGCTGACTTCAGCCTTGTAGTCAGCTGCAGGCTAAGGCTGTCATCTGTCAAAGAATAACTTTATCTGTGCTCTAGAGCTGCCTTTTGTGAGCGTAAATTGCTGGATGTATCTGTTGACTCGCTGCTTTTCTCACAGGCATCTGTTGGCTAGGGTCCAGCAGCACTGGATTACGGAGCGCCCAGAAATCCTTGAGGTGGGGAGGTATTTCCTGCTCAGCGTTTGCGGAATTGAATATATGCCATTGCTAATTGACTTTATTAAGGGTCATCATCTGAGTGGACTAATTTCCCAGGTTCCTTTATGAAGAGGTGTTAGTAAACAGAATTAACAGATGTACTGTCTCCCTGCTGTTAGTTGCCACTGGGATTCATTCCTGATTGCAGTATAATGGTCTGTATTTTTTGGTCTTCCCTGGATCTGTGCCCTCTGTAACAGGATGGTTATTTAATGCTTATACACTTCTTCCAGCTGGCAGGCACTCACCCATTTTTTGGCATAATTTCTTTCTATTTTTTTCATATATTTCCCATACTAAGAAAGTATGAGGTGAAAAATACAAAAGCGATGGAAAAGAAAGGTATGAGAAAGTGCCTGCTTAGAACTATGAAGTGATTCCGTTCTAATTGGTAAAACTGGTCTTTGACAAATTAGTAATATGATTTCTGATAACAGAGAAGAGAGAAATAGATGCACCTATGTATTTTCTCAATGTTGTACATCATTATGAGGTAGAAAATTGGGATCTGCAAATGTATTTAATGTTTGTTACATCTATATAGTAGTGTTGTAGGCATTGTTCATCACTTCTGCTATGTTAATGCCAGCAAAAGTTTCTGTAGGAATTAATAATTTATGCTTGCACTAAATGAAAATATAGATGGCTAGCAGAAGACACTGTTTTGTTAGCTGTTGCTTCACTTGCTAAGATGCCAGGAAGAAGAGCTGAATACATTGTTGGCAGAAAAGCCAGGCAAATCAGCCCAGCCAAAACAGTCCATCAAAAAGAAAAAAAGTGGGAATTAAACTTGGCAGCCTATTTGCTTATGTGGTCTGGGGGAGAAAATGAAAAACATGTATTTTGCCAGAAAAAAGTGGAAAGTCAATTCAGAGAAAATCCAGAATCATCCTCTACAAATAAAAGAAAATTAAAAAATGAAGGAAGTCTATGCTGGTGTAACGACAGCACAAACTGAATCTAAGCAAGCTACAGGTTACCCTAGGCTAGCTTTTAAAAGTCAGGTTTCCTTATTAGAGCACAATTAAAAGAAGACTTAACTGAACCAGCCTTCATATCCTAACATTCAAAAATACTTTTATGTTTTTCTCCAGATTTTCATAATAGAATTTTCTCTTGAATAATTGTGCTTTTACAGTACAGACTTTTTTAATTAAGAAAAAAAAATCTCATACTCTAAAACAAAATGAAGTTTCATTAACTTGCAAGTATAAATGTCTAGCCTACCAATGCAGTTTCTCAGGAGAAGTATAAAGCTCTGAGGAGAGGAATAAAAGATGTATGTAATCCTTATTATACTATCCCTGCTGATACTTAGGTTTGATCTCAAGTCATCAATAGTTGCCAAGGGTTCTGTAAGCTTCCCATCCCTTCTCTCAAATGCAGCATTAATGTGCTACCCTGGCACATGTGAAAAAGAAATATTTAGTATAAGTCTGTAAGCTGTCCTTGTAACCATAGGTGAAGAAGGCTTAGCAGAAAACTCTAGGGAGTTAGGGCATTGCTGCTGCTCAGTGGTGCGGTGTGCTGGTATGCTTTGCACGTCCCAAAGAAGCAGGGCAGCAAAGAGGTGGCCGTACGTGTTATCTAGATAAAAGCCTTTTTTGTTTGTGAGAACAGCAGTCATACTACACATAGATAACAGCAGACATATCTACTCAAACCTTTAAGTTTGGATGCTGGTTTGGGTACAGAGGTAAGTTCAGTTTCAATCTGTACATGTTAATTGGTGAAGACTCATTCCCTGGATATGAAACTGCAAAAAAGAAAAATCTATTTCCAGGCTTTCCAAGGTTTTATCACAAGTACCAGAAATACTTTTAAATTTTATTTTCTCGAGTCAACTAAGCACTTGCAGGCAGCTCCCTCCTCCCTTTGTCAGTATGGCCGGTGGATTTCCCCCTGCCTGGAGGGAAGAACTGTCTGGCCTGTCTTCTCCATCCATTGGGTCTCCGAGCTGGAGATTCAGAAGAGGAAAGTGTATCTTCCGAGAGAGAGTGCCATGCGAGAGAATGAACAAAAGTGCTTCTTTTCCTTTAATTTTATGTAGGTTAAACTTTGGAGAACTAGGGGTTTTTTTTCAAGTTTCTAAAGTGCATTGTTCTTTAAAGAAAGATTTTTCAAAGCAGCGACATTTATATTCCCCACTTTTAAATTTTTTTATTATTATTATTATTTTTTTATACGTGGGCAACTGCCTTCAAGCCAACATACTGGTGTGACTTGCTACCCAGACCAGTAATGCCAGAGGGGGAACAAAATGTCTTTGGAGCCTTTTGGCTTGCGATAGCCTAGCTAGATGACTGATACAGAGAAGAGCTGAAGTGTGGGCACTTGAAGATTGCCTCCATCTGTAGCTGTCTGTTATTTCCCCAGAACAACTGTATGTGGTAACTTTTCCTAAGAGTCCTTTCAGAAAGACTCCAGTGAATAATCAGGAAAACATAGTAAGGCCCAGTCCTCCCAGTTGTCCTCATTGCTTCCTGGGGACTCCCTGGGGGCTTTCTGTAAGACACTGGGTTGGCCTTGGTAGCCCCTGGCTACTGACAGCAGGCTGCCACTGCCCCTCAGTCCCTGGAACTTCTGTTCGCCTGTTGGAAAGCCAGTCATCCATAAGAGAGAGGCTTTATTGTAGCTTATAGGTAAACACCCCCACGTGTCAAAGTGAGTCATTGACTAATGATTTGCTGACAGAAGTATTGGTTGTAGGAAGCATCTGAAGAACTGGAAAAGAGGAGAAGGGAAGAGAGTCTATTTTCAGATAATAATACGTGAAAAATTATTGGGGGGGGGAACCCAATACATTTGTAAGAGCACATTTCTTTGTTTTACAGGACAGCCTCTGTTTTGAACTAACCTTTAAATGAGATGGCTGGAGGACAGCAGCTTGAATCAAATGAGCTGGCTTTGCATGCTGCTTTTGCTTGTCCAACACACTGCTGTTAGGAGTCCTTGAGACTTTCTAAAGGATATTCTTCTGATCTCCTGTGTAGGCTGTTACACTCCCTCTGTCTCTAGCAATGCACTGGGCCTTACAGAAGTATGGGTGATGAGAGGGCTCTTTTTTTCTTTTCATACTCCAGTTGCTTTTGCTGCTGCTTTTTATCAAATATATGTTTAGCTGAAGGCAAAGACCAGTTTGTTGAAGAAATGATAATGAGGGTTTTCTGAGAATTAAAGAGATCAAGGTGGGTTTTTTTTTTTAAAAAAAAAGCATATTTCAACTCCTGACAGATATGTGGAGGAAAGAAACTTGAATACCTGCAAAGGTGTGAAATATCTGTGTGGCCTTTCAAGAGCTGTACAAAAGCATTCAGAAGTGTATGTCTTCAAAAACAGATGTGGCAAGCGAGAAAGAGTTGAAAGGAATATTATCTGTGACTGAAGACCAGTTCTAAAATGCAAACCTTAGCTCAACTTTCAAATGTACTGTTTGTCAAAGGTAAAGCGACATACATCTTGAACTTTCAGCAGAAAAGCAATGGTTAAAGCCAGCTAGAAGGAGTCATCTTTGGGGATTACAGCCCAAGCTTTTTTGTACCCCAGGCACTTGCCTGTTTCATGCTCCTGTCCCCAAAATCCTGTCACTGGCCTCCCATCTGCTGTAGCATCTGTCTTCACAGGGCAGACATAAATCTGTTCCATGGACCCACTAGAGGATTAGCCTTACTGGATGTCTCTCATAGCTGTAGTCTTCTCTTTTGCAACAGTTGAGATCCTCTTCAAGATGAAACGCGAGGCCCACCTCTACTGTCTTGTCAGTAGCTACCTGAGATCTGCCAGGTAGCTAAGAAGAGAGTAGAAGTCCCTGGCATCCATGGATTTCACGGTGCCACAGAAGAAGGTGCTGGGAGTGTGGGTGGCTTTTGCAGCAGTGGCAGTATTTGGACATAGGGGGACAGTCAGTGATGGGGTGAAACAGCTACACACTCTGGTGACTGTTTCCCAGTCATTGCAATGACCCCAAAATCACCTCAAGGGAGGTGATTCTGCCCTTCTACTCCGCTCTCTTGAGACCCCACCCTGGAGTACTGCATCCAGCTCTGGGGCCCCCAGCATAAGAAGGACATGGACCTGTTGGAGCGAGTCCAGAGGAGCACCATGAAGATGATCAAGAGGGCTGGAGCACCCCTCCTATGAAGACAGGCTGCGAGAGTTGGGGTTGTTCAGCCTGGAGAAGAGAAAGCTCCAGGGAGACCTTATAGTGGCCTTCCAGTACCTAAAGGGGGCCTACAGGAAAGATGGGGAGGGACTCTTTATCAAGGGAGTGTAGTGATAGGATGAGGGGTAATGGTTTTAAACTGAAACAAGGTAGATTTAGATTGGGTATTAGGAAGAAATTCTTTGCTGTGAGGGTATTGAGACGCTGGAACAGGTTTCCTAGAGAAGTTGTGGGTGCCCAATCCCTGGAAGTGTTCAAGGCCAGGTTGGATGGGGCTTTGAGCAACCAGGTCTAGTGGGAGGTGTCTCTGCCCATGGCAGGGGAGTTGGAACTAGATGATCTTGAAGGTCCCCTCCAACTCTAATCATTCTATGGTTCTAAAATGACTAAAAGAAATTAACATGATGACTGAAGTCATTAAATGTGGCCTGCATCGCTCCAAGGGGGACTCGGATGCCACCTCAGCACCACTGCGCAGTTGGAGTGCAGTGGTGCTGTGGTGGCATCGTGGCATTTCCGTAAGCAAGCCCTGTTCACTCTTCTGGTAGAAAACTAGAAGGCAACAGAGGCAAAGAAAAAGGGTTTCTGGTGCTTTTTGAGCTGGCAGAGCCAGCTGTGAAGGGACATCACAGCTGGTGCAGTGGGGCGTTTGGGGATGGAAACCCAAGTTTCAGTTAGCTAGATCAGCTCTGCCGTCTCGTGGAGCTTTCCCCCAAAGTGTCCACAGCTCACTCTGCAGCCTGCCACTGGTGTCGCAATAGACTTGTCCAGCTTACTGTTGTCTGCAGAGGACCATCACCCCACCCAGTTTGGCACAATTCAGCCCACCTTGCAGCCCTCCTTGGAGGGACTCTGTACCCCAATAGCACGGGCTGGGAAGCACTTGGCTTTGGCTGTGTTGGCAATGCTGGTTTGGGAAGTGATGCCCAGCACCTGCCAACCCCACAGCAATCTGCTGCCAGCACCGTTAGCATAAATGCACAAACAAGTACCAAACGCCTTCAGAATTTGAAAGAAACCAGTCATCTTGCTGCTGTGTGGCTCTAGTTATCCAAATACTTGACTGAGATTGATTAGAAACATTAAATATCACCTGATGAAGTAAAAACCTCTCTAATTGGGGTTAAAAATGTGTTGCATTATAGTTCATTTTCCATTAAAATATGTAAATAACTTGTGCTCCTAAATAAGATTTAGTAAGTTGTTGCATTTATATTTTAAAACCTTCATGCCAACTATATCTTGACATTTCAATGTCTTTCTGCAGCCTTACAAAGTAGGAAGTTGTGCTTTTCCTTCTGTCATTTCATGTTTATACTCGCGAGCCCTTTTCTGAGCTGTCGTGTTTACATTTTCTTCCCCATCTCTCAGCATCCACCCAGACATCCCTAGCTGGGGTCAGAGAAAGCAGCGGATTTTTTTTTTTTTTCAGCATGATTGTATTTAGTTCATATGATGCAATGTTGTCCTCAGGATGGAACGGTCAGTTTGACCTCTTCACAAACACCAAGCAAGTGTGTTAGAGAACATTTTACAAGCCACGAGAGGATTCTTGGGGGCTCTCAGCAGAGAAGAATAATTTTCTTTGGCTGGCCATGGTGAGGACTAGACTGCACCGCTGACTGTAGCGGCGTATGAAGAGCAAACAGCCTTGTAAGCAGGAGAGGTCACTGTAGACTGGGCTCACTCACTGGTTTTCCACATGGTTTTATTTCATTTCCTTTTATGGAAACTTGAAAGGTATTTATTTAGGTCGCTGCATCCTCTGTAGCCTTCATGACACACCTCAACTTCACATCTGCAACCTTCAGGCTTAAGTAAGGAGCATGCACCGGGGCTGGGCTGTAAGCAGGGTCTCCTGGTTTCACAGAAGTTGCAGTATCCCACAAGGGCAGGGTGTGAAAAGACTGTCATATTTTTCATCTTGATTTTGGGAGAAGGAAAAGCCATTTCTTTGGCTTCCCATAGATTAGTGAGAAAATATTTGCAAGGCGTGTAGGTATTTGAGTTATGGTTCCTCATTTAATATTGTTAGGGATACTGAGAATTGCGGTACATCCATGGCAGAATCTGGTGTTTCTGTAATTTTAGGTTGAGATGCTGAGGATCAAGAAATAGGGAATGCTTTGAAGCCCAAGAATTACTTCCTTTTTTTAAAAAACTTGTTTCCCCCAGTACTCTTAGGATTTTACACTAGGAGGAAAAAAAATCGAACTCTCAAATCTACAGTCACATCTTTCTGTATATGGTGCAGCATTTGCAATGAGTTAAAGACATTAACTTAAGTAAATTGTTGTTCTACAAAAAATACTTTAAAGTTTGCTCATTTTGTGATAGCATTAAAATTCCCAAGGGAATTTTGTATCCTTGAAATGTTTTTAATCATGTGCTGACTTGTTCTTATGACATGTATGAACTCGCTATGGCAAATAAAACTGTTATTAACTTTATTTTAATAACACACCTTTGATATATTTCTGATAGATCAGTAGTCTGGCTTGTTCACTGATTAATAGATAAGGGCTCATTGTGGTTTTTATTTGAAAGACAATTTACAGAAGAAGGAAGTAGACATTATCAATTTACCATTTCAGCCAAAATTGTAACAATAGAGAAATATAATACTATTATAAAGAAAGATGGTTTCTGTTGTTACTTGCAGCCCCAGGGCTGGTTCCCAGGTGTCCCTCTGTCCTGCTGGAGACAGAAGCCCAGTGGGACCTGAGCAGTGTGGATTGTAGCCAGGAGCTGAGGAATAAAATAAAACTCCTCCTTCTTTATTGTGGAGGTGTGTGATCAAAGTAGCTCTGTTTCTTTCTTTCTGTATCTTTCTCGGCTGTGTTTGAATAATTTTTTTTAAAAGGCTCTTCCAGTGATTTAAATGAGCAAGGCTGTCACCTGTCACCTTGCAATTTTTTTTCTCACATAAAAACCTTTCTGCCCTGAAAGATCTGTGTCCTTCTGGGAGAACATGCTCTTACTGGGAAATCTAGCATTAATGTTGCTTGAGCTAACAGAATAACACTGCCGAGAGTAATGTAATTTCACCTTAGCTTTTCTGCTCAGAAAAAACAGAAATGCCTGTAAGTCCCACCAGCATCCGAAGAGCAGCTTCCTTCAGCTGTGTTTAAGTTTTGTACTGAGTAGCACACGTCAGGCCAGCTTTCTTTCACCCCACCTCTTGGTTAAAAACTGTGATTTCACTTCTCATAGAGCTGCATAATGATCATCAAGTAAAATCTCCTCTGAGGGGATGGATGGTGGCTGGTGATTTATTTCACAAATTATGAATACATTGAAGAAGGAGAGGCGAGCAGGTGTTGCAGATGCATCGGGACCCTCCAGCAGCTGTATTGCGGATCACAGCGGTGATGGTAAACGGAGACTGGAAAGGGGCAGTGCTTTTACTGCAGAGTAAATGTGGTGCTTCTGCTGTCAGAAATGTGAAATGTGTGCTGTTGTGTGGGGAAAAATTGGAGGTTCCTATGAAAGCATATCTGGCCTTTATCTTAAACCTTGAGTGCATCAACGAGGAGGGGGGAAGATTTTTCTCTCTCATCCTTTTGCATTCCTTCCACAAATCAAATTTGAAGGGAATTGCCACTTGATAGTTTAGATTAGTGCCATCCTGATTCTTTCAGTGATCCTATAGGGATTTACCCTAAAAAGGAATACTAAAAATCTCTTTTTGACTAAATATAAGCTTTTCACTTGTTAAAGCTGCAGGATTTTCCACATGAATTTACATTGCTTTTATTGTATGGCTGTTTATTTGGCCATATTAATCAAGTAGTGCTTTCAGAAGGACAAGAAGGTCCCTGTTACGCTTCTGGATCGGGGTATTGATACTTATTTATCTCAGGGAATATTTTCTGGCTCACTGTATTCATTGATCTTGCAAAGAAACAGTAAGTTTCTTTATTGTGAGTTAATGTCCCTTCACCTTTGTGTAGGAGAAAGGAGTAAGAGCTTTTGGTTGCATGATACTAATGGTTTTTAAGTCTTACACAATAATACAAACACATAATCTTTTTCAACAAATACATAATCTTTTTCTGTCTTCTAATTAATCCATTAAGCGGAGCTGGCTTGGATATAATTTAAAGTATTGTCAGGACAGTATTTCCAGGTTTTTAAAATCCAATTTATGAATGCATTGCAGATCTCTGCAGGTTCTTATGAAAACTGAAAATACGTATCCCTGAAAACGTCTCTGGTAGTGTCTATAGTAAGAGCACAATAAACCTTTTAAGAACTGCAATTTTTAATTCATGTTAAAAAAAACCCAACTATTGGGATGATAGGAGGGACATACTGCCTGTGCCACCTTACTGTGTCACCAGTAGATTTCTTAGTAATATTCATAGCATTGAGAATGGGGGCTGGTTACCTTCAGCTCAGAGCCTTGAATTTCAAAATTCAGGTCTTGACCATAAATCTTTTGCTACATATTTAAGGCAAACCCTTCTCAGTATGCTTGAATACACTGGAGGGAGCAGGGGAAATGGGTTGTTAATATCCCAGTTGGCAATTTTTATGTTGTTTTCTTTGATAGTTCCTCCCTGTGCTATTTACTTCCCAGCCCAGGATCTTCTGATGTACTTATAAAATCAGATTTACATAAGTGTAAGACAGAGGAGAAAACAGGCATGTATTTTAAAAAAGCTTACAGACCCAAAGGTGACACTAATGAAGTTAGGCATGAGAGCTGAAGTTCTGGGAAGAGCTTTTCTGCACTGAGGTCTCAGAAGCAGATGCTGCAGCCGGAAGCCTGTACCTTACGCTGCCCTGGGAGAGCAGGGGATGCTCTCCATGTCTCCCACACTGCAGAGCACTTCTGTCCTGCAGAGGACATGTTGCCCACTGAAGTGTTCTCTATCACATTTTGTTTCCTTGATGAAGTATGGATTTGATTAGTCACGGAATCACAGAATTTTCAGAGTTGGAAGGGACCTCTAGAGATCATCTAGTCCAACTCCCCTGCTGACGCAGGAATGCCTAGAGCACATTACTCAGGACTGCATCCAGGTGGGTCCTGAAAATCTCCAGAGAAGGGGACTCCACAACCTCCCTGGGCAGCCTGTTCCAGTGCTCTGGCACCCTCACCGTAGAGAATTTTTTTCATAGGTTTGAATGGAACTTCCTATGTTCCAACTTGTGCCCGTTGCCCCTCGTCCTGTCACTGGGAACCACTGAAAACAGTCTGGCTCCATCCTCCTTCAACCCAGCCTTTAGATACTTAGAAGCAAGAATAAGGTCTCCCCTCAGCCTTCTCTTCTCCAGGCTAAAGAGTCCCAGCTCTCTCAGCCTTTCCTCATAAGGGAGGTGCTCCAATCCCTGAGTCATCTTTGTTGCCCTACACTGGACTCTCTCCAGTAGTCCCCTGTCCCGCTTGAGCTGGGGAGCCCAGAACTGGACACAGTATTCCAGTTGTGGCCTCAGCAGTGCCGAGTAGAGGGGGAGAATGAGCTCCCTCGACCTACTGGCCACACTCTTCCCTATGCAGCCCAGGATTCCATTGGCCTTCCTGGCGACAAGGGCACATTGCTGGCTCATGGATAATTTCCTGTCTACCAGGACCCCCAGATCCTTCTCCTCAGAAATGCTTTCCAGCAGGCCCGTCCCAAACCTATATTGGTGCCTAGCATTCTTCCTCCTCAGGTGCAGGACCCTCCACTTGCTCTTGTTGAACCTCATGAGGTTCTTCTCTGCCCAGCACTCCAGCCTGTCCAGGTCACGCTGGATGGCAGCACGGCCCTCTGGAGTGTCAGCCGCCCCTCCCAGTTTGGTATCATCAGTGAACTTGCTGAGGATACACTCTGTCCCCTCCATCCAGGTCGTTGATGATTATATTCAACAAGATTGGACCGAGTATTAACCCCTGGGGGACACCACTGGTTACAGGCCTCCAACTTGACACTGCTCTATTAACCACAACCCTCTGAGTTCTGTCACACAGCCAGCTCTCAATCCACCTTGCTGTCTCCTCGTCTAGCCCACACTTCCTCAGCTTCCTAATGAGGATGTTATGGGAGACAGTATCAAAAGACTTGCTGAAGTCAAGGTAGATGACATCTACTGCTCTCCCCTCATCCAGCCAACTAGTTATAACATCATAGAAGGATATCAGATTGGTCAAGCATGATTTACACTTAGTAAATCCATGTTGACCACTTCCAATAACCTCCTGTTCTTCAGCGTGTTTGGAGATGACATCCAGAACAAGTCATTCCATTACCTTCCCCGGCCTGTAGTTCCCTGGGTCCTCCTTCCTGCCCTTTTTGAAAATTGGAGCGATGTCGGCCTTCTTCCAGTCCTCAGGCACCTCTCCTGTTCCCCATGACCTTCCAAAGATGATGGAGAGTCATTGGTTTGATATTGATGTGTATCAAGCCTATTGCATTATAGAAGCATGTGCCTTTAAGAATGACGACTGGTTTTGCAAAGGTGAGATCCTGTCATATTTGCTTATGTTGTCTTGCACTTGGTTTTTTTGCCCTGTACGTCTCTTCGGAGTGAGTGGGTCTGCTTGCAGAGCGAGGGTCTGTTAGACTAGATAAGGATAATGGAATTCAACCCCACTTGCAGGTACATTTAATATTGGGGTAGAGTAAAGCTAGAAATGGAATACAGTTCCTCAGGGTTCAATAGCTATGACTTTTTTTTGAAAAATGATAAATAGCTCCTAATTAGATGAACAATACATCAGGAAAATGATAAATACTTTCCAGTAAGCCCTTTACTCAGTGAAAGTTTACACGAGAGGCTCAATTCTGAACATCTGAGGAATGTACAGAATTGTAATCAAAAGTGATGTATGTTTTTATATCAAGAGCAAGCTGTGCAAATTACAGCTTACATTTGTTCATTCCAGTCACTGAATGAAGCAGAATAAAAAATAAATAAATAAAATAATTGTTGTCTCAATTTGACTTATTCTGGCTACTTCAGGTTTCCCTCAGGGTGTATTTAGAGGAAAGAAGAGTCTGAAAATAATCTCCTGAATATTTTAAATATAACTCAATATGAAAGTTGATCCATGTGTCCCACTGAATCATGCAGTAATCTCAATATAATAGTTGTGTTATTTGCAGCAAGAAAAAAAATTTGGCTTTTGCATTCTAGGACAAAATCACTATTCCCACCCAACCCCCCCTGAAACTTTCTAATGATATTTAGAAGTAGATGAATTGAATGGTAGATTACTTTTAATGTATTTGGTATAGCCTCAGCACAATTCTTTGACTCTGAGATGACTGGATAAAGTATGAGGTAAAGAAAACGGTTTTTTAATAGGGAAAGGAAAATGCAGTATTCAACCTCTTTCTTTTTTTTCTTTCCTCCCCCACAGGACATTAATGTATGTATCCTTGAAAACTACCCTGAATGTTCCAATCCCAGGTTATTTTACATCATACCGTATTTCTGTGGACAACATCCAAGATGCAGGTAAATGTATGCGAGGTATCCCAATTTGTTCAGCAATAGCTGTTGCCAGCATTTTGTCAGAAACTGGTAATAAAGTTATTTGAAACTGGCAACAGTTATTTGAAGTACAAGAGAAGAATGTAAGTACAATGTAGTGCTGTACGTGGTAACTGCCTGCATATCTTCTGGAGTAAGGAGGGTAGTACAAATGTAGTACTATTCTTCTTTCTTCATTTAATATTTGAATAATTCATCAAATCTGGATGTATTTATGTGGACTTTTCTGGGTTGGCAAGGTGGGAGTGGCAGTGACCATATGTGCTCGTTACTCGATTTGCCTGCACTGTAATTTTCTAACACATATTTAGCTCTGCTCAGATGCTCCTATCAGGTTTATCTGAGGAATTCCAGGTTTCTATGTTGGTGTAAGAAATAGTATTCATGCTTAAAACTACGTACAGTGCAGCCTTCTACTGCTGTAATTGAGCTAGCTCATTTTAATGTGTCTATACCATTACTCTTATCACTGTACTATTGATACAGCGTAGTACACTTCTATGCAATAATACGTGAATAATTTTTAATACCTTCTTGTTTTCAAATACTTTTGTATTCTTGGTGACAGCATGTTCTTTATTAGGTTTGTTCGACTTCAAGGTATTCTATTTATTTATTGTTACCACTTCTCCATGGTGGAACAACTGCACATGTCTTCAAAATTTTCTTTCAAAGGCCATACTTTTTTGTAGCAGTAGTAATAGGTGAAAACGTGTTCATTCTTCTGTCTCAGTTTCTAAGTATCTTCGCTGTAAAATCCTGCTTTATTTTTTTGACATAAACAAAGGTATGATTAAGAAACAAAACAGATTCATGAATTCATCTTCGTTACACTTTTTTTTTAATGTATTTTGACCGCATTTGCAAATGCTTCTGTTTGCACGCTTAACTTTTTTATATGAGTAATCTCATTAACAACACTGACATGCCTGAATACTTCCACAACATATCTATATGAGATTCCCAAGGAGTATATTGAAATACTGCTTTGTAGCTTATTGTAGATCTGTCTTCTATCATGCTCTTGCACTTTCTTCAGCTACTTCCTAGTCTCAGAAGGAGCTACAAGAAGGAGGATCATAGTATTTGTTAGGACACTCTGCTCTCCCAGAAAATGGACCAATCCAAAGAAGGTGCTAGGGAATGAAAAACCTACTCCAGGTCTGCTCTAGTGGGAGTGTAGAGCAATAAGCTTTTCCGTGTGTCATGAGGAGAGCTTCTGACAAATGTTGGAAGTTCACTATTACATAGAATTTGCAGTAGCCCAATGGAGTCAGGGAAGAGGTGCGATCTCCAGCCCCTCTCAGGTAGCCTGTGTGACTCAGATGTTCATCATACCATCTGGACCCTGGGAAAAAGCTAATTTCCTTTAGTTTGGGACACTGGCATTATATCCCTTACCAATATGAATGCTGACTGCTGGCTGTTCCCAGGACATAAATTAATAAGAGTTCATCTAAGGGACTTAGGATTCGTAAGCTTCGTAATTGTGCTTCCGTGAAACTATGAGAGAAGCATAAAGACGTACTGGTGTCCTGCCAGCTTTTCCCCGTGAGGAAAAAAGATAGAATAACCCTAAACTGATCTTCAAAACCAGTATCGGTCAGAGCAAACAAATGCAAATCCTGTAGCAGAGCTGCAGAGCAGTCAGGGGTAACGGCAGGGAAGGGGAAGCTCCTGGAGACTTTGGCAGAAGTTAAAATGAAGGACGGGGAGAGAAACAGGCCGGTACCCTCCTGTGTGGTATTCACTGGGTAACAGCAGGCAGTAATTGCTCACAGCAGTTCTCCTGATGTGGTTCAGGGACCCCAGCACCCCTTAGCACCCTTCATCACCCAGGGAATTCGTTCCTCCCGTGAGATGGGCTGTGATTCTGAGTTGAAATGTAGGAGTTCAGGAGTGTGCGCTTTTAAACAACTCGGCAAAAATGTCTACAGAACTGAGTACTTCCACACGGTTATTAACCTTTTAATGTGATCATGCTTTTACATGCCAAACTAAGTCTAGATGTTGTGCAGAAAAGCTCAGTAAACTGTTCAGGTTTGATGGGGGGTTTTTTATGTTCTTTTGGAAGTACAGCACTGAATATATTTTGATTCAGTTGTGTTCTTGGCTTGAATTTCAGAAGTAAATGCATATTTAAATGTTTTGGTTTTTTTTCCTCTCCTTCTCTCCCTCCATTAATTTCATACAGGGAGCCCGGTGAATGGGCCCTTGAAAGAGCAAAGCTGAACGTTAATGAAAATTTTCTGCTTGTGGGCATTCTGGAGGAGTTGGAGGATGTGCTGCTTTTATTAGAAAGATTCTTACCTCATTATTTCAAGGATGTGCTTAGCATCTACAAAAACCCAGGTAACTTTTTCCATTGAAAAGCTGTTCTTATAGAAACTTTGGCAAAACCTGCATGGCTGCTGAAAGGTAAGTGTTTGTGTCTTACTGAGTCATTGAAGAGATTTATCTCCCTTTTAGGGATCAAATTTGATTGATGGGAAAGGGTACATATTCTGCTTTTATTCTTAATGTTAATGGGCAGTTTTCATTCCTGGGTAGGCACTTGGTACTCCAATGGTCTTGCCACGTGCTGGAAGGCTTCCTGTTTACCACTGGAGTGGCTTTTTCTTCTTTTAGTTCTGTCATACTCAGCTCTCAAATAATATTGTCGAAATACTCTCAAAATGGCATCAGCAATATCTACCTGAGTTTTACCCAGGGAGGGGTAAAAGTTCCCTTCTTGCTTGGTGACTTGGTTGCATTCATGTCAGTGTGAAATGCCTACAGTCACTGAAATGTGTGTTTTGTACCAAGTTGTATGGTAAAAACACATGGATCAAAGACTGAATTTTGTTTGTAATGCATGCAGCTGATGGCTGGCTTTTGACTGAGAGCAGCTATTACAGTAATCAGTCACTTTGGAGAAATTATGGGTTTCTGTCCATAACCAGGAATTATGGGTGACTGTCCACCAATCTCTGCTTCCAGGATGCATGTTTGAAAATTTTGTATTTAGCAATAATGCAGATATTACAGGATAAGTGTGGCATCCCTCTTCTGAATACCATTTCAGTGGGTCATTATCTGCTTGCAGTTAAGGCAGCTATTTAGAAGGTGTGAGTGTTACTTTGTTGTGGTACTATTTCCAGCCATAGTGATATTTTGCTCAATAACAGACGTAAGTAGAGCATGGTATGGTATTGACATGAGACCAGTGCCCAGTTTTGGATCAGTTATTTCTCTTTTCTTTGTAAATTAAAAAATCAAAAGACCTACATTTGTAATACGTGGAAATCTTAGAGGTTTGCATAATTCAGTCTCCAAGGTTTTCCCGTGGGGATGTTAGATGAGAGAGAGAGGCAGAGAATCAATGGAAGGATGCTCTCTTTGCAATGAGAAGACTTTTCTTTGGGAATCTATAGGATTTCCTCAGGTGTTCTGTGCACTATAGATTTTCACTTCTCTTACAATGGGGGAAGCTAACAAACAGCACGTAGGGTCTCGATTTTCATCAGGGTGCCCTAGAAATTGTCAGGTGTGAAATAAGCAATCTCCCAGAACTGTTAAGTGCTGGATAATCTTTCTTTTCTCTGTATATTCCAGTATCTGGGGGAGATTTGATGCCCTATTTCAGGACAGTGATTTCCTTTGGGACTTCATGCTGGTCTTGTGTCATGTCTGAAGATTCATCTCTTTCCTTCAGTATTCCCCATGCAGATGAAACTTTTGTTTTATTTTTCCCATTCGCTTATTGACAAGGAAGAATAGAAAGGCAACAGTTTCCTTGTGTTAACTCTCTTCCTCTTTTCATACGTGCATATGTTTGGGGTTTTTTTCAGTCATAATTATTTTCAAGTTATTTCTGAGTTGGTGCTAATGCTTTCAAAAAACTTAACAGAATCAGCCAGAAACAAAATAAATAAATAAATAAATAAATAAATAAATAAATAAATAAAAATAAATCCAAGCGCCCTGTAAGGAATCCTACATAGTTCTCCTCAGGACACCTTAGAACTGATCTGCAACACCCTCTGCTGTTGCATCATGAAGTGCTGGGAAGAAGAGATGTTATTCGGCCCAGCTGTGTGGTGATCCCACAAAGCGGTAGATACTTCAGGCCAAAACTGACCTTATGTTGCAACTAACACTTGCGGATTAAATCTATGCAATTTATAGTTTTCTGCTGACCTGCTGCTCCACCTGGGATACTCTTATGGCAGTCTTACTCTTTTTTTTTTTATACAGAAAGTAAAACTTTGCCAGAACTTTAATCTTCTGTCAGTTGAATATATTGAGATGAGAAACAGACAGTGAAGGACCGTGTACAGAAAGGTGATTCACTTACAGGTCAGTGAATCTCTGCACCAGAGTCCACTGCAATAAGTGGTTCTGGATTAGACACAATTCAAAAATTGGATTTGTAGGGCTGCTTTGAAGCAGAAGGTAAGGAAGGCAATTTCCATCCAGTGTTGCTTTAGTGGATTACATAGATTAGGAAGCTGATTAGGAAATTGGTGATTGCTGTCCCACCAACATCATAATATAAACCAAATTAAAAGCACCTACCTCTTGCTGTAGGAAGCAAACTTCTGGATGTTATCAAATACATAAAATCATATGTGCATTTTACATATGTCTGCAAGAATTCTGAGTTAAACCCCTTCTTCTTCCCAAAGCTGGGACACTCTCCCTCATTTCAGGTGCTTTGGGCAGGCACCACATCACTACAGCTTCCGTCCAAGCAGACTTCTTATGAGGAGCCTTCAGCACAGGTTGATGCTAACAGAAATCAGGAAGTCTGGAAAGTTTTCCTTATCTCCGTTTCTTCTAACCATGCAAGCCATATTCAAGTTTCTTTGTTTCTTCTGTGTTTGTAGTAAAATTTCTCATCTGAGACACAATGTAACAACATTTATTAAGGAACTCTTGCTCAGTGTCCTCCTCCTAGGTAGCAAACAAAGCCTGTAGCCTTTTTACCTTCAAAAATACTTTGCTGCTATTGTTCTGAAGCAGAAGTTCAGTAAAACTGTGGCTCTGTTGGTCAGATAGACAGTGAGGCATTTACATCAGAGAGCACAGAAATGTGAGTGCGGGTGACTGTCTGTATATGTAGTGACACAGATAACTGCTTAAAGCAATACAACTTGAGTGCTTTTGTCAGTGATCCTAATGATTTGTTTTACATAAGCTGGCAGAAGGAAACTGTGAAGAAAGGTAAAATATAAAAAAATTAAATGAGTGAAAGGCACTTGGCTTGTTCAGACATTATTACTAAGAGTTGGTTATGGAGATTTTTAATATATTTTGCTTGCCAGCTCCTGTGTATTTGTTCTGTGCTGGCTTTTTCTTTTCTTTTTGACAGTGTCACCTTTTGAAGTGCACACCAATTTTTCTCAAAGTTTGTGAGTTTAAAAAAGTTGGCAGTTCTGTATGACAGGAAATTTTAGTGTCAGAGGTCACTAGGCGGATAATTTTCTTCATTGCCTTAATAAAAATGTTGCCTTCAGCTAATCCATATGCCAGATATTTTGACTTGTGTGTTTTATAACAATGTGCAACAAAATGTGAAACCTCATTGTGGTGCTAAAGTTTTCATTGGAACCAGTCTGGTTTTATCTTGTAGAATACTTTAGAGCTGCAGGCTTCCTGTTTTTCTCCTTTTCTGCTCTCTCCTTGAAATTAAATATTTTCTTAATGTTGATACCCAGTCAAGAATTGCAAAAGGACTTTCTTTTTTGCTGTCTGTCTTGTCCAAAATGACAAAATCTTCCTGCCTTGACCCCCAGAACTGCCTTTGACGAAAGATCAAGGGGGGAGGGTGTGAGGGGAGACAGGACAGATTGTTGAATAGATGGATGGATCTAGGTGGGTAGAATAAATAATTATTTTTTTTAAATTACTGTGTTTACTAGATTTCTTTACTAACAGTAAAATTTGCTCAAAATGTTGTCTTTCTTTTTTCCCCAACATTGAAGGAATTAGGGTCCAGTTGCAGAGCCTTGGATTGTATTTACTTCAAAATTTGAAAGTATTCCTTAACTCTTTGAAAGGCCTGAAACAGTTACAGCGTAACTTTACATGTAAAATCTCTCCTTACTCTCAGGAGCACAACTGAAGGAAAAATAATTGGTCAGTCCTATTCATTTTTGCTGGCTGCAGCTCACTTCCGTAGCCTGGCTGGTAGCCGGAAAGCAGAGAATACTTACACAGTTTCTTTTGAAATGGGCACGTGTGGGTTTTGTATCTTTGGTGTTTTTAAGAGGCAGAAAATACACACTAAACACAGCAAAACATAGAATTTTCTTCTGCCTTGTCAACTTCTGTGGCATGGGGCAAAAAGTTAATAGTATCTAATGTAAAAGAATAGGCAATAAAATGTTTTTTATCACCTCAGAAATAGCCCATATCCTCTCACCTTTCTGCAGGAGTTCATAAATTTTCTTTGGCACCAGAAACCTTATAAAAACACTTCTTCCCAATACCAGAAAAAAAAAAATCTTTGTTTCTTGAAAGTTATATTTTGCGTGGAGGATGTGTAGCTCTTACTCCAAAGCAAGAAGACTGACTTAAGCTTTTCAACTAGTGAGTTTTATGGAGTGCAATGAAGTTAGTCATGCTGTCAGCTGGAAGAAAATATATTGTTCAGGTAAACTGTAAAATGTGCTTTTTTTGGAAAATGCAATACAAATGTGATTCTCCTTAAGAATCACATTTACAGGGAATGTTTTTAACTGTAGTAGTATTACCCAGGGCAATATAAACTTGCTGGTTTTTCAGATCCATTCTGTTCATGAATACTGGTGGCACGGTCTTGATGCTTTCTGTTTATGAGCTTCCCCTTTTCTTTAAACCCAATAAGGAGGGAGATGCTGCCATTTGTCGGTATTGCAAGGCTGAGGTCTTGTATGGCAGATGGTGAAGCCTTCTTTGATGGAGTTAGGAAGAGGGTGGGAAGCCTTTGCACCGTGCTGAAGCTTGCTCCTGTGCAAGGGCAACACTGAAGGTGGGGCATGCCTTCAGATGATTCCTGTGCTGGAAGTGGAAAAGAGCGTTTTCCCACTCCTTGTCAAAATGAAACTCTGCAAGTAGAGAAGGCTGAGAGAGGCTTTTCTTTCTCTCCTTCCAGGCCATCACTTTTTTAGCAGTGCTCCCTGTAGTCTGACTGATACCTTTAGTAATAAATTCTTGCGGCAGCCTTTCTCCCACCCTGGTCTTGGGTTGCTCTGGCAAGATGTAGATGCCGTGCATTTGGAAATGTTCAGGAACTGAGAGTCGTTGCTGGAAAACTTGCTGTGATATGAAGAAAGCAAAGAGAGGATGGGAAGATCCCACTGTTCTTTTTTTCCCTCTGAGAAACTGGAACGGATGTCTTTGCAGGCACAATCTCCAAGAACAAAAACTCTGGGTAAGAAATCTTGAAAGAAGTCTGATGGAAGGAGACGGTGCTTTTTGTGCAATGTCCTTAAATAGTGATCACCTTATATTCTGCCTTTGTTCAGCACAAAATGAAAGGAAAGAAAAAAATTAGGACAAGTGATCTGCAGCTTCTAATAGTCTGGCTGCTTCTCATGAGCTGTACTTTCTGGAGAGGGTTGTGACTGGTTTGTGGAAAGGGAATATATTGGCTCATCTCTTGTACACAAATGTACAACCTTTCTCTCTCCTACAAGCATCTGCACTCTTGATGTGAGAGTAGAAGCAGCTTGGATTAGATTCAGTTGAAATGCTGAGATTTTTTTTGCATCATTTCTTTGCATCTGCTACTTTCTTAAAACAGAATTTGGGAAAACTTTGAACGCATTCAAATGTTCAAAAACTTTGGAGACTCCAAACATGCTGTCTTTTCTTTTGCCTCACACTCTAAAACAGCTTTGTGCTTTCCCTAAATAATGCTCGCAAGAGAAATCACTATGTATGAAAGTTTTTTGCAGAAGAGGAAAATTCTAAATTTGGTGTGGAAGTAAAGCATGAGGTTGGACTTGGGAAGTAACTAGCTGCGTAACACTTTCTGTGGCATGTTCCCATCCATTATGTGAAGCCAGCTGTATGTGCGACTTAAAAATTTGTCCAGAAGGTGGTGTAATCTCCCTGCTTTTTCAGGACTTTCAGAGGACTTGAATATCGTGCCTGTGGTAGTAGCACATGTGAATTTACATTCTGCCTGGGTGGCAGTTTCTTCTTTATCACCCAACATCCTGTTCTGAAAATAGAAAATAAAAATAGGAAATGCGAAGAAACCATTCCTTTCTTCTCCCTCTGAAGTCTAAAATTCCAAAATTACAGAGAAGAACACACTAAAACAATGTGTATGCTAAAATAGGCAGTTTAAGCTCTGGGAAGAGTGTTTAATTGTGTTTTTGTTTCTTGTAAAACAAATTCCCAGTTCTCTGTGTGCAAGAAAGGCAGGGAAAGAGGAAGAGTCACAGCGCATATCCCCGAGGACATTTGTTCCCAATTAGTTCGAAAGCTTCTGGGACATTCTGCACAACTAATCTGCTCCTTGGTTTGTTTTACAAAGCTGAAGGTAGGGTGAAAAGCTATAGATACATCATTGAGCTCTTCAGCCATGAAAATGCAAGGTTTGGAGAGCAGGGACAAAACCGGACTGCCTGATCTGGGATGCTTTGAAGTTAATGGATGCAACAATCAGTGATAAGCACACTCAGTAGAAATATCCTTTCTTTTTCCAATTCCGTAAAAGGAAAACATGTTGTTTTCTGTCTTTCAGAGTTTTCAAATCCCATTGTGACCAAACTGAGCAGTTTTAAGAATAGGAGCTCTTGGAAGGATTTGAGCAGTTCTGGGCTTTCTCATGACTCTCTGTTTTTCAAAAGATCCACTAGGTCTTTGGAAGATTTGTCTCAGAAGCTAAACTTTTCTGTGGCAAGTTCTGCAGCAAAGATTGGCAGCTCATAACAGCTGTGATTCCTGTTCTGCTGAGGAAGGTGGAACCACTCCAGACTATGTGTGTGTTGCATGAGAGACATAACTGTGGCACCAAAAAATTTATCCAAGATAGTATCAGTCTTATTGGTAAAATACAAGCGACAGTAAAGGTGCAGCAAGAGAGTTTGGCGTCGCTTTCCAAGCCCACATGGAGCTTGTAGGTATCCAGGTTCAAGTCTGCTGTGTTTACTGTTCCCTGCTAGTGTGTGCTTGTTAGATGGGATTTAGCTCGTATGTGCATGGTTACACAGCAGAGCATTCACCTATAAATATATCTTGTGGCCCAAAATGAATAGCGCATTTTGAGACACAAAGTGAGGTAGCTGACAGCCTGACATGACAATGGTGCTCACTCTGGGTAAATCTCCCTGAGCTTACGGTGCAGGGAAGTGTGATTTACAGGTCCATCTGCCAAACATATTACTACGGTTCTGCTTTCTCCTAGAGTCAAGATGAGTGATTGACTTTGTAAGTACAGCAGCACCAACAATAATCACTTAGATCAGGTGAGAAATTGATGTATTTCATATTGGCAGGTTGGGATGGTGGGCATGGTTCATGAACTGGAGGAATGAGGAGGGACAGTGTTGATCCACAGTGCCCCTGCCCATTGCTTCTGGCATTTGAGGAGGACGGCCGCCTTCTAGGTCTCACCACTGAATATGGCAAAGAAAGTTTCTCTGCTTGCCAGTTACAATGCAGATTTTTAAATCCTTATTTTAGGCGTGGAATTTCATGGGAGTTGAATTTGTAAAGGCTCTGTTCAGAATGAGTTGTAGTGGAAGGTGAAGTCCATGTTCCCTTAAATCATCCTTTGAAAAACCTAAATCAAATGTTTCTCTTCTACTAAAGTTTCTGGACATGTGAGCTCATAGACTGGCTCTGACAACCTACAACGTATTGTAGAGATAGGCTAAGTATTTTTTCATAGAATTCCTCAATCTTTCATTTCTTTGTGCTATAATACACATATATATAGAGCTTGTGCTCTGCAGTCTGCTACCTTTTTCCTATTCCTTTCCACCACCTTTTTCATACTGCTCTTTCCCATCAACTGGCAAGGTCTTTACCTGAAGCCAAACACACTTCAATTTTCGCGTGCTCTTGTCTGAGCCTCTCTATCATGAGAAGAGTTTCTCATCTCTGAACTTTCTGTATAATGCATTTATACCTGTAGGATTATGAAGGCTGAGACCACCTACAGCATCATCTTCATCTTTTGGTGCAATTCCAAAAGACTTCAGCCTCCAGATTTTGCATTTCATCCCACATCTTCATGATGCTTGCACTGTTTCAATTTCCTTTCATCAGATCTATTGATGGGCTGTCTGGTTTTGGACTAAACCCACACAGATGTAATTTCATACTTCGTTGCAGTAAAAACAAAACTTATTTGTGGTCTAAATCCCAAGGGGTCAGTCAGCCAAACCCTTGCATCCCATGTATCAAGAATTCTTGTGTATTTTTTTTTTGTGTGTCAGGAGATCGTTTTGAAGGGTTGGTGCTGGTAGCTTTCAAGTAACTCATATTTATCTAATGAGCATATCAGTCACTAAGAATGTTATGGTTTATAACAGTCCTCCTGCTATTCATCTGAGTTTGATTCCCTGATGCATCTTTTGAATGTCTCCTGTTCCTAGTATAACAAAATGAAAAACCCGTGGACAGGCAGCTTTGTTAAAGCTCTGGCATGGAGGGAAAGCTGCATTCGGATACAGCATTAATTATATCTCATAAATAATCCAGGGTCACTGATGACAAAACACCACAAACTTTTTAATGACAGACAATTAAAGCTTGCAACAACAGTTCATTCCTTCTTGACTAACTTACTAAATAAAATCATAGTGCTATTTTAATCAGTAACATTCCAGCTAAACCTCTGTTACTGCTTCTGCTTTAAAAATAGCATTTGAATAAAAAGGGTAGCAGTAACAGGTTATGCAAATTGCTTATTTGACAACTTTGACCTCTGATTCAGGCAACAGAGGCCATAGAGGAGGAGGCAGACGGGCCATTAAATCCCAGTTAATAGGTCTGCTTTTGTTCCCAGCTGCAGGTCCAGTACATTTGCACAGCTCTTCATTTCACCTACATGGAAACAAGCAAGTTGCACCAGGTGGCTGAGGCTGGAATTTGAAAAACTTTTGTTAATAATAGGACCAAAACAACTGAGAACTTAGCTCAATTATCATTGTGTCACACGGTACGTTTTCAGGGTCAGTGTTTGGGGAAGAACATCTTTTAACTGAAAACTGAGCGTATTTGGCATTGAAGACACAGGAACACTACGGAGCAGATCTCAGAGCTGACTATTGTCTTTGCTTTTAGGAGCATAATCATATTTTCAGTCTTCAAAGAAGGCTATTGTATTTTCCCCTCAGACTAACCATAAGTCTTGCCCATTGTATCAGCGATAGAATGGGCTACAGGTTAAACTGGTTATTCTTATCCATGAGGCATCTTGCAAGAGCAATGCAAGTACCATGAGACAGTATCTTTGATGGCTCAGAAATGTTTTGGAAAGGTAAAATAACTACAGAAAAGAAATTTAATTATAAAAAAGCTTTTACCTGTAATTTTTGTACAGTGGAGACCAGCAGCCATTCCTAAGGGACTACTTGGGTTTTCACATAAACATTGCGTTTTGAAATCAAGTTTTTACAGTGATACAAATGAGCTGCTGTAATAATTAAAATGCTGTAATAATTAAATGAGGAAAACATGAAAGAGCATAAATTCTGACAAGTTAGGTGTGAAATTACAGCAAGGCACTTTCTGGCATGCAGCTTGCTAAAGGCATTAAAGCTAATACCAAAAGGTTTTTTTCAACCACATCAGGACTAAGTGGCCCACCAGAGAGTTGGGGAAAGGGAGACAGTGGTGGGTACCTGAGAGAGGTGGCACAGAGGCAATCTCAGGGAAGAGACATCCCCAGAGTACTCTGCAAATAGACCAGTTACTCCCAGAGGACAGAGTGTATTGCGCTCTAAGTCATCTTAAGGCCACTGTTACTGTTACTAGAAAAGAAGGGAAAGAATTAGTAGAATAAATTTCAGCAAAGAGCAGGAGTTGCCCCTTGATTATGAAGTTATAAGAATTAAAATGAAGGAAATACATTAGCAGTGTAGCTCTCAGCTGCTACACGAAGTCCTTTTGGTACGTCTCCCAGCCATCACTCCTGAGGGGATAACCTGCTCACTTGAGCATAGCTTTACACCATGCCTGTGCTCCTTCTTCAGAGCCCCTTTGATTTACCTGCCCTGGAGGCAGTTTGTGGTGCTGGAGGGCTGACCCTGTGCTCTTCCAAGAGTGAGTCTTTCTTAGAGTTTATGCTCCCTACTTCCTTGCCCGGTTGGAGTTTCCCAGCCTTTTTATCTGTCCCTCATGAAAACTTGCTCTCCAAGAAGCTATAGCAAGAGAGGAGTTTTTTACTAAATATGGCTAGGAAGATTCCTTTTTTTCTTCTTTTTCTCTGTTCTTGGAGTGGAATCACAAATTTACAAATGTAGTAAGAAAGAGCGTCCTCCCCTCTGCCCTCTAGGCTCATCTTCCCTGTCTCCTCCCTTTCTTCCAAATTGCATTCCCATTGTGTTCTTTAATTAGTATCTTCTTTCCGGTTGGGCTGCTTTTTCTGTCTCCAACATTTGCACAATTGTTACTGCACTTTATAAATCTCATCTTTTGAGTTGTACTGTTTGGACTGCATTTGAATAACTTTTCAGTTACTTGCAGATGCCATCGATAATACAGATAACAGATTTGGTGTTAGGGTGTGGTGTTTTTTTCTCCTCGGCTATCTTTCCTCCTTGGCAGTGTCAGGAGTGCTGCTGTCAGAGCTAGTATTCAGCAAGTATCTTTTTGAAACTGAAATTGCCAACTCTGTGGTGTGTCCTGTCCTTCAATGAACAGCTATTTTGGAAGAACGGAAGGCAGTTAACATGACTCCAAGCTTTTAAAGGGCTGCAGCGGTCACCTGGACAGCAACAGAGGAAAGAACCCAGTTTATGTACTGGTAGGAGCTATAATAAAAAATGGGATTAATAGGCGTTTGGGAAAAGTCAGTATGGCATTTGTAGAGCCTCACAAATCAACTAGTTCCTTGAAGGAGTAAGCAAGCATAGGGATATGAGATGGTACACGTGTGATTTTCAGCAGAATCTCTGTCCAAAAGGTCTTAAAGAAAGTAAGTTGTCAGGATATGAGACATAATGTTCTCCTGCAGGATAAAAGTGGTTAAAGAGGTAGGTATTAATTGTTCGGTAGTCACCCCTTACTTTAAACAAGCAGGGGAGTCCCACAGGGACTGTGCTTCAGCCTGGGATAATCGTTCTCTTAAAAAGATGAGACTGAGGTGAAAGAGGTCACTGCCACTATGAAACTACCAGGAAGCAACAAGAACAACAAGGAAGCGTTTTAGTAATTGTAACAAAGCAACACATTAAAATTCAGCTTACATGCAGTTCAGGAGGTCTGTCCTCAGCACTCAGGACTGCAGTCCACTGGTGCTCTGGGTCTTGGTCTGCGTCCAGGTTGGTAGGAGAGTGCACAGATTGTCAGATAGGTGGGTATTTTTTTGTGCACAGGAAAGCAGATCACCCTAGCCACTGGGCAGCAGCATTTCTACGGCAAAGAAATTTTTATGCGAAGCTAGATCAAGCCATGGCTCAGTTTTTCCAGTTGGCAGAAAATGATTACGCAGGACGAAAGGCTAAATCCTGGCTAAATCTCAAGAGCAGCTGAAAGAAAGACATTCACATTTGGGGTGCTATCCTAGCTGCAAAGCAGGGGGTTCATCCAGCTGTAGTTCTGATCTATGGTTGTAGGTGATTCAGGAGCATCAGTACGTACCTGCTCTTGCTCCGGTTTATCCTTTCTTTTTCAAGTCCGTGTTCTGGGTAGGCAAAAGTTGGCAAGGATGACAGTGAAGACAAATAAAGGTATTTTTTTCTGTAGAAACACCAGGCCTCATTTGCCAGCTAGACTTACCAGAGGAAGAAAGAAACTGTTGAGTTGGTCTCTGGTTTTGTAGCAGTGAGCAGCAGCTGTTTTGGTAGCAGTAGCAGCAGCTCATATAACAAATGTTTCATGATGAATGCAAACAAAAGCCAGCCCTGAAATTCCAGCTCCACTATGTACGCATAAAATATAAAACCAGTTCAAAATAACATAACTACTCAACTTAAGGGATTTTGCCCCCCCTCTAAATAAATTCCATATGAGCATTAGTGTTTGGTCTGCTTGGTTCTCCAGGGCTCACCCAGCAAACATTTTTATCGTACAGGCTGAGGGCAAAAAGTGAGCATAAAAGCAGACCAAGAAAAAAATATTTTTAAAAGAAGTACACGTGCAGAGAGGTGTGTGGTTTGGGGGAAGGTTTTGAGAATACCAAACATGCTTACTGGATTTAAATTATTGCTGATGTTGTGAGTTGGCTGAATTCACTTGCCTCCAAAAGAGGTCTTGGAGGAATTCTTCATGCACCTCTGTGCAATTTGGTTTCTGAAGATGACTTGTGGTTTTAAAGGCATCTACATATTAGAGTGTTGTGCCCTCTAGCATGAATGTCTTTCCAGATAGCTAGTGGGAGGACTTCTGGGGAATGCAAGTTGCTGATGAGTGCATTCTCAGGGGAAATGAGGGTATTGAAGAGAAAGAAAAAAATAATAACTGAAGACTCAGGAGAAATAGAAGAACTAGCCAGGGGGCAGTGCCTTAAATTGTCATCTTCCTCCAATTGCTCAAGTTAAAACAACAAGTAAACCCCAGCATTTACCCATCCCTCCCTGCTTTGCTGCTTGCTGAAAGTCTGGAGCAGCATCTGTTGTCTGCCCACGCAAGCGCTCCCGCTCTGTTCTCAGGCCCTGAAATACTCTCTCTTCACAATCCATTTGCTTTCCCTGTGGCTTTCTTTGAATCCTCTGGGCTGGCTTCCCTGTGACTATGGGATTAATCAGGTCTGTGCATCCACCATAGAAAGAAACCTTATTTCTTCTGTTCTGCCAGATCAGTGATAAAACAGTATACCCTATTCCTGTGCCTTTTGCAGTATGGTTCGATCTAATACTTTTTGTGTTGTGAAAATCTTAAATGAGCTAATTGTAGTGGTCTGTCTTATTCCATAGTGTTTCTTTCAATTCAGTTTTGGAGGGTCTATGAAGTTGTGTTACTGTGTGATGTATTGCTGTGCTTAGGGTACGTGCGTACCTGTAAGTCATTATGAGTATTAAATTTTTGATATTACAGAGCATGCAAATGCAGAGCTTAGAACAAAATCTGTATGCTTGTCTTGGTCTTTGCTCCGTCTGCTGCTTGACTGCTTTGATTCATTTCCAAACAGTCAGCTACATTATTTGATTTCTTGCTTTTTGTGGAGTGGAAGGAGGAAAAGGAGATGGATAAAGAGCACTGTTGGACCTAGCAAAAAAAGGAGGGGAGAAGGGGTGGGTTGTTTCATCATTTGCTTGTTTCTAGCCAGCAAGAAGTGCAACACACGTTACTGGGAGAGCCCAGTGGCGGGTTGTGTTGGGCCTGTGTTGAGGGAAGATGTGGAGCACACTGATGTTGCTGTAGCAGAGTATTTGGTGCATGCCTGCCTTGCAAGGAGCACGTGTGGGTACAATCTGGCCAGAGCCCCCAGCGCTTTGCAGAGCTGTGCTCTGGGGGCTTTCAGGATGTTAGCAAGTTTGGAGGTTTACTGCTTGGGCAAGAACATGTGCTTTTTCTGTTACATAAAATGAGAGTGTGGGTTTAATGTGTGGCTGATATATAATATACATCTCCTAAAAGCTAGTGGAAATTGGACATGACAGGAATGAAAGCGTAGCCAAAGCAAATTTATTTAAAATGTTGAATGAAAATATTCACAGAAAATTCTGTTTTAACCTAAATACCACTAAATATTTTGCTGGGCATTGAAGTCTTATTTTTATTTTTAAGTTTTCTTCCCCTCTCCACTGTCCCTGTAAGTGCGCTGCCAATTTCACAGTAGCCACGACTGATCTTTGAAGGGTCTTCAGGCAGCTGACAAACCTAGTTTACTTCCCTGGGTATTGACATTACTTAATGTCAGATGCTTACATTATGTACCAGGGAAATTGAACTGTCTACATGATCAGTGAAGACAGGTGAATGGCTGTTTATCTCTCTAGGGGTTTGTTTGATGCCCCGAGTGGCTGCCTGGAGTTCAGCAGCAGGAATTTCTTACTCGTGCTGTATACTGGTATACAGTTGGGTAGAGATGGATGTTGTCAAGGAGTTGGCACACAGTAGTGTTTGTAGGAGCAACGATGAAGTATGCGTATAAAAACAAAGTTTATATCCTGTCATCTTAGTGCTCTCCTTGTCTATCCAATAGATAGATCTGTGCATCACTGAGTGCCATTTGAGCTAAGCTTTTGGTGGAATTGTTTGGGGGGTTTTTTGGCACCCTTGGTAGTATCTTTTTCTTCAGTGTTTCCAGTTCCCTAGTTCCCTCTGGGGCAAAGAAACCCAGCAGAAGCCCAGGACTTCCTTGCAAAGAGCGAAGGACATGAATGAAGAGTAAGATCTATTCTAGTAAACTCTCAAGAAACCCCTGCACGGCAACCAAAGCAACTGCTAGAAGAATGCTTAGAATGAATCAACTGCAGAAGACAGGGGACCTGGGGAAGGAGTTTGGACGTGAAGGGATTGTGAAGAGGGTGAAGCATGGCAGGACCAGCTGGAGTACGGGGCAATGGTCAAAGAAACCTGCTCAGGTATTTGGCAGCAAGGTAATTTCACCAGTTGCTTCCTCCATGTTCTCTCCAAGGTTTTTTGGATGCAGCACATGTGAGATGTGTCTCTGGTCTTGCACTGTCCACAGCTTATGTTTCAGTGTTTGAGAAGTCTTCGATCTGTTTTTCTGCACTGAATCCTGGTTCACAGGGTCTAGTGTTTGTCCAGTTTTACCATAAAGGTATCAGGTAATAGTGCTTTCCATGTCTTCCTTAGGGTTATTATTTCAGGATTTGTGGATCTTTCAGTTGTGCGGGTTTTTTCCCTCTAGATTCTTATCCTATCCATTCCCATTCTTAATTTAGTTCAGTAAGTGGTAAACTCAGTGGTAAATTTTGGGTGCCTGTGATGGCAATTAAAAGGCATTAGAGACAGGGTATAATCTGGGAGTCCTGGGTGCCAAATAGCACTTTGAAGAGGTCATGGGCTTTCTTGGTTTTGGGTACTTAGTTTAGCCCATGATTTTGTGTGGTAAACCAGTTGATGTTCTTTAATGACCCGGTGAGATGCTTAGCATGGAGGATGTATACTCTTTTTAAGCACAATGAAACAGATTTCTGTTGTTAAGATTATTTTGCAAATGGCAAATTGTTCTTTCCAGTCAGCATGGTGAAAAAGGGTGAGATGAGTGCTGTTGGTGTCCAAGCCTGTGAGAGAAAAACATTATCCTGATAGGCATGTATAGGTACACACATCTATACACACATCCTGATATACATATATATACATATATATGCCTTCTGATATATCAAAAACAGCTCCCATGGGACTGCAAACCCTTTTCATAGTCAACCATTTTCAGCTCTCATTAGCTGAAAATAACAGGAACAAATTGCAGCTTGTACAACTTTGCCTGTTTGGTGTAGCTATGGCAATGCAGGTGGCTGATAGCAAGAAACCTCAGTCTGTTGTCTTAGACGTTAGCAAACAGCTTACCAAAACTGTCAGCCTAGTTTATCTAGAATTTCTACTAACAGAAGAGCGGTGAAGTTGCAAGGCATATTTGTCTATATATTGAATTTCAGCATGTACTTGACGCTGTCTTCTGCTGCTGGTGGAATATGGCATGTGGTCCCTCGTAGGCTCCAGTACTTTGTGCAGTTGCAGAACACATTATTTAGCCTATTTTAAGGGCAGACTCACCACTTAGCCAAAGGTTCTGCTTTGAATTGCTGAAAATTACTTTCCTTGGTGCATGTTTTTGCAAGCTACTTGTAGAAATCAATGGTTTGAGTTCCTGCTTAATTCAGCTGTTCAGTTCACAGGCTGCTTCTGTTATCCTTCCAGACCACATCTTGGTGTACATCCCACTTGTTCAACAGGTTTTGTTTTAACAGAAATAAAAAGTTAGCACATAGACACTTTGTATTTCATGCACAGAAAGAGAAAAATTCCAAGTCCTACACATCTTTTCATAATGTATCCACATATGTGAGTAATTTTGTGAAGAAATGGCATATGATACATTGGTATATTTCATTAGCAATTGGCAATGCCAGACCAACATTTTGATTTCAAAGTAGTGGCAGAACTTACACAGATTGCCACTAAAATCAAAGGACGAATCTAAAACTGCATCCCCATTTCTAAGTCTTAGCAGACGGACTAGATAATCAAAGGCTAAAGAGATACAACAAAAGTATTTTGATAAACAGATGTCACCCACTTTAAAGTGTTGAATCTCGGTTTAATTTTTCCCATGCTACATAAATAGTCCCTTCACTTCCTTCAGCCTTGTGGTTTTTCATTTCCCACTGTTATTCAAACCAAATGAAAAAAAAAAAAAAAAAAACAAAACAGTTATATTTATGAGGACTCTATATTTGGTCAGTTTAGGGGCTTTCAGTTCTTTAGTAAATGTACTTAACAAAATTAAATCCTCTGGGCATGTGCCACAAATGCTGTCAGCCAGTGTGGCAAACGGATGAAGTGTCAGCTGAAGATGATGTGCCAGGGTTACTGTGTTTGTTTAGAAACCAATGACCATAGTCACTGTCCACACCAGAGTAGCCTGTGAGGAATGTATTTTTAAAGAGCTCGGGGTCACAATTTCATATTCCCAGCACTCGCGGGCTTACAGGAGAATTTGGCCTACATCTAGACACTGAACTGGGTTCTGTGAACCATATACTCAGCACTAAGACAAAACCCAATTGCATGACTGGTCTCCCAGTGAGCACTGGGCCTAGGTCAAAACATGTGCCTTAGAGCCCTGTTGCTATATGTAAGTGCATATACACATCCAACGTGGTAGGTGTCCCTTCTATGTAAATGTACGCCAAGCCTCCCAGAGATGAATTTTTTATTTTTTTGGACAGACCTTTACAAAGATCCCTTGATTTTAATTTTTTTTCATTGTTTTTGTTACTGTGGAAACCCTGAATGTACCATTCTCTCAGATAACTTTTTCATCATTTTTTTCATCAAAGTTTCCACAGAACTTTGTTAAAATATTCTGTTTAAAAAATACATACATATATATATATATATATATTCAATGGTGCATTCTGCCTGCAGATTTTAAGAAGTTGATCATTTATGGTTTCAGAATTTCTTTGAACTGTTGGGCAGGAATGAAATTTAGACATTTGTTCTTCCGGTCAGCTTAGCAAATTGAATAGGATTTCATAGATTCAGAATCAGATTCGTTGTTTTCATAGAATCATAGAATGATTTAGGTTGGAAGGCACCTTAAAGATCATCTAGTTCCAACCCCCTTGCCACGGGCAAGGACACCTCCCACTAGACCAGGTTGCTCAAAGCCTCCTCCAACCTGGTTTTGAGGAGTATCTGTTGAAATTGGGCACTGAAATGTTAACTCTTGGTTCTTAATTATATTTTCTATGTTACTTTACCAGATTAGTTAAATTTACTTATAGGTTCTCCTCTTGCTTTTAGAATTAGCCTGTGAAGTTGAAGAAATCTCTTGCCCTGAATTGCCTTTTCTGTTAAAGTAGAAGAAGTAGTCTCAATCTGTGCTTTGGGACAAGCAACAGTTCAAATCTGTGGTAAAGACACAGAATCACAGAATCACAGGGGTTGGATGGGACCTCTGGAGATCATCTAGTCCAACCCCCCTGCCAAAGCAGGGTCACCTAGAGCAGGTTGCACAGGATGGCATCCAGGAGGGTTTTGAATGTCTCCAGAGTCGGAGACTCCACCACCTCTCTGGGCAGCCTGTTCCAGTGCTCTGCCACCCTCAAAGGAAAGAAGTTCCTCCTCATGTCTAGACAGAACTTCCTATGTTCAAGTTTGTGCCCATTACCTCTTGTCCTATCACTGGGCACCACTGCAAAAAAGACTGGTGACATCCTCCCAGCACCCTCCCTTTAGGTATTTATAGGCATTGATGAGATCCCCTCTGAGCCTTCTCTTCTCCAGACTAAAAAGACCCAAGTCCCTCAGCCTTTCCTCATAAGAAAAATGTTCCAGGCCCCTAATCATCTTTGCCCTCTGCTGTACCCTCTCCAGCAGTTCCCTGTCCTTCTTGAACTGGGGAGCGCAGAACTGGACACAGGACTCCAGGTGCGGCCTCACCAGGGCAGAGTAGAGGGGGAGGATAACCTCCCGCGACCTGCTTGCCACACACCTCTTGATGCACCCCAGGATGCCATTGGCCTTCTTGGCCACAAGGACACATTGCTGGCTCATGGTCATCCTGTTGTCCACCAGGACTCCCAGGTCCCTTTCCACAGAGCTGCTTCCAGCAGGTCAGTCCCTAACCCGTACTGGTGCATGGAGTTATTCCTTCCCAAGTGCAGTACCTTACACTTGCCCTTGTTGAAATTCTTCAGGTTTCTCTCTGCCCAACTCTCCAGCCTGTCTAGGTCACGCTGACTGGCAGCACAGCCTTCTGGAGTGTCAGCCACCCCTCCCAGTTTTGTGTCATCAGCAAACTTGCTGATGGTACACTCCATCCCTTCATCCAGGTCATTGATGAGTATGTTGAACAATTGAGCACCTTGGTTATCATTTACTTCTGATTCTTAAATATGAAAAAAGTTTAAACTAGTTATGTTGTATGGCTTTTTAACCACAAATTGCAGGATTTTCCATTAATTATTTTTAGCTGTAATCACACCATCTCAAAAAGGTACAAAGCAGGAGCAAGGGAAATGGTCAGGGACATGAAATGGCTTTCATAGGAAAAGAAATTTAAGAAATACACCTCTGAGTTTGGAAAAGAGACAACTGAAGTGGGATATGCTAGAAACAAAAAATGAACTGTGCAAAGAGATTGAATGCAGAATGATTAGTCTTGATTTCTCAGGGAGAGAATCAGTTTTTAAAAGTTTAAAATAGACATAGAATCGTTTAGGTTGGAAAAGACCTTTAAGATCATCAAGTACAACCATTAACCTAGCACTGCCAAGTCCACCACTAAGCCATGTCCCTAAATGTCACATCTACCCGTCTTTTAAATACCTCCAGGGATGGTGACTCAACCACTTCCCTGGGCAGCCTGTTCCAGTGCTTGACAACCCTTTCAGTGAAGAAATTTTTCCTAATACCCAATCTAAACCTCCTCTGGCACAACTTGAGGCTGTTTCTTCTCATCCTGTCGCTTGCTACTTGGGAGAAGAGTGTGACCCGCACCTCGCTACAACCTCCTTTCAGGTAGTTGCAGAGAGCGATAATGTCTCCCCTCAGCCTCCTTTTCTCCAGGCCAAACAACCCAGCACCAGAAGCTGTGAGATGGCACTTGGGGAAGACACTGTCTGTGCCTCTACCACTCCTGCAAGCATCCTGTACTGGCCACCATTCATTTGAATTAATTTGAACTCAGTATAGTGACTAAGTGGGTACTTCTTCTGATCCATTGTGCCTGTTACATGCATTATGTATGTATTTTGTGTGTATTTTAAATTTCCTAGAGACAGGTGTGTCAGGTTTGCCCACACCTAACAGCAACCATTTCTCCTCTGATGCCTCTGGATGGGTTCAAGCTAACTTTCCTTATAGCAGCCTTTATAGCGGTGTGTTTTGGATTTGTGGCTAAAATGAAGCTGACAACACAGCAGTATTTTGGCTGTTGCTGAGCAGAGCTTGCACAGCATCAGGGCCTTCTCTGCTTCTCGCTCTGTCCCCTCAGTCGGTAGGCTGGGGATGGGCAAGAGGCTGGGAGGGGAGACAGCCAGGACAGCTGACCCAAACTGGTCAAAGGGATAGTCCATACCATATAACGTCATGCTCAGCAATAAAAGCAGGGGTGGAGGAGGAAGAAGGGGGTTTTGGCTTCCAAGGTGGCCATTGCTCAGAGTCTGGTTGGGCATTGGTCTGTCTGTGGGAGGTGGTGAGGGATTTCCTTTGCATCATTCCCCCCCACCTATTAAACTGTCCTTATCTCCACCCACGACTTTTCTCACTTTCATTCTTCCTGTTCTCTCCCTCATCCCATTGTGGGGGCAGGGGGAGTGAGCAAGTGGCCACGTGGTTGCTTGGCTGCTGGCTGGGGTCAACCCACCACAACAGGATTTCTGTCTTTATCTTGATGCAACTCCTAACATTGTACGTCTCATGAATAATGTTGGGGGCCTTTATTTTGCCACTCTTGAAGATCACAATGTAGAAAATGGCAATATTCTTCAACAAAAGCCTGGTTTGTTGCAGGTTTAGGGTTCTTTTTAGTAACCTTGCTCCCTCCCAAAATTGCTTTTTCTAGAAGAGTTCTTCCTAGTTGCTGTCACATCCTTCCTGGTTTCTGTCCCATTTTATCCTCGTTCGGAGGTGTTAATCTTTACGTGTGCCCATAAATACTGAAATGGAAAAAGACAGCAGGTCATTTTATCTCCTGTTTTTTTAAGCACAAGGGAAAGTTTTGTGCAGTATAACCTTGAAGCACAGTAGTCATTAAGTCAGGGCTAGTATTGTCATTAAATCAAAACAGTGCAGTCGACCTGGAAACTTTGATACTAGCCAGTCTCTCTAAGACTGGAATGAAACTACTGATTGAAACACTGCAGACATAAGACAATTTGGAGGACTAAGTGCAGGAGCGTAGTGGCTTTTCATACCCTGTAAATCTCCCTTTCTGATCCATGGGTGTTTTCACAGTACTCAGCTAATTCCTTTAACCTGCAATAGAGTTAAGGCTACCGAGAACGTATCTCCTGTAAACAAGGTGATAGATGGCAGAACGATCTGCCCATGTATCTCTTCCCTGTCAGCACAGTAATGCTAAATGTGAGTTGAATTAAAAAGGATCGTTGAGCAAATACTGTTTCCTCAATGGATTGCTCTTGGTGCTGACGCACGAGCAGAAAGGGTCAAGGTGTGCTGGAGCTGATCACGTAACTCACAGAAGATGGATGAGAGGTATTGTGGGGGAGACTGTCTTTGCTACTGGCTGGTGCAGATGCACGGGGTGCATTGGGAGGCCTTCATCTGCAAAGGTCTCCGTCTCATAAGTATGTGTCAGAAATGCCTTTTCCCCCCTCCTTCCAGAGTGCAATCTATTGCCTGGACTACAGAGCAAGTCCGTGCATGTGTAAATCTTGATGGTGTTTGAACAGCATCTAAGCACCTAAAAGTGTCCTGTATTCATTTATATTAACCTGAACAGATTAAAATCACACTTCTTGAATTGCGGCCTGCTTCGAAAACTCTCAGACATATAAATAATTGCTAGGGGAAGTCTCCTGCCACAGCTCACTGAGGCACTACATCCTGTGATACAGCCTCTGAGGTAGCTCACCTCACCCAAGGACTTTGGTGCTCAGAATCAAATGGGTCACGCCAGACCTAGGCATTTTCTTCTACCTTTTTCAAGTCTGCATCCCTCAACTGTGGCTGTACTGCTGAAGAAGTGCTGAGCTTGGCATGAAGAGCCACTGCATGCGTCTCTGTGCAACCTCTGCAACAGCATCTGCCTCGGAGTTTTCAGGGAGGGGCACGACCTCTCAACTTGCAGCAAACCCCGAGTTTCCCAAGTTCCTCATCGCAGACCAGGACTGCAGACTCTGTTACAGAGATGGCAAAACACCCAGGTGTGAATTCACTTTGAGCTGGGTTTAATGACTTTGTGAAATCCAGAGGAGCCTTGGTCACTGTGAAGTCCTGAGATAGCTAAATGTTTGGCTTATTTATCTGTCAGACTTCACCTTCTGCGAGGTGCATAGAAATTTCTGTCTTTTTATAAGTGAGGACACTCACCCTTCACATGAGCTTATTAGTGCAGACATGGAGGGGAGCAGTGGGTTGCTCGGGGCTTCCTGGGAGGAGGAAATATGCATTCTTGTTTCTGGTTCATAGTAACCTCGGGGGACGCAAAGACCCTGGCAGCCTTAGGGCTTTAGCCCTGTTGAGACATTATACTTTGCCTTCTAGCCTGAACGGTAGAGGATCAAGACGTTCCCTCTCCGGGAAAAGCATGGGGTGAGAATTGCATTAGCCACACTAGGAGATTACACTCCTCTCCCAGGACTTCCAGTTAATACAATTCCCCTCCTTTTTTAGTTTTTTCCCTTGCTGAAACAAGTCTGCCTGTGTTAAACAACGGACCCTTTTCCTCGGTTTTGGCCAGAGGAGGAAGCCTTTGTCCCGATACCCTGGCGGCTGGCCAAGGCAGTCGGGCTGTGGGCCAGAAGGGGGTGAACTTGAAAGGAACAGTGTGTTGTTTCTGTGCTGGTAGCATTCTTCCTTCTTCACTAGTGCCTCAGCCCCTGGCCGCCTTCAGTCGCTCATTATACACAAAAGAACCTAAAGGCAAAAGAGAGAATTTTCTCTTGACCGCCTGTAACTTGCAATAATAAGAAATAAAGCAATTACAGGGCTTTCAGTTGTCTGTGTGCAGACGTAGTTGGGAGAAAATCTTTATAGAACTGGCCACTTTCTCACAAGGGAGAAGAGAACTGATATCTTTTTCTTTTTTCTTCCATTTTAATGGCAGCTTTCGTACAGTAATGTGCATCTTCCAGTCCTGTATACCCTATCAGTAGTGATTTTACCGTGGCAGTGCATAAATTTTATTATTGGCCATTACTTTAGTCCTAGTTACTAGTTCTCTTTTGTTTCTCATTTCAGTATTTATTCTTATATAAAGCAATAAGCAGTCATACGTATGCTCTAGGAAGACAAAGAGCTGTCTTAATTCTAAGACAACGCTTAGAATTAATAATTTTTAAGGCCATATTCTCAAACTTTTTTTAAAAAATGTAGTGTTACTTCACATTCCTGCAAGGCCTCATACTGCAGGATGGTGACCACTAGGTTTGAACAGCGAACGACTGGAAAAGGTAGCAGATTAGGTGTTCAGAAATCTGCCAAAAATGACATTCACATTGAGGTATCTCAAAGGCACTGACAAAAAGGCTTTCGCAAGTGGTGCTCCAGACTTGGAAGCTGACATGTGCAAGACGTTTGGAACTTGCATCTCTGAAAGACTTAAATGGACCATTCGGTCATTCATCTTGGCTTCTTGTGTGCTACAGGCCACACAGTTTCTCTTCCTTCTGCACAGAGATCAGTAACTGGAGTTGGTTAAGTTATCCAGCATTGATGTAAAAATATCAAGTGATAGCAAATCAACTCTTTCTGGTTTGTTCTTGTGATTAATCACCTTCACCACTTTAAAAAGCTGTGCCTTACTTCCAGTCCACATTTCTCTGGTTTCTACTTCCAGCCCTTCAGTATCCGTAGTTTTCTCACCGTGAAAATATGCAGAAGCTGTAAACAAGTCACCTCTCAATATTCTTTTTTTGGTAAGCTGACCAGAATGAATTTATCATCTTTCACTAAAGTGTCCCTTCCAATGCCAATATTCATTCTGAGGCTGTTTTCATACCGTGTCTGATTTAGGATGTGGTTACAAAACTGGATTCTATATGCCAGTGTTGCACTCATCAGTACTGTATATGGAAATAAAGACACCTCCACCTTGCTCCATCCCTCTTAGACATCTTAAGTTTGCACAGCACGCCTCTTCCATTGCTTCCTTTTTGTGGACAAAATCACAGATAGCGGCTTACTGTGACTCGAAGCACAAAGGCAAGATGCCTGCTGTAGGTTCTCAAGTCCCAGGCTATATCTCTGCAAATTTTCTGCATAAAATACCTGTGGCAAAGCTTTTCCTGCTCATGAGCACTCTGAAATTCATCTCGATCACTGCAACTTTCCCCTCTCTCTGCAAAACAATTATAGTGTTAGTATCTGCATAACCTACTATGCAACACTGTTCACAAGCGATCTGTAAGAACCTATTTTTAAATTCTGGTTTTGTCAGATCCAAATTTGATTGGATCCATTCAATAATACTTATACAGCTATATAAGATACGTTAGAAATTGCATATGAACTGCAACATACAATTATTTCGGCAACTCGAACTGGAGAATCCTGGCATTTCCTCTGCAGATGACTTTGGTTTTGGCACCTCCAACTCTGTCTAGTTCAACTTAGAAATTGCTTAACAGCAATAAAAGTACCTGACCACATTCTCATAAGAATCTGCCTTTTCTCTCTACCAATGTGGGTTAATTTTCAGCTTTTTTTTTCCTCTGTGTTAACTTACCTTAGCTGGGAATGCAACATTAAAGTCCACCAAATAAAGGAGTCTCTTAGAAGATCCTGTTGAGATTTGTTATCTAATCATGTGTGAGCTACAGCATGTTTCCAGGCTGGGGCAGCAGCAGAGGTAGTGTGTGGTGGAGGAGACGTCCCATGCAGCTGAGGTGTCTCATGCAGCTGGAAATCCACGCTGTTGGATCCCCAGCTCTGAACTGGTAGGAGCATAAGACCATGAAGTTTCCAAGAGGAGAGATGGAGATTTCGTCATAAATACTTTGTGGCTGGAGAAGAGACTTCAGAGAGTGGTAGCTGTTTACAAAGTATGGGGAAAGTTATGTATTTGTGTTGCTGAATGTGTTGTAAGGCAAGTGTTTCATAATAGGGATATAATAACTTTAATAGCTTAAGTAGTATTTCAGAGGACTGTTTGATGCATATCACTGTTACGTTATCCAGTTAACAACCAGGCCATGCAGTGTTGACTTCTGCAATATATTCCCAATATATGTTATTTGCATACTGTACGAAGATGTTTCTTTTGTTATTTTCAGCCTTGTTGGCACAAGGTACTTTTTACATTTATCACTAACATTATTCTTTCTTCTTTTTTTTTTTCATGTTTCTGCCTTGTTCTGATTTTGTGACATGCCTCCTTGGTGTTTACATCCTTGAGCATTAGTAGTTGTTTGATTATGTGTCTTTCAGATTATCTCTGTGAGCTCTTCCTGGCTAATCTCTGTTTTGGCATCCCTTCGTTTTTCTCTGCCAGGTTATCATTCTCTGAGCTCCCTGCATTTTGTCCATGTTAATAATGAAATTATATTAGGTTAACAGTGACAGTATTCTTCCCTCTGCTTTCCTTATTCACTGTAGTGGGAAGAAAGAAGAAAGAGCATTGCTATAACTGTCTCACATAATTCTGTTTCTGTCATTGGCAGCCATCATTTTGCAGTGTCCGTGCTAATTAGAGTCTGGTGTATTTGCTCCCAAGATCCCTGTTTGATAAATAGGACATCCAATTTGCCTAGGATTGCAGGTCTCTGGAGTTCTGGGTGTTTCTATGACCCCTGGCTGTTCTTTCAGAGAGATCCATATCTGGCCTTTAGGAGATAGGACATTGCTGCGTGCCAGTGGGCTAGAGTTCTCCTAATTCCCTGGAGTTAGGAGTCATTCCATGTCATCAAACCAGCACAATAATTCAGGACAGAAATGCTAAAACAAAGCAAGCATTGCTACTGAGCCTAGTGTAACTATCCTCAGTATGCACATGAGTGTCTGATATTTATCTGCATGTTGTTAAAACTTAGACGGTATTTTGTTTATGTAAGTAACTGAGAAGAGAGTAAACTAGCAGTAAGGAGGTTAATAATTGGATTTCAGACAGACAAAGCTAGTAGATGCTATAGGACAAATTACTACTTACTTTTTCGTCAACTTTGGGTTTTAATACACTTCTTCCTGGTCGGTGACCCTGTTAGGTTTTCTCCACCGTCCCTGCTTTCCTTTAGCAGACATGAGCCTACATGAGGTGCTCAGTCCCGCAGTGTGGCCACAGTGCACCACCTCCCTCCTCCTGCCCTGGTCCTGGTGTGCTCCTGCGGCTGTTGGAAAGATGACCCGCGAGCCAAACACATCGGTGGCTTATCTGTTCTCCCAAAACCATCCTTTCCCAGATACCTGCCAAGAGCTCAGCTAAAAATTTCAAGTTTGAAAAGTGGATCAATTGTGCCAGAAAGTTTTCTGCTGAGCTGCAGTTAGATATTCTGAGGGGAGATCATTTCTAGCATAGCCGTTAGAGCCCTGTTTTAGCACCGCAGCAATCACATGAGTGGCATATCAAGCAGAGGCCCTTGCCGATTCGTACGTCACATCTAACCACAGTGACATACATTTATTTCCATTAAAAACTGTGGAGAAGTAGGTATGTGCTGCAGCTCAGCTGCGTACAATTGAAACGCGGGGCCTCCCCGTGTAGTTCCAGGAAATGAGTTTACTATATCTGTGACAGCCATCGTGTTCACACAGCCTTAGAGCAGCAGAGCGCGGCGTGGGGTTTTTCCACCACGAGCATTAGCCAGGGAAGTCGCCTGCAGCCATCCTGCACCGGCTCCGGCCTGGCTCACCTCTCCCTGCTGAATCCCCAAGGGCGCCGGACTCCCTGCGGCTTCGTCCAGGAGCAGCAGAGCAGCGCTGGGAAGCAAGCCTCTGCCTCGCACCCGCCGAAACGGCGGGGCGCTGGAGAGAGCGTCACTCCAAAATTCTCTTTTGAGGTGGAGAATGCCTTTAGGATCATTTTGTCTAAATATGGCAATCCAAGTTTTTTTGAGCCACAAAATATAAAAACCACTTTTCCCTATGGTTTGGATTGCTGCAGTAAGTAACACTCATTTCTTAGTTTAAAAAAAAAAAAAAAAAAAAAAAAAAAAAAAAAAAAAAGAAAAAAGAAAAAAAGCAAGAGTGGGGAAAGTAATAGTAAATATTCATCACCTGTATCCCAAAAGAATTTAATTTTCTTCATCTGTATCTGCATAGCAATTTAGTCTTAGTTCGAGGCATGAGCAGGCTGCACTGGGAGGTTGGGTTACTGTATAGTACATTCTTTTTAGTAATTTAAAAGAATGCCAAAGCAAGCACAGTTTAAAAAAAATAACCCTAAAAACTAAATGGTGTAGTTTGTTGCCCTCCATATGGTTAGCTGTCTCAGAGGTCATAAAATAGGGGTCCTTTGGTGGGACAGCTGGGTTTATGTAGCATATGCAGATTGTTATTTTGGCTTTAAGCCAGATCTACCTAATTTTTCCATTTTGCTTCTATGATGAGGAGAGGTGGTTAAGGTGACTTCAAGGGGCAGTTCTGTGATTTCATTCATGTTTGTATTAAAGAGCCTTTTAAGAGTATTTAGGATTCGAAACCAGTCTAAATAAAATTCAAGTGCAAAATAAGCGAAGTTCACTTGTTTTACCAAAAGGCTGAGCCTGGAGCCAGGCACAGCCCCAGCTCACGCCATCTGACAACCAGCACCTCACAGCTTTTTACGCGCTGCAGTTACTGGTGATTATACTGTGGGGCGAACCAGCAGAAGCCAGAAAATCTACATTGCTCCTATAGCCTTCCAGAGCGCGAGTGTTTCTATCTGTACATATGTGTATATCTATAGATGTAGGTGTGTGCATAGAGCAAAGAAGAGCTGCACACATCCAGGAATCCTCTATGCCGTCACTGCTGCAAATTCAGAGGAGGAGTGTATTTTGCTGCTCTCTCGCTGCCCGCCGCAAAGGTGGCATGCAGCACCTGGCAGAGCGGGTGCCGCCGGGCTGCTCCCTGCCTGGCACACCACCAGTGAATTCCCCTTTGGCTGGTCCTGCCCCACGCTGACCGCCCCCCCACCCCCCAAGAAAACAGTCCAGCCCTTTTCACCTTGTCATCATTGGCAGCGCTCCTGGGCCGAGCACAAGTGCCCCTCTCTGCTGGGAGGAGCAGCCACCAAAGAGAGCTGGAGCTGTAAGAAGTGGCTTTACCCGCTTAGAGTCCTGGAGGGACCGTATAAGTAAAGAGCTTTTTCCAGCGAGGTAAATGGAGTTTTCTGTAACAGAAATAACCTATGTAAAATAAAAATGAAGTTGGCAAGCAGTATAAAGGCTTAGGCTTAATAAATGCAATATTTAGTAGTGTATATTTGCTGCTGAGTTTGTAAAGAAAACCAGACTGCAAAGCTGGCGGGAGCTACCAGCTAAGCACCAGAAAGAGGAATGTCTTGAAGTGCTCGATAATCATAAGGCAGCGGTTGCCTTCTCACCCAAGGACAGACTGAGTACAGTGTCCTGCCTAGAGCGTATTCATCTAATACCCATCAATGGCAACTTGAATAACTGACTGAGAATTTAGAAAGATGAGACATTGGTTAGTCTATTCTGGTGTATGGGTAAAGGTGGTGTAGAAGAGAATAAGCTCTTAGGGAGCCCAGATATTTTCACCAAAAGTATTTCATACCATTCACTAGCTACAGGTAGTGTTTTCTGTGCTAATGCCTATTTTAAATGCAAGCATTTCATTATCCTTCCTCTACACATTTTCTTAACTAGACAGCACATTAAAGATTGCTTCTTTATTTTTAAATCAGTTTTTGTATACTTTAATCATTTTACTCCTATCTAAATAAAACTCTAAAAATTGATAAACTGTGAACAGTCAGTAAGTATAGGGCATATATCACCATATATCACTGTAATTAAAGAACAAAGAACTCTTTGCACTAAGTTGTTTTAATTACTTAGATATATGAGTAGAGACAGAGATTTCAGTGTAAAGAACGACAGTTTGGTGTAAAAGCTCCATTAATTACAGAGCAGCATGTTTTAATTGTTACCAACTAATGAAAAACATTTTTCCTTTAGAAAATTAATTAAAAGTACAAATGTGAAATAGAATGAATGCTTTAAATAATTTTTTGTGATCTAGGACGGCATTATGTTTGGTAAGCTAGTCAACCTGTTCTCCCTTTGTATCATACTCTTCCTACACTTCAGATTACTCTGTTGTAATTGGTAAGCAAATCTGAGAGGGAGAATACCTCTTTCAGATACAACTTTTTTCTTCTGCACCAGCTGTGTGTGATGCGAAGAAGTCAAATGAGTGTGAGAATGTCAAGCCCAGCAGCACTTGCTGTCTCATGTAGTGTTATTAAAATGAACGGTTCTCAGTTGTTTTTCTTTAACTCCTTTAGTCTGAAAGTCTGTTGTGTGAAAATTAAAATGTGTTTATAGGTGTGGATACCCTAAGCTATATGAACATTGATCTTTTAAAACGTGAAGAAAGCAGTTCATGTTCACATACCTGTGCTCTACCCTTCTGTTGTACTTTTCAAGATTTAAAATCTTGCATAATACCAACTTTTTTGTCTAAAGATTGTTGCTGCTGCATTTGCTAGCTGGACTTGCTCATCTTTTATTACCGCTTGAAGTAAATGAGTTTGCCTTTGCTTAAAATTCCTCTCTTCCCTAAAAAGTTATTCTTGATTATTTCTCATGGCTGAACGTATTGCTTGTGGAATCCCAAGAAAATTCACTTTTCCTACCAGGAACTGTCAATCCATCCCTTAGCCTTACATGTTAGCGATTGTGAAAATGTGTTTCTCTGTAGAGCTGCTAAGCACATGTTTAGCTTTGCTGGCAGGTGGTTCAGAAGACCTCAGTTTGGACTGCTCACATGAGCAAAACTCTGCCCATGATAAAATCCCATTTTGATTCAGGGACTCACTCTGGAAGTGAGGATGGTCACTGCCGCTGGGACCTAGTTGGAAATATCAGTCGTTCTTTGTTGTCTGCTTCCTCCTTGTAAGTTTTTTCTTTGCCATGCTTCATGGCCCAACCCTTTTGAATTCCTCCAACTTGCAGAACTGCTGTTACAGTAAGAATTAGGTTTCCATATCAAAATCCAGCTCTTCTTCACTGCAATAGTTTATCTATGTAGTCATTTAGACTATGGGGATTTCTGTTTGGCGTTTGAGGCAGCACAAATAGGATATAAATATTAAGGAAAGAATGAGCTGCAGAAGCCAAGACATTATCCTGGAACAAAAAAACCCAACCAGTTCCTATGCAGACCTTGCTGTTGTAGCAAAGAGCAAGGAAGTGAAGTAAGGACTGACAAGATTAAAATTAATCTATTGGTTTTAGAGTCATGGAAAATGGTCTTAAGATGTCCCCTAGTGAAGTGGCTTCCCTCAGGAGAGAATCAATTTATCTGCTCTTATAACCTTCCAGACGTACAGCTTTTGTAACTTGTATGCTCTACTGCCTAACTACCCTTGCCATGGAAAGGGCTTTTTACTAATGTTTAACGGGCATCTCCTTGCTTCCGTGCAAGCCCATTCATCTTACCATGTCTGGACCCAGGTATATTCTGAGGCTATTATAATAATTTCTATGGGCATCATGTTCTCTCAGAGTAACACGTGAGGCTTACTAGATTGGAGCACTGAGCTTTCAGAAAACCCAATTATATATAGAAGCTAGTACTTCATAACTGTAGCATTCATCTCCACTTTTCCTAAAGAATGTTGCAGTTGTTAGGGGGGATACAGTGATGCTACAGGTCAGTACTTCCAGCTTTTTCTGTTATCTTATTCACCGTTGACTTTCCATTACGTTTCTGTCTTGGAGAAGAAGAAAATACTTAGGATACTCTGGCAGCCTGTTGCCATCTGGTAGAAAACAGCAAAATGATTGCCTTGGGAGTTTGCTTTACGCCTTGTTCAAATACACTGATCTCCAATGGTAGAATAATCTATTGAGAGAGGAGGCAAAGAGACAATTCAATATTTTTGTTAGTAATTCTAATTCTTTATCAACAATAAAGGTGTTTTATTTCAGTTTACCAATGCAAAAGTTGTCAGGTGAAGAAAAACATAATTAAATATTCCAGTCCCAGGGCACAATAGGAAGATGAGTCCAGTTTAATTAACAGGTATAACAGGATGAGAAAGTCAACAGGCACATTCGGTCTTGAGGTGTCATGTGGTGATGCCAACAATGCTTCAGTGCTAGCCTGAGATAGATTCAGGTTGATAAATACCTGTTTAGATTTGAACAACAATAAAGCACAACTGAGACACAACATAGTAGGCTACATAGGAAATCAATGATTAGTTCATCTCAGCTGTGTGCTGAATATATACTCCACATGCGTCAGGCAAAATTTCCAAAGCTAGGCAAGATCATGGGTTTCTCTACATGTAGTTTATATTCATAATTGGTATGACCTAATTTGCATTTTCAGATAACCATTGCCAATTAAGGTAATTGGTGACTACATGCAATGCCAAATGCTGTGCATGAACTAGCCATATTTAAACATGCAAGTCTAACTTCAAACATCTAGATTTTTTCATCTCGTTAAAAGTAAATCCATTATTAAGGAGACAGATTAAGCTCATTTGTATCAGCAGGGCGATGCCTTAATCTTTTTAAAAAAAAGTTTAGGTCTGATCTCATTAATCCGCACCCACCATGTTGGTTGTTTGGGTTTTTTTGCAGAACATAGGAAACTTGGCAATCTGACTGTGACAGTGAAAAAGACCGTCCCCTCTCCAGAAGCAATACAGATCCTCTACCAACGCATGAGATATGAATACGAGTTTTATTACTATGTCAAAGAACAGTTCCACCTGCTAAAGCGCAAGTTTGGACTGAAGTCTCATATCAGGAAACCACGTCCCAGACCCGAGTTCTTCATTCCTTCTCCCCTGGAAACAGAGGAACCGATAGACGATGAGGAAGAAGATGATGAAAAATGGCTAGAGGATATCTATAAAAGGTGATGGATGGAAGAGCTATCCTTTCTCTTCTGGTGACCCCTCCAGCTTTCTTAAGATTTTTTTAATTATTGTTAAAAGTAATTCCTTAAGGAACTGAGTTAATGCGCAGCAGCATTTGAAGCAGAATGGAAGAGACCATTCCCACATGCTGGGGCCATCAGGACATACCTGGTTTTGCAGGTTTGATTCATTGATTCAGGTGTTGGCCCTATAGCATCCTTGCTATAGCATAGTTCAAGAGAGAAATATCTACTGTCTATCACAAAATAACTTTTGGAGTACACAGTAGTCCTCTGGGAACCTGCAAAACATAAAAGAATAGATTAGGCATAGATTAGGCGGTCTTGAAAAGTAAATTTTACAGACTCTTGTCTCTCTCTTTCTCCAGAAACAAGTCTTAATTACATAACACTGCAGCGTTAACTACCAGCAATGTGAACTTCGGGCAGTGAGCCGTTTGGGAAGAGTGCCTCTTTCTGCCCAGAGCACACCGGTATCCCAGTGGTACGGCAAGAGCCGTTGCTGTGTCCGTACACATCCAGGGATAACAGGCTCAGAAAAGGGCTAGATAATGGCTTCTGAATTACCCTGTGCGGGAGGAGCAAGGCTGCTATTCTGGCAAATTAATATTAGCGGACAAAAGGCAAGTTACAGGAACCAGATGTTTTTGGTAAACCCTTCTAGTTCATAGAGTGGAAAAAGTTGCCAGGTCAGTGAATGGCAATAACAGATGAAAAGTGCAAGGCAGGGTTACCTAAATGGTGGAGTTTTGTTTCTGCAGTTCAGTATGTTTCTATTAAACTTTGAAGGAAAAGGTGCAGCATATGGGTTCTATGTTCAGGAAGGGTATCTGTAGATTTTTATTATTCTTACGGGTCACAAATCCAAAGAGATACAGAAAAAGTCGCTCATTAAAAAACTTAGATGATCTGGAACTCAAGCATGGCCTGTATTTCTATGATCGCAGAATTTAGTTGTTCGCATCTGAAGCTGAACGCAGCTGCCCCACCAGCACAAACATCAGACGCCTGCTTTTAGCATGGTTAGAAGTAAAACTAACAATGTGGACATACACATCTTCTCTAGTTGAACTATTTCAGAATGGTAAAACAAGGAAAAGAAGGTATGCTCTGTGAAACCAAAGCCGATTCAGTGATACGTTGTTAAGAGAGTCACTGAGAAAGCTGCCCTTGTTAATCACTACAAGTAGTACCAGCAAACACTAGAAAGGGGACAGGTGGAGGCTGGGAGGGGAGACGGGAATAGCTCCAATGTGTGACATGCTGCTGCCTTTAAGGTGCGTGTCCCTGGGATTCCCTGTGAGGTGTGGGCTTGCCGGCTATTCGACAGCCTGCCAGGACTGGTGGTGCAGAAGCAACAGACCTGCAGGCAGTAATGGGCAGAGCTATTTGGCCCTCTGCTCCATAGCAGAACAGGGGGGATTTAGGGGTCTTGATGAGGCCTTGGCCTCTTGTGCACCATTGTTGCCGGAGGAAACTGGACTAGTAGAGGATAATAGCAATAAATTCCTGTCCTAGAGCACAGGAGAGAAGCAGGGCCGAGGAGCTGCAGCTCCTTGCCAGGATGAGTCCTAGTAACACTTCAGGGGCAATGCACCTCTGTCTAACTCACATCCTTTCTCAAACATCTACCTGGAAATTTTTGCTTCCTGTTGTGCGGCTGCCTCAGCAGTGTGTCTGCCATCTGCAAGGTCATACTTCGGTTTGCAATAACAAGCAAAAGTTATTTTGTGATGGACGAGGCATATAAACTTGGGCTAAGCTCGAATGTGCTTTCCAAGGGTTTCCTCTTCCATGAGCCTGCTGAGAGCCAATAAACATTATATCTTCATCACCAGTCAGTCTTCACTGTACCTACGTGCAGAGAACGCAAGTAAAGAAGTGTAATCGTGTTAAGACAAGACACTAACTTACAGAAAATACTGCGTAGAAGATTCTGTTCTCATGATTAACATCCCAGGTTGGTGGTAGCAATGCACTACCATGGGGGAGCACATTAAAGAAAGCTGAAAATGGCACAGATAACAACTAACATATTAGCTAAAATATGAATCTGCTGCATTGTATATTTTAAGTGGTTTCTATGAAATTACATTGAAAGAGTAATGATTAGTTTACACACTGTGGAGTTGTATTTTGGAAAGAAAACTAATGTTCTCGCCTTTCTGAAATTCTGTTTGAATCCTTTTTGCCAACGTTGTAACAGAATAATCAGTCACTTAACACATTCACCCTTCCTGCAAGTTCACTGCTGCTTACCGTAAAGTCTATTTTTATCTGTTTATTTAATGGTATCTTCAGCCATCACTACTTATAACCTAAATACAAAACCTGTTTAATGATTTACTTGCTAGGTTTTAATGTTGTTGTATTTTTCGTAACAATCAACCTGGCCTCTCCTCCTTGAATGGTACTTCATAAATTTATCTGGCACATAGCATCTAAGATTCCTGGTCGTACAGCCTACTTGTCTGTCATGAAATATATTTTACTTCATTGTCAAAAGGTACGTTTTAAGCTGGTTAATCTTTGACTTATTTATTGAAACTTTTCAGCACATTCCAAATTCTAAGTTGCTCAGGAAGAAGTTGATTTAAATGATTATATTTTGGTCTGATGAATATTTCTTATTCCAAAAAAAAGAAAATCATTATTTGTAAGCCTTTAGCCCACAACAGCTTTGTAGGAAGTGCCATGCATGTACGTGTAAATCTTTGTGGGGGGGGAAAGGTGGGTGCTTGACATTTATGAAAATAAGAAAGCATATGTGTACATTAGCTTAGCTATAAATGAAAGCAACATATGTTTTGGGATGAAATATTCTTTAACTTATTCACTACCATCTGCTGAAATATAAATAAGCCATATGACTCTATTTTTCAGTCCAGTGATGTTTAAAAATAAAACTCGTACATTTCTTCCTAGCGCCACAGTCCACTTGCTTCTGCTAGTTTTCTTGCCTGGGTACAGTGGCAGTGGGTAAGATGTTGGAGTTGCACCTAGCAGAACAGGATTGGGCATGGCACAGTTTATCATCTGAAAGTCATACTTCAGCAGTGAGATTGGGGCAGGTTGTTCCTGGGTTATTCTGTGTCCTGAACTATCTGGAGGTGTGAGAGTGAAGGCAGAATTATTTTACTCACCTGAGATGTGCAGAAAGTACCCTGAAGTACTTGTCTCATTGTGCTTTGTGGCTGCTAAGTAGAAAGAAGTTTTGTCCAGGAGAGAAACAGCTTGGTCCCCATACACTGCATTTTACTAGACATGGTATTTGATGGCCAGGCGTAAAAGCTCCAATGGTCCAGAGTGATGTTGCAGTGTAAGTGAAACTTCAGTGCTTTCACACTAAAGAGAGAAGCAACTGTTGTTAAAATGCAGCATTCTGGAAAAAATAAATTTTAGTCTCAAGTTTCAAATGACAGTGACAAATGGTGTGGGGTTTTTTCCTGTTTAATTTACTTCTCTTCCACACAAATTGTGCTGATGATGCAAGGCCAAGTCTGAGTATCTGAAATGTTCTCTGCTTATATGGAGACAAGTAGCTCGGCAGACCTGAAGGTATGTGAAACGGATGGTGTATTTGAACCATTTCAATTTCTTTGCCATTCTTTATTATTGGACTTCTGATGAATTGTTTGAATGTTGTAATATAGAATTATACGTAGTATCATGAAGACACAAACAAAACCACAAATTTTAAACATTGGAGAAGAGATCTGTGCATTCCAGCCATTGAATTCTTCCTCCTTTCAATACTTGATGTAATAAAAATATTTAATGTAAAGGTAGATTTTTTGACTAACAAAGGAAACCACACTGCACACCAACTTGGGTCTTCTTATCAAACGGCAAAACATCATCCACCAAAGAATAAAACTCTACATCCTCTTAAAAAATAAAGTTCTGAAATTCCTGGTTACGGGTAATGGTGCTCTGATCTTTCCCTCCATTTTAAGAAAGGGAACATCTGTGACATTAGACCATAGCCTAAAACAACACAGCAACATTTTTGAGAGCTAGAATACTGTAATACAATACCACAGCATTCTTTCTGTTTTATTTTTAAGGAATCAGCCTTTATTGCAGAGAGTTCAAAAAACATATAAAACACTGTCGATCAGTCTGCTTGTGTGAGCCAAGACTGGAGAAAAGAACTGAGCGTTGTTACATATAGACCTCCATACACAGACTGCATGGGAAAAACAAGAAACTAAGCCTTGGAAGGCCCTGCCCAGTAGTGTTGACATCACCCGGACCACTTTTGCAGGGTCTGTCCCAAGGGAGTGTTTGCAAAGTCAGGCTCTGCTTAGGTGCCCACAGGTATGGTGGGAAGTGTGCTGGAAGTCAGCTTCGTGAGAAACAGCCATGGGGGGGGTGAAAAAATCCCCTGCAAAATCTTAGAAGTGGATGGAAGGGATCTTACTTTCAAGGTCAAAAGTTAAATCTCAACCAGCATAGACCAGTTGCTGATGTCTCACAACTGAAAAACTCATACATTTTCTTTGGTTTGCCCAGAAATGGCATTGCATGCCACGATGCAGCACGAAATGAACTTCAAAGCTCAGTTCTAAGCTTTTGAAAGTAGGGGTGTGTAATGGAAGCACCGGCACACCACAACGGTTGTGTCCCAGCACCGATATCTGATGCTGTCATATTGGAAGAGCCTTGAGGTGGGGCAACGGGATGAGGAAGGGGGGAGGTTTTCTGCAAACACCTATTTGGCCTTTCAGACGCTGAGGGGAGACCTTATTCTTGCTTCTAAGTATCTAAAGGGTGGGTTGAAGGAGGATGGAGCCAGACTGTTTTCAGTGGTTCCCAGTGACAGGACGAGGGGCAACGGGCACAAGTTGGAACATAGGAAGTTCCATTCAAACACAAGGAAAAACTTCTTTACAGTGAGGGTGCCAGAGCACTGGAACAGGCTGCCCAGGGAGGTTGTGGAGTCCCCTTCTCTGGAGATTTTCAAGACCCGCCTGGGTGCAGTCCTGAGTAATGTGCTCTAGGCATTCCTGCCTCAGCAGGGGAGTTGGACTAGATGATCTCTGGAGGTCCCTTCCAACTCTGAAAATTCCATGATTCCGTGATTTTGTGATCTTCTCCAGTTTGGGTGCAGGAAAAAAACAGGCTGTTGCAGCCTGTGGCAGACACAAGAGTGGCAATCCAGGCTATGGCTTCCCATGGCACACGGGAGTTTCTCCTCTGGGAGCCTCCTGATCTAGTTTGTGTAGTGGTAAGCTCAAGGAGTGGAAATCTACTCCAGTCGTTAGTGTCTGATTCCCCAGAGAAGAGAAGATTGCCAAGATCATGCTGGAAAGAAGTGCTAGAAGAAGCAGCAGTGAGGCACCTGTGCTTCACCAAAGCGCTGTGAGCCTTTTCCATTTTCACTTTCTCCATCTGTTTGTATTCGAACAAACCATGGGCCATATTTGGTGTATTTCCCAAGGTCAATCTGCATAGGGTATTTCTGCACTAAGCACATTGTCTGAGCATCTTGGAAAATTATTAATATCTATATCCTTTTGATCCACAGTGGAGGTAAAAAAGTGCTGTTATCCCCATTTCATACATTGGGAATAGATACAGCAGGTGGGTAAGTGATATTCCTAATGTCACACAGGAAGGTTGTGAAAAAGCACTGACTATAATGTAGCCAAGTATCTTAATCCTTGAACTTTCTTTCCTGCTCTAAGATCAATCCTAGATTTTAGAAGGCAAAATAAGTACCACGGAAAATTTTACTTATGTGGAATTGTCTTGCTTCAGCTTTTCCTTAAAACTCAGCAAACTTTTCAGGTGACTGCCTAAATATGAATGTCTTTATAGCCTTTGGCAGACCATTTATGTCCTTTTGGGACAAAGATTAATTCCTAGTCTTATCTATTTAGTTGCATAACAAACACACGCAGAAATGGCATGGCTGTAAGGTAGCTTTGTGTTTGGGAAAGGTGATCCTGCAGCAGTAAAAGCAGATAAGCAGATGGATGGGTGGCTGAAGGCACATCTTGCAAATTTAGCTGTTCGCAAGAATATGGTCACATTTTCTCCTGAAATATGTGGCGCTTGTAGCCTACCTGAAAAGTCATCAAGCCTGTCTTCATGTATGTAGTCTCAAGTTGTGTTTTGTTTTGTTTTTTCCACAGTGCTTAGAAACCCAGAACATGAAGCGATGCTATACTGTTCAGCAACCAACACCAACACAGAGCGAAAAGACAGTTCGCACTCAGCTCACCAAGCAGTTGGTTTTGTCTGGTGTATCCATAAACCAGAAAGCTTCTCCAGCTATCAGACAGGGGTATATGGTGCTTTCCCTTCATCTCCTCCCAGTCCCTCCCTTACCCAGACAGTACGCGTCATCAAAGTTTTTGCCTGCGTCTTCTGGGGAAGCATCTTAAGGAAGAGTGAGCAAACGGGGATGTAATCCAAACTCCTCTGTCCAAGTGCCCGTGCTTTGTGGAGGAGCATGAGCTGCTGAGCCTTGCTCTAAACTTTGATGCTGGGAGAAGGCCCCTGAGGTTGAGCCTACCTTGTAGGTGTCAGCTTCGTTCCTGCTCCAGATCTAGTTTCTGCTCTGAGTATTAGGGCGAGTCCTGGCCTGTCCCTGTTGAAATAACTGAGGCGTAACAATGCCAAATCCGTCCCCTTTGGCTTCGGGCCGGGAGGCTGAAATGCGCTGGCAGGTGAGCGCATCAGGGTGCAAAGAAGCCTCTGCAGTGTCAGTCCTCCAACATGAGCAGAGACGCTTGGTGTCAGCAGCAGCCCTGGAGGCTGGCGTTTGAGCAGGGAGAGGGAAACGGAGCCAGTTTCTCAGTCGTAGCTAGCTGGTGGACATTTCTGCCAAATCTCCCTTGGACAAGTTAGTGCTAGTCCTGTCAGCACTTGCTGTGGGAAAAACCTTTCTTCCTGCACTTCTTGGGACAGAAAGCTGGCAAGGAGAGCCCGGCAGTGCCTTTCTTCCAAGGAGGCTGGAGGGATCCAGGGGAGATGTGAGGGTGCAGGGGAGGAAGGGTGGCAGCCTCCTGCCTGCCTGCCTACCCCACGGAGGGCTGAGCTCCGGGCTGTTTCTCACCAGACCCGGGCAGGACAGTGCTGATAGAGGACGCTGTTGCTCCTTGAAGCATGAAAACCCAGCTCCTCACGATAGGGGTGCTTGTCAGAAACTCTGCTGTGAAAACTCCCTGGAGTCTCTGCATAATTGTAGCTTTCCAGCAGGTTTTGCCCCAAAGAACGTGATTTGGCCCATCAGCATTGGCTGGAAACTGAGCTTTCTAGTGACTCCACAATCCAGCCCTTGTCAGTCACGCCACTTGGGTCCGTGCATGGGGCTCTTTGTGATAAACCTCACTGGAATTTGGAAACCGTTCAGCAAATTTGACCTCTACTTTGTCTTATAAATATCACAGTGTCAAGCAGCATCACGCATGTCTTATCACTCCAAAACTGGGAGAAGGAGATGGAATTATTATGTGGTCAGCTCTGATTTTCCAAAACAATATCTTTTGAGTCAAAGGAAAAAGCTTTTTGCTTCTCAGAAAGAAAGAAGAATGTCCTCTTTTTGCTTGGGGGAAGGGGGCTCTTCTCAAACTTGCTCTGATCCCTCATGAGCATGTACCCCAAAGGTGCCTAAAGCATTTTCATCTTTTGTACATAGAGCACCATGGCAGCCAGCTCCTGCAAAGAAGACGAGATGAGACCCAACCCATTTCTGTGTTCTCACCACGGGAAAGGGAACGGAGGCGTCAGCAAAACCTTGGCCAAGAACAGTTCTGACCAAAGTTAAGATCTTCTAACTTCTCTGCAAAATAGACAGAAAAGGGCAAAATAGATAGCAAAGCTTACACTGGAGCAATCCAGGGCAAACAGGGAAAATGCGTTTAGCCACAGGTCAGCATCTTTTAAGAAAGCTGCTGCTCCTTGCTAACATGAGGAAGGTCAGGCCCTTTCTTTCCTCAAAAAATGTATGCGGTCCCATGGTGCCACCTCCCCGGCCTCCATCGCGGCTGCTGCCCGGGCTGCCGCAGCCCTGCCGGTGCTGTCGCAGGCAGCAGAAGGGGACGCAGCAGCACCGCTGCCTTGGGAGCCCCGCACAGCTGGCAGCCCGGCTTGTTGCCGAATCGCTGTGTGGCCTGGCCTAATTGCTTAAAGCTTTGCTTTTTCCTTCACCGCAAAGGCTAGAGTGTAGTATTTATCTGCTCTGCAAAACTTTTATGAGAATTAGTACGGTTTTGTAGAATTCCTGAATAACAGGGATCACAATAGCTACGGTGGAGCCAGACTTTGCAATGCCCAACGCCTGCGCTGTTTGCCTTCTTTATGCGCCGTCTCTGCAGCCAGGAATCGGGCTCCTCTGCCTCCCACCGACCCCAGCGGCAAGTGCCCCAGACCACTCAAAATCCAGCTGAGGTGCGACTGCCCAGCGTGCCCCAGGCACTTTGGCCTCCACCTCCCTCCTCCTGTGTCAGTCCCAGGCTGGGAAAGGAGCCCGGGCGCCACTGGAAGGCAGTTGAATGGAGCTCTCTAAACCGCTGAGGGACTTTGCACTATTTTATATTCCTCCGGCAATAAAAAGGAGGCACAGAGAATTTCCCTGGGGAAATTTGCCATGGGGAAAACCTCCTCATTTTCCTGCCAGACAGTGAGCTGGGAAAAGTAATTTGAAACAGGACAGGTAATCCCCACCTTTCCCAAAATATCCCTTCAGGTTTTGGCCAGCCCTTATGTACAATGAAGCCAGCACTGTCACATCATATTCTTGAAGACTCCTCTTACAGGCAACATTTAGGATCAAGTCGTAATAGTTATGACAAATAGTAATGAGAATAATGTCGTGTTTACTTCACAGTGTTAATGTTCAACTGAACAGTAGATGCTGCAATTGAAAAGAACCAAAAAAATGCTTCGTATGCAGAGGAAGCCCGATGCAAGAGGTGGATAAGTGAAGGTTAAACTGCGGGAACCTCTTGCTGAGGAGGCCTGGACTGCAGTGCTCAATGCCTGGGGCGTAGCTAGCTTTTCCTTCTTCCCCTCCTCCAGTGCATGCCAGTCATCTCAGTTTAGATGAAATAGCCTTTTAGAAAACACCAGCAAGCCAAGCCAAACCCAAGTATCCACTGTTTTCTCCAGCCTGTCCCTCCAAAAGCGGTTTGCTTTAGTCCGGTGAGTCAAAAGGTATTGCTCCCTTACTCATCGTTCCCATTTGCCTTTCTCAAGAGGAGGCCTGGCAGAGAAATGGTGTGGACAAGCCCTGAAGATTGCACTGGGACTCAGTAGCTCATTCTCGGGGAAGCACCGCATTAGTTGTTGGGAATTCAGGTTTGGAGACTGTCTGAATGGTTGTTGTTATTTGCTCGGGGCCAATGGAGCCTGTGTGAAGGCGCCACCCTAAAGGGAACCTCAATCTGAAATAACCAAGTGGAGCAAAACCGGGCTGACACACGCAACAGTGGCAGGTTCCCACCGTAGCACTGCAGTTAGGCAATTAGCATGTGTTGGGTTTCTGCACTGTATAGGAACATAAGCAGGTATATGTCTATAGCTTCAAACCACTAGCTACAGCCCTCTGGAGCTCCACAGGGTTCTTAGACACGAAAGACAGAAGGGTTTTTCTTCCGTAAAGTTTGAAAGGAGTTTGGAGACCAGAGCAGAGAAACCAGAAAAGAGGTGAGATGCGTGGTGAGGTGTAAGGAGCAGAACCTTGTGCAAGGGGAGGCAAGGAAAGATACTCCTGGCATGGGTATTAAGCAGCTGGATATCCGTCAGGGAGCTGGCAGAAAGGCCAGTCACAGCCTCTCTGGCTCCGCTCTCCCTGCCCCTGCTGCTGAGGGCACACTTCATGAAAAGCCCACCCCTGATAAAAGACAAGAGCACACAGCAGCAAGGAAAGGATTCAGCCCGGGTCCAGATGTAGTGATGGGTCCAGGTGAAACTGCTGAATAACCCTGGAAGTCACTGGCTTTCAGGTGCTGGAGCCAATCTGTGGGAGAGGGAATCCTTTCTTCCTTTTGGTTCCCATCAGCGAAGACCACTGCTGCTGCAAAATGACTAATACTGCACATTTATAAAAGAATACTGGTTCAAGCTTTCTTCTAGCAACCGGCCAATATCAGCTTTGTTTAAAGGTTTTCTTCACCTCTCAGTCTCAACTATGTGCCCTCTCCTTGTCCAAAAAAAAGTGCTAAAGTCAAGGGAGGCTCTGGGCTGACTCACTTTTCTCGGAGGAAGGGTTTTTGTCTCCTGCTGCTGCGGTCCCTTGTTCCCACACCTCATGGGTCTCTGCATTTCAATGAAGAGCCTGTGCTCCGCAAAAATGCACTGCAAGCTTTCAAAGAATGCATCTGTTTATATTACCTCTCCCTGGCCCAACATCCTGTTTTGGGAAAAATAGCTTCTATAATGAGAAGCGGAGGGGAAAGCGAACAAATGATTCTTCGTGCAGGCGGTGAAGGTCTTCCTTTCCCCCTTAGCTTCTTTTCTAGTTTGGGGGTGGGCTCTATTCCCCCCCCCCCCGCCCCAGAATTGCCGCCTGGAGAAAACAGTGGATAAACCCAGCAATCCTCGGTGCCCTCTGCCTCCGAGCCCGCCGGAGCCGCAGCCCGCCCGGGGGGGCCGATGCCGGCTCTGGCCGGGCCTTTCCCCGCGCCCGGCGCTAGAGGGAGCGCGGCCGCAGCCCTCCCCGCCGCCGCCCGGCACCGGCCCCGGCCCCCGGGCAGGGGGAGCAGCACCGGGGGTGGCTCCCAGCCGCAAAACAAGCCCAGAAACTTGCTGGCTCCGTGGTTTCGCTTTGGATTAGGGCTTTGGCTCGGCTGTGGCGTGGCGGCGGCAGCACCCCCGGCTTGCTGCGCTCCCTCCCGGCTGCATCTGCCGGGCCCCGGGTACCTGCAGGCCCTCGGCGAGGAGGAGGAGGAGGAGGAGGACAGGCTTTTTGGCAGGAGAGCTGCCAGAGAGAGCCTGAACGGAGCCAGGGCTGCCAAACCGTTCTGGAAGGCAGCGAGCATCCAGGCACCGAGAAAAGCAGAAGGTTACAGCCGGGAGATGATGTGAAATGTGGCAGGATATTAGAAGAGGAAAACCAGGGAGCGGCCACGTCTCTGGAGATCACAGTTAAGGACAGGCTCGCCTGAGGAGAGAGGAAGAGAGAGGAAATGTCTTGCTGCATACCGAAATGATAATATACAGCTTAGTTTCAAGAGCCAACCAAAGAAACCAAGTATATGAAAAGTCCTTTCCAGGCTGGGGCTGTAACAATCTTTGATGAACAAATGTGAAACCTGCAAGCCCGTATTCCCATTGACTTTTGGCAGTGGGAAGAAGAAGTTAAACTTCTGCACAGATGGTACCTTTCTTCTGGCAACATCAAAGCCCAGAAAAGACGAATAGCCTAAACCTTCTCGCTCTCTCTCGAGATCATTCACTATTATAATCCCAGCTTTGCAGGGCACATTTAGAAGCACGTGGCTTACCCAGTCTTGCACTTCAGGAATGGGAGCCTAGGTCTCTTCCTAGCACCTCGCTTTAAACAGGAGCCTCCCCCCACCCCATACCTCTCCCCTTCCCATTACTTCCACCACATGGGGCACGGGCAATTATCGTTAGGTGAACTCGCCCGTGGTTCCTTGTTAGCTATTTTAGTCTGGACAGAACATAGATCCTGGGACACGGGCACAGAGAGAGATTAGGTGGTTTAAATCTTATGCCTCGGGCCCCTCTCCAAGGAAAAGCTGTTGCTAACTTACAGCTGTCTCGTGCTCTCTGTGGAATGAGAGGGAAGTCCATTCAGTCTGGTGAAAATAAACCCACCATCATAGCTGGCATTCTCGTTGGTAGTCTCAGCGCGGAGGCCAAGGATTTGAGGGCTATGACACATGAGGCAGCTCACTCCTAAAGAGCTTGATCTGGCTTGAAACGTGTCATCAGAAAAGCATGAGGAGCCTTGTGCTCCCACTGTCAATACAGTACTTGCCCTCTTCACACAGACCGGCTTTCCTTTTCTGTCCTGCCAGTCTGGCACACGGCATGGGGACCATTTACTGTACATTCTCTTTAAAGGAGAAGGACACCCAGTTTCCTCTCCTTAAGCTCAAGGACTCAACCGTCAATCCTGCAGCTACTGGTTTGCCATCACCATTTGCCCTCTCTCCTCCTGAATAAAAGGTTGTGTCCTATCCTGCCTGTTACCTGGTAGGCACCCTGTCATCTCCTCTGCCTGATCACCCTCCTCTCTTGTTCCCCAGCTCCCCCTGGGCACATGACCAGTGAGAAACGGGCTGTTTCACGAACATCATTCTGCTGACAGCCTGGTGAGGAGGAATTGGGAATCCCTGCAGGCATGACTACACCACGCTGCACCCCAAGGAAAGCCCGGGGTCCCGGGCAGCAGCCATGATTTTTGGTCTCCTGATGATGGCTGTCAAGCAACTTGAGAAACTTCCCTTGAGTTTGCCAGCCCCGCAACATCAGCTGTTTGAGCATCTTCTAGCAGCCAGACTTCCACGAGGAAAAGTGCTTCTGTTTTGTGAAGCACTGTTGGCTGGAAGGCCACAAAAATAGTGCTCACGTGTTTTATTTGTTGCTCTTCACATCACTTAAAATGAAGCTACTACGACACGTTACAAAGGGGGACATTAAATAGAGGAATTAAATCTCGTCAAAGAATTGTTCGGCTCACTGACTGACCACAGGTGCAGCACTAAGAATAAAGCAGTTGTCAGGATCTCTTCCAGGAGCATGGCAGTGATGTAGCTGTGTACATGCTTTGCCGTTGTCAGCCTTCCCCTTCAGTTTAGGATCAAGCGCAAGTCTAGGGCTGTGCAAGAGGCTATCACAGGCAAGAAGTGTTGACTTTAATAAGGCTATTTATCATACGATATGAGAAAGCAGAAGCTTTCATCATAGAGGCCTGGAGGTTTTTTCTTTGCTGTTTTATCAACAGGTCTGAGAGTTTATGCAGGCTCCTCCTAAGGCGTGAAATCTCTGTTGAAGTGGGTTTCATCATCTTCCCAGCTGAATTCATTTGATATGGTAAATGTAAACATAGCACGCAGCAAATAGGCCAGAACAACTCTGAGACAAGAAGGTACAGCGAGCAAGGCACATGTGGTGGTGGGATATACCACCGGCAGAAACCGAAATGCAAAGAAAAGCCTTCTGGAAGAGTTGTCACCCATCAAAACTGATTTGCCACCTTACATCACCACTGTAACGGTCTCACATTTCACAAGCTTTTCCTCATGGAGCCTAATCCAACGGTCACTGACCTTGTGGATGAAATTAAGGAGGTGAATCACCCTGGAGATGACCTGCAGGCTTTTCAAGTGAAAGAACAATTGGGAAAAAAAAAAAAAGGTTAAAAAAAAAAGGTTTAAAAAAAATAATCCATCCTAAGTCTCCAAGCTTTCCCAGGCGATTCTGGGTGGCCTGGTTTGATCTCCTCCCCCTGCATTCACTGACATAGGTGTTTTCTTGGTACAACTTCCACACACTCACTGTGAGTCTTCCTCAGAGCTGAACGTGCTACGTGCTCATTCTTCAACTTAAAAGAAACCCCAAACCAAAAAAGGCTGGAAAAATGTAAGGGAGGGGGGCTGCTCCAGCGAGGCCGTGTGGACAGCTCTGCAGCGCCCAGCTCCTCCACACCTTCCTCTGAAGGCTATGGAAAGGGTTTTAAATTATATGGTGCCAGGAGAAGGGGAGGCCTGCAGCTGGTTTTAGTCCTGGGGTGAGGAAGTTGAAAGAATAAAAGAATTAGGGGCAGCTCTTTCACGTAGGTGATTAGTGCAAAGGAATGTCAGATTCGGCAAAGAAGGTTTGCTTATCAAGCTGCAGATTTATTAAATGCGTTCCAGACTTGCATTGCTTCATTCAAGTTTAACAGAGCTGTAATACTTAATATGCCCTTCAGCAATTTAATACTCTCTTGTACAAATCATTGGAAAATTTAAAATAGAAAAATCTGTCCAGGCTTAACTGTAAGAAGAAGGGGAACTCTGTACAAAAACAGAGGAGAAAGAATGCACGGGTAAAGCTGAATATTACTGAATATCTTACCACATGTATTTTTGTGCTGAGTTATTAGTACATGCACTCTCGTCTGCAGGCTGAAGGAGGAACTAGCAGGAATAAGTTACAGAACAACAATTTTCAGCATCAGGGCTTGAGACTGGCGTCACATCATGCCCAGAAATTATTCCGCACGAAACACGTTTTATACATTTTTTTTTGCCTTCAGATAGCACAAATGTGGGTTTCTTCTTTAAGGAAATGAAAATCAGTTGTTGGTACTGCTTATAACAGACAGGAAATATTGCTGTCAAACATCTTACAATTGCTTTCACAATAAAAAGGGATGTAAACATTGAACTGGTACATCACTGAGACATTAAAGACAATCTTTGTCGGAGACAGAGGGAGGACAAGCCTGTAAAATGCCTCACTGCTGCATAATTACGTGTGACTATAAACACATCCATATGAACATATTTCTGCGTAAATATTTTGTGTCTCATACCCTGCGTAAGGAAGTCCCTTCAAGGCTCTAAATGCCCAAGGCGTGCAGGGTTCTGTCCCAGTTTGGACAAGAGGATATTATTTAATATTGGCCATGCACATGGGGAAGAAAGGAAGGGCTTTCCTTTGTGGTAGTCAATCAGACTGCTTGACTTTTGTTTTTTTTCAAAGGAGTAAAGGCTCTTAAAGCAGTCTTCCCAACCAATGAACGGCATTATACAAGCATACTCCTGAATCTGTAACTGCCCTGCAGAGGGCTGGACCAGGAGATGCAACGGTGCCTCTTGCATCTAACAAGGAGACATTTCCAGGACAGAATCAGAGTGCAGGAAAGGGGTAGTTACGTACGTGATGAGTACATCCGTCTCCATCTAGGTGCAACTGATACAAAACTGTATATAGTGCAACACGGTATACTGGCCACTTCTAATGACACTGAATCATTCTGTCAGTCCGTCAGTGTATTGCTGCTGACCCAGACTGACTGCCAGTAGCCAGCATGAGTCAGTGGTGCACACAGATCACAGGGCCTTACAGAGGCTGGGAAGAGCTGTCACTCCCAGGGGACAGACTTACTCGGAACATAAAGGACAGCGGGATTAAAGATTTGCCAAAACTCATGAATTGGGTTAAGCAACAGCTGGGACCAGAATCTGCCCTCTCCTGCCCTAGTCACACACTACCAGGCCCTGAGCCATTTTTAACAATTATCGTTGCCTTCTACTGGCAACCTCAGACTAACTCTTTCCGTGCTATTTAAGGGCTGCAGGACTGGAAGTGACCTCCTGAATCACTGATCCCAGTGCCTCCTAATTGGAGGCAACCACATCATATGAGCCTAGTCAGAAATGTCTCAAAGTGAGTAGGGTGGTGGGACGTGCGATGATTTCATCCTTCCAGATTCCAGAGGCAACACCCAAGTGGTTGTGGCAGTGATTGTCTCTTGCTCAGACATTACAGGAAGACTATGGTCGCCTGTTAACAAAAGGAATTTGTGCTGAAAGGTGTTTTGTTTTGCTTGTAATTTTCCTGATGTGGCTATGGAAATGCAAGTGAGGTGGGATCTGGGTACAGCAGCCACTCGTTTCTCCCCCCATGTTAAGTAGCAATGGCACCGAGTACTAAAGAGCAACTTGCCAGCATCTGAGGCACTAGGGGAGTTTCCTAGACCTCAGAGAGCCCTATTGAAGCAGAAACTAGTACAATATACTGAGTATCAGAAAGATCTGGTGCAATGTAGTGGGGCCTAATTTAGGCATGAAGGGGTTGGCAATGTCTGCCTTGAAAGGCACATAGTTCATGGCCTCTGGGATACACAGAATTTATTTCCTGAGCAGGGCGAGAGGGCTGTGATTCTCCTTCTCGACTAGCCTCCACCTCCCTCTTCTCTGCTGTGGCTTCGGCATGTGGCAGCCTGTCTCTGCATCTGCAGGAATGACAGGAGGGAGGACCTGGGCAGTTGGTGGTTCTGTCTCTGCAGGGTACAGTTCTTAGAGAGAATTGATTTTTTTTTTCTTTTTTGTCTTCTGCTCCACTTGGTGGAAGGGATGCCCTGTGGGATCAGCTCTCTTTTGCTGAGGAACACACCCTGTAAAGCAATTCTCCTACCGGTCTTTTCAGAGGCCATGAGCGAGGGAGCAGCGTGGAAGCAGCACAATGTCCCTGAGATGGGGACAAGAAAGAGAGGGGTGAGCAGAATTGCTTAGCTTTTGAAGGTGGGAATACAGAAACAACTAAAATAAGAGGTATAGGGCTGTCATACCAGCCCATCTACAGACCTTAGAGGCAGCTGGATGTCTGAGTCACATGGATGCTGCTTAAAAAGTGCTGTTGGGCATAGGCAATATATGAGGGAGTCTGAATATGACCCAGAAGCACAGAGGGGGAAGGAATGGAAAGGATTTTAGAAAGAAGAGAATGGATGATTGCAGCAGCTCCTGGCTAGAAAGCCAGAGCTCCTAGCAAGTGTCAGATTCACCCAGGCATGGCAAGGCCCAATAGCATCTTCCACCAGGGCATGGCAGAAACAAGCAGCAGGAACTCAAGACTTTAGGCCTTCCACAGAAAAATACCCTCTTGTGCTGGTTTCCAAAGAAGCTGCCGAAGTACAATGGCGAAGAGCTATGTGTTAAAGAACAAAGGCCCCTTAATATCAAATAGTGTTTTAACTTGCTCCAAAATGCAGGGATGAAACTGAGTTTCATGTCACCACTGAATTGTGACAAGCTACCAACAAAATCTGCTTTGGAAAATCTGGCATGGTTTCCATAGCTGATACCCAAAAGCTACATAGAATTGTCTGCAGCAACAAAGTGAGGGTAACAAGCAAAAGAGATTCTGTTGTCAGGAGCAGGAAAGGGGAATCACATAGCTCAGATGTACTGAGGCAGATGATCCAAATAGCTCAGGTTTGTTTTTCAGTCTCCTCTTCAACAAATACCTAACAGAAGAGCTTACTAAACCTGCTTTCTCAGGAAGAAGGAGGCAGATTACTTGTATGCATTGTGTGCGTACACTCATTCACATAGCATGAATAAGCTGCCAGTATAACTGTAACTTGAGTACAGCTTATTTCACTTACATTTAAATTTTTAAATTTAAAACTAACACTCTTCTGAGTCCTGCTACTTAGGGTACTATAAATTAGTGTAGGCTAGGAGTCAAGATTTGGGATTTGGGTTGGAAAGAAGAAGTAGTGTTGACCCTTGCAGGAAAACAGTGCAGTCCTGCACCTAAAGGCTCAAGAGGTCCATCATTCACAGCAAGTGGAACATCATTGATCAGTACAGAGAAATTCAGCACGCTCCCAAGCATTTAAAGTCATCATTCGCAGTGGCCAGTGGCTTGTGCATGCTCCATGAATCAGAGTGTGCCCATGGGCAGCCAACATGTTCTGAGCTGTCCTCTCTCTTCATAAGATGCTGACATACCTCTGAGCATTAAGGTCAGCGAAAATCTTTCAAGCCACTAAAAAATACACAGAAGGCTTCATCCATTTCTGCTGGAGATTTATCTGGTTATTTCTACATGTGGTGTGTGAAATTTCTTGGCAAAGTTCAGCTTCTAGGAAGGATATCATAGAACAGAGATTGTGCTGCATCAGCATTGTGTGAAGAGATATTAAAAATAGACATAAATAGGAATGGCAGGTGTTGGTAGCATCAGTCTTTAAGTCAATTGCATGTGGTTTCCATAAAGTCCTTTCCTTATGAAAATCAGTGCTAAGAAAATACGATGACTTCTGCACCTAGTCTGGAAACAGATCACTGTGCAGGACCTGAGGAAGAGACCTGCTCAGCTGAAAACGATGCAGCATGCTGGCGGCTCCCATTGCTCTGCCCTGTGCCCTCAGCCCGCTGCTGTCCCTGGCACAGGAGCAGCAGTACAGTAGCATTGCCTCTCACCTGAGCACTTCTCCACTTGCAGCTGCTTTTACAGTGTGCTTCCAGACGCAGAAGGGTAAAATCCTGACCTCATTGATGTGATCCCATAATACCCCCTTCAGAAAAGGCAGAATTTTTGGCTAGTTAGAAGGAAGACGAAGTCTTTCCTTGCACCAAGCTGCACACTCCAGGTAATACAGGATCCAGGACATCAGGTTCTGGTGATCTTCCTTACCTGGCCACGTTTTCTCCCAAAGCTGATGACAAAAGACATGGTGTAACCACAGGCTTGGATGGGGGCGATAAGGAGGAATTAAAAAGTTTCACTTCAAAAACAATTTGACATGTGCCCAGCTGGGGGGTGTTGGCTGGCAGTGGAGTGACAAAGCTGTTTAATGCCTGTGGCAGGTCAGTTCTTAAAGCCCATAAGGTGCTGTGGTGAATGGCCAGTTTTTCTTAGTAGTTTATGTTGCTACGTAGACAAATCAAAGCTACCTCTGCAGCTCAGAACATCAGTACTCATCGCAGGTTCACAGACCCAGATGTCTCTCTCAAGCTTCAGGTTCACAAGCACATCTCTCTGACAGGAGCAGTAGGTTTGGGGCACTGCAGGCCTCTCCTTCCTCCCCAGGTCTCTCCAGGACAAATGGTCTGCTAGCACTGGGACAAGAGAGCTTTCACCCATGCCTGGGAAACTCTGGTCAGGTGGTGGCACTTCACCAGACTCTGGAAAGCCCATCCAAGGTAAAGGTGGATTACAGGAGTCCAGCCTCCAGGATGTTAGAGAGAGAGGACTTTCCAAATCTTTAATGGGGAATTCTTCATTACTGTAAGGAAAATGTTGAGTCTATATCTCCAAGAAAATACAGGCAGTCCAGACAGATCTTCACTGTCACAATGGGTCTGTTACAGCTGTGGAAAAAGGTTCCCTCATCCAAATCAGAGACCCGCTAAGCCTGCCCACTCTGAGAATACTGTTAGAGATATCAGAAGGTGACTGTGGACTGCTAGTTTCCTAAGGAATATTTTCATTTATTATAGTATTTGAAATGTGAGATCCTGAGATAATGTCTCAAGAATTGCTCAAGAGGATAGGATGCAACCTCTCTGAAAAGTGTCTCTCTGCTCTTTTGCTGGTAAGATAGCTAATAAACAGTTTCTGAAATGGGGCTGTGGTGCACATTGCCAAAATTCAATTTGTGCATTTGTTCCTCTGGGAAAAAGATGCTAAGTGATGAAAACCAAATTGGCAGTGTCAGCTGGGTAAAACCAGTTAATATTTTGCAGCCTGGAATAAAGTTCCTGTACCTGCATTCCTCCTAGGTGCAGTTCACTTAGGCATTTCAAATATCCATTGAGTGAATACTTTGGGGTTTGGAGGTCAGCAGTGGTTAAACCAGAAGTGCTTGGAGGCTAGTTTGCAGAACAAGCTCTTTGACTGGAGAAAATAAGATAAAAACCAGCACTTTTTCCTGAGGCACAGAAGAGAGGATAACTCAAGAGCTTGAACAGTTTGCCTTCTGTTAAAATTGATGCACTTCTGTTAGGTGGTTCAGTGGCCAGGGTTCAGCAGCATACCCTAGCACGTGATCTCCCAAGCACAGAACACCTACAGTTTACAGCAGCATAGAAGAGGTTTTCATCTATTGCACTGTGCACCCCACAGCGGCAACAGCCGTACCACTACTACAACAGAGAAATAGCTAATGACAGGATAACTGATCTTGACCAGTAGGTTAGTTATAGTTAAGTCTTTCAGGGAGTTTTTAACGTTCTGAGCATAAGCATAGTTAAAGGGTGCTTCTTCAGTTTAGTGTGTTTGTATGAGAACTAATGCTCTTTTATTAGCGGTGTTGTGGATGCATGCACATGTGAGTGCATGAATGTGCCTACTGAACATAAAGGTTTAGCCTGGACAGTCCGTATTTTGAGGTTGCTTTGGGTTAGACTGCGTATCCCATCTGGATATGAGATGCTGCACCCATGGCTTTGTCTCTAGGGTCATGAAACCTTTCCATTCAGGTGCTGCATATCAGTACTTCCGCTTGATAGCTCAGCCAAAAGTTCCAGCTGGCACTGACACAGTCATCAGTAGGTGCAAATGCAAAGGAGATGGAGGCTCTGTTGGCACCCTGTTCCACTGATCTCTGCCCTTGGATTTTGCTGATACGGACAAGACCTTGTTCCTCGGACCAGAATGCTCCCCAGCCTCCTGAGTGGAGTGCAGGCAAATCCACTTGGATTGTTGGACTGTTCCATGCCTTGTTCAAAAGCCTTTCACGTCTGCTTGTAACGAAAAGCTACTTGAGACAGATGGCAAAAAAAACTGGAGAGGAGCAAAGAATCACATTTGCAAAGCCTGCTGTTTTAGCTCAGAGGTGACAGTGGTACTAACATGACTTGTGAGCTGCTTCTCTTTGTAAAGAGTTGGTTCTGGGAGTCTCTTTGATGGGACATTCTGATCCATCACAAACCATCCAGATAGATGTATTTGATACTAGAACTTCTTCAGGGAAGATGGGAGGAAGGTTGAGAGGATGAAGATGGCAGATTGCTAACCTCCTCTTGCCTCGATCCAGAGTATTTTTCTCTGCTGAAAAAAAGCATCTCTCTTCTGAATGCCAGAACACTACAGCCAATGAGACGGTAACTACTGAGAGGAGGACCGCCATTATAAACTTACAGAGCAAATACTACCCAGAGGAAGGAGCTAATGCTGCCAGGACACCTGCCTGTTTGTGACCATGACTTTCAGTAAGCAGCCTCTGGCCTGGCAGCTGAAGGAAGGTGGAGACTCATTCATACCAGGGCCTGGCAGTCATCCATGCAGCTCCATGCAGTCCCTGGAGTTACAACCCATCAACATTTGCGTCAGCAGGAGCAGAGTCAGTCCCATGCTTTCTTGTACTAAGATCTTGAGGAGAAGAGATCCACAACAGACAGGCTAAGGGGAATCAACATAGGTCAGGTAGATCAGTGGGTCTTTCCACAGGAAAGAGGCTTTTCTGTGGGTCCTCCCTAAAAGCCACGAGAAAGCTGTAGCAGCTGGAGGAAATGGGTATGTTGGTCAGAGAACAAACGAAAACTTTTGGGCTAAAGCCTGTGAACTTGACAACCCAAGCTGATGTGAGGTACTATGAATGGCAAACATCAGCTTTAACTAGTGCAGGGTTCGCAGGCTGAAACCCTGCCTAGCCATCTGCCTGCTTCCACTCCAAGTTCCCTTGCACAGCACAGCAGCAAGGGGAGGGCCAGACGGAGTGAAAACGGAGTTACTGACCAAACGGAGTGAAAACAACAGACCGTTTGAGCTGCAGTGTAGAGATGCTGGTTCCAGTAAGCTCTCTCCCTGCCCTGTAAATTACTTTTGAACCCACAAGAGGCTTGGTAAGTGACACAGAAGTGGCGTGGAAAGTTGAAGTATTCAAAAGCAAAAGGAAATAACGCACAGTAAGTACCTCTCCCTGCAAAGCTTGAAGCTTGCCTGGCTTTTACTCTTACCCCATCACTGCTAGAGCTACTGTGAGTGCCGCATCCCTCTTCCTTCAAATGATTAAACCCTAACTGTGCTCAGGGGAGAAGGTGGTTCAAACCATAAACAAAGATGTGAGTCTAAAGGTCAGGCAAGCCAAACTGATGTTTCAACTCCCAGTTCATACTGGGCTGTACACTCAGTTGGACTCTGCATCCAGTAGATATTTATAAAAGTTTACCTCAGTTAGTCCATCTAACTCCTTTCTTACTTACCAGTGTACAACACTAGATGTTAAGTCCAGTGTTGCTGCTGTATTAACGGCATCTCATTTGCAGTCCTTAGCCTTGTGTTCACACACACACACGCACATACACGCACAGCTCAGTGAGATAGATCAGTCTCATTAGCCCTATTTTGTAGCTGAGCTTTAGAGTCAAGGTGGGGTGCCAGGCTCATATCCAAGGTCAGTGAGAAGGATCCCAGGTAAGATCTAATGCCCCAACCCATGGCACAGCGTTCTCCAGTTTATCAGAGGTTACTAGGACCATTGTGGAAGGTGGCAGCAAGGTCATGATGGGCAAACATGCAATCAGATGAAAGATTTTTGTTTCCTTTATTCATGGTCAGCCCTCCAATGATCACTGGAAGCAGGGGGGGATAAATGCAGATGCAGAAACCAAAGTATTTGCAATTTTATGCTGAAGCAGGTTTGTAGCTTAGTGGTTTGTTTTCAAGGGTAGGCATTACACTGACTGAGCTGAGCACAAAGTATCTATCTCTAGGTTTGAATCTGTCCTGTGGGATTACAGTCCGTGGATTTGGAGCCAACCAGCCTGTTATTTGGGGAGGGTGAGGAGGTGGCTGTGTCTGAACTGCCCACCCGATCTTGCCAACACTTCAGTGACCTTTCTCTGGAAGCAAAGAGCTGGAGTCCAGTGGGAGCACAACCATTGCTTTAGAAAGGAAAGAAGTGGAAGCAGCTTCTGATTTTTGCAGCGTAAGCCCACCTGTTTCAGGGATGCAGCAGCCTCAGACCTCACACCAGTGAGTCTGAGCCTGGAATGTGGTTCCCCCTTCTCAGTGAAACCAAATTTGGGCCATATCAGTAAGTATCTAAGGAGATGTATATGTATGTATGTCTTTAATTGCTGGAGAGCTATGACCTAGAATGCCAACGTGCTCAAGCACCCTGCTCCCTTAATCATTTAAAGTGCTGTGCATGCTGCTTGGATACCTCCTAACACTGTTTGCGAGATCAGATATCAAACGGGAATGTTAAACTTTGAAAGCGGGGCAGCGGTATGCCTTCGTAATTGCCCTTCTCTCTGAATAATGGAAGCCCACTGGACAGGACAATGATTTATTAACATTACCTCTCCTGCCTTCCCCCTTCTCCATGTGCCATCTCAAGCAATTCAGTCAGTAATTTTTTATCACGATATTTTGTTGTGGCATGCTTATCCTAGAGGACTAAGAAATTTATGCCTCTAGAAAACTCACATTGTCCTAGTTGTTCCTTAAATCCAAAATATTTTTCTACCATTGTTGTGTGAACATTTTTCTCATTCTTAGAGCCACAATGGTTTGTATTGCTGCTCTGGCTCCTATTCCCTTTAATTCCGTGAAAAACAAGAAATTGCTGGAAGTTAGAAGCAGTCCTAGGGCTGGGATCTGGCCTGTGAGCTCTTCACTGCTATGATGGTTAGGATATCTTGTACATGCCAGTAAATGCATGTGTGACAGAGTGGGGTTTGGACAGGAGCCCCCCAAACACTAAGCAAATTGCAGGAGCTGTTACCACAGAGGACTGCTTCCTACCCCACAGACACCACTGCTTGCGTTTCATTTCTAGCTAGTCTTGGAAATTCATCGTATTTCATCTGCTCATTGGCTTAATGTTTGCTGGGTTGTTAAATTAGTGTCAGGAAAAAAAATCTCACTGTGCACAATGGTTGAAAGCCAACTTCTAATGTCCTGTGAAGCTTTTCCTTCCATTGCTCCAGGGACTCTGTTAGCCCACCAGCACCATGTTTAGCTCAGAAAAACCCAATTGGCAGAGGAGACGGACTGATCCCAGCCCATGCTCATCCGCAGCTGATATCTCTGCTGAGCCGATGGAGGTGTGTGACCCTCCTAGCGTGGCTGGTGCACCCTTTTCTTGCTAATGCTCCAGTGCCTGCACCCCCTCACCTCTGGAGCCCTGTGGCTGCATGTGGCTTGCTCTACCTGCCCAACCTATGCCACTCCCACCGCGTGCCACTGATTGATGCTGCAGACCAGCACGCACTTGCTGTCTCCTCAAAGCTATTGTCTCAGAATCTGGAAATAACAGCCCAGTAGGGCTTCTTGGACATGCCTGCAGGACTGAGCGACAGACCTGCTTCTAAGAATCATGAAAATTGCTGCTCTTTGTAACAGGGCAAATTTAGCCCCTTCTGTGCTGCCAATGGGACTTAAAAGGCTTTATTCACACAACTGCCACTCTTCTCAAGAAAGTGCAATAAAACCTCCCAGACTGGAATGGAAGCAATTGACATTTGCCAAGTTCATCTGTAAATGATCGTTTTTTGTAGTGAGCCAAATAAGCCACTGGAGCAAGCTATCCAAAGACAGTTTTCAGAAATAGCTGACTCCTGTTGAAGCAGGTCAAATCTAACTATGTCTCTCAACTTGAAGTTTTGGTGAAACACAGGAAAGCACTCAAATAACTCTTCTTTCACTACAAACAAGATGCACAAGATACACAACCACAGTCAGTCTTACTGTTAGTATATGCCAGTTAAACCTCCCGTCTCCTTAAAGCCTTCCACTTGCTGCTCCCCTGGTGGACATCATGACTGCACTAATCTTGAAAAGATATTTTTAGGGGTTTTTTTCTAAATGATGACTGAGCTGTGGGAAGCAAACTGTGTCAGAACTAACCTCTACACTGGATAGATACATCTTTAACAACTTACTGAAAATGTGATAGATGTGCCCCAAATGGATCCTATGAACATTTTTACCAAGAGAAACTCAGTTCATGTTTTGCAAAGCAGTAGCCCTTGCTATGATCAAAACATGATCTTTTTACACATACTGTGCTAGTAAGTGTCAGTATTTTATCCTTAAAGGAGAGACAAACATTTTTCACTATTTTACAGTGCAAGTGTCTTTCCCTCCTTGTGGATGATAGCTTGCAGGTGGACCATGTTCCCATAGGATGGATTTGGCCCATGAGCCAGGGGATTGGTAGGCACTTTGGGATTCAGCCGGGGCAGACATGGGAGGTGGCTGACGTGGTGCATGTGGGGCAGTCTCTCCACAAACAGCACAGTGGGGGTCCCGTCCACGTGCCTGGTGTGGGACTGTCTCTACAAGCACAGCTGGGGCTTGCCAGCTCACCCACATAAGGTGGAAGCAAATAAGTCTGATACTGAAAGTGGTCACTTTGCCTCCCTTTACAGGCAGCCTAGATACAGCTATGTGCCCATCAGCATACTTCTTCTTTCCATGCTTTATCTTGGCCAGTGATATTTCACACTCAACCAAGGGATTGGCTAAATTAAAACACCAAGCAAAGGTGTGTCTGTGTGCCTGCTCATCTTTCTCCATCCCTATTCAACAGTCCACATTCTGTCCAAAGTGCAGCATGGAGAGGTTGTCTAACCAGGGTCTTGCTCAGACCACCCTGTGCCTGGGTGTTCAGTGAGCAGCTTCACATGAAACACGGAGAGGGAGTGGTTGTTCCCACATTGGCTTTGCTTCAGGATGTGATGAAGAGGTTTATGTTGGGAAAAGCATATCAACATGGGTTAGAAACATTCATGGCACCACTCTGTCCAGCCCCGCTTATGCTTACTGCGCCTTCATAAATATTTTTCAAAAGCAGCCTGTGTCAATGGAAAACGGCTCCCTTATATCAGGAGGCTTGATCTCAATTGTTTTCATGGAGCTAGGCATTCAGTCTAGTCACTTGTCCAGAACAACTCAGCAGAAAATGTGGTATCACGTCAAAAAGCCATTTCCTGGTAACGTGGCATCTTCTTTGGCAAAAGCTTCTTAAAACAAACAAAAAAGGCACAACAGATAAATTTCTCAATTCCAGGCATGGTTTAGACCATATCTGCCAGACAGCAAGCGCTATTGGTCACACAGAAAGTGACTTTCCCTTCCTTCCTTATTCCTGCTCCAAGGCCCTGCACACACTCTATGTGTGTTTACAGATACAGCTCTGTGATTACTTTGGAAGTGCAAAATACTTGGCGTAAGGGATTGTGACAGAGTTTCCTTGGCTCTGACAAGTCTCCCCAGTGCCTTCAGCTTTAGCTAGCCCAAAACAAAATCTTTGCTTCAAAGTACCACTCAGTTTTTCAGCAATGAAACCACCATCTCAGATGGTGCTCTCTGTTGTCGCCTAACCATCCCACCTGCTGCCTTCAGGATTTAGGAAGGAGGCTAGGGGGAGAATGCAAATGTACATCTGGAATTGGTATTGGGATTCCTGGCTTTGATTAGTCCTTTGTGGAGTTCTGTCAACCAGCCAGTTGTCTGGGTGTGAGTGAGTGGTCTTCCCTGGCCATTTCAGCGTGAACCGTTAATCAGCAACTGTGTGGAATACAGCCTGGTCCTTTAGAGATGACCTTGTGCTGGGATTTAAGGTTATTTGTTGTTTTGTATGTTTTGCACTGTCTTCCTTCCCTTTTCTACTACCTACCCACTCCTGCTTCTTCTGGCTCCAGCTAAACCTGTGTTGGGCAACTCAAGCTTGTTTGTTACTGAGCTCAGGACTGCTCAGGCCTTTTGCAAGAGCTCCACACGATGTATGCATGGTGCTGGTGAATGAAGAGTTTTGTATTGGAACATTAATTACCGAGGGGCCTGGCGCAGAGCAGGAAATACAAGTCTTTTTCTTACATAAACATTTTCAGTTTGGGTTGGCTAAATACCTGGATACCGATTCTCTATGGGTTGGGATCCTTTAAGTTTATTTATCCAGTTATGTTCCTGTTTTCGAATTTAATGACTCCCTAACTATCATCACCGTGGTAGAAAAAATATTGATACACAAGGTACAGGAGACAATTATGTGTTCAATTTCAACAGAAACTAAGAAAACTATTCAGCCAGGGGCATCACTGAACAGCTCTGTCTATTCACACAAAAAATGGATGAAGTAGATTCTTGCCATCAAACAGCATTTTCTATTTCTTCTGCTTTCCAAAATGGGGACTTAAAAATCAGACACAAGTAAACAGCAACTTTTTTTTAAGCTCTCCCCATTCTGATAAGAATGTTTTGTTACAGGAAAAACAAAACAAAAAACCCTACGCGTAGGGAAATCAGGGGTGGTTATAATCAGAATACTGCATCCCACATAGTGTCTAATTGCACCAGTATCAAAGATTTGTATACTGGAAGAAATACTGTCAACACTGAAAATAGTCTAAGCAATACTGCTTCGAGTTTTTAATAACATGGAGTGTCACATGAACAGGGTTTTGGTTAAATACAAGTATTAGTAATTATGTCTCATTAAGTAGCAAATAAGCAGAGGCTTTCCAGAGATAAAATAAAGTATATTGCTTAATACAGTGGAAATAGATTAGGGTTGAGAAGAGTGTCCATGAAGTAAGTTCACTGATTTGTCTACCTCTCAGTCAGCCTTACTCTGTCTGTCTGCATCTACTCCTCCTCCCATTTTGCTCTTGTTTCTAGCACAAGGCCACGTGGAGACTTTGGGAGGGCTGGGGAGCAGCAGATATGACTAACTGCTTGATTTTTAAATAAATTCTGAAGAGGTAAGATTCCATTACAAGATAATCCTTGTCTGAAAAGAATTTCTAACAAAAGGGTATTGTGCCCATAGAGGTAAATCTTTTGGTTTTCTTTATACTAGATAAAGATAATTAGCCACTAGACTGAAACTTGATAGTAGCCTGCCTGTAGCAGCATGACAGTCAGTAGGGGCAAATGGAAGACACTGCTGACGAGTCATAGACGTATTTTCATAAAAACAGTTTCCTGGAACTGAGAGGAGTTGGGAGAAAAAATGTAGGTAGAAGGCTAATGTTTATTAACTTAGAGACAAATGTATTCAACAGTCATATAAAACTGATTCAGTAAGCTTGACTTAAAAAGAAATAAACTGGGACCAAAAGTTGACCTAAAGTGATCCACACAGTTGCAACATTCACCCTCATTCAAGTTTTCAAAATTTAGTAAAATTCAGAGCACATCACAAAAGAGCCTGAATTCCCTACTGAAGGAAGTAGATTCTTCTAGAGAGTGACCCAAAGGCCAAACCTTCAGACTGTATGAATATTTTAGTGTCTCTCAGAAAATTGTTTCCAGTCATCAGGAGCAATGTTCAAGTGAAATTAACTATGCATTATTAAGAGAGAGAGAAAAGTTTGGAGCTTTAGTAACATGGAAGATGTAAAAAGCAGCTGAAGACAGGTAAGAATGGGGCAGCTCTATTTGTGTCATAAGCAACGATATGACTACTTTGATGCAAGGAATACTACAAAAGCAAAATGGACCCTTGCTAGATAGAAATGGCAAAATGATCAACAGTCATGTAGGAAAGATAGACTTACTCTTTTCTTATCTGTGTTTGGAAGCCAGAAAGCTAACGGGCGTAAATGCCTTCTTTCCACTCATAAAAGAGGACAATATTAAACCACACTGACTCAGAATGAATATTTTGAAAATCAGCAGACCTAGACAACTTGCAGCCAAGAGACCTACAGAGATGATGGAGAAGATCCTGGCCTGGAAATACTCATTTTTAGTGAAACTTGAAACACCAGAAGGACACTAGAACAATGCAGAGTGTTCAGCCAACGTCACAGTAGGTCACCAGCACACTTGACAGCACTGCAGCTTAATTTGCCTGACAAGGGATCCTAGGCAGCAGAAAAATAAATCGTTAATGAAATTAGATGGGAACGCAGTCACTAGAAGTCTACACTGTTTTACAACATAGCATTCTTGTAAGAAACTAATGATATACAATGTCTGTGTGGTTTCTTCCAAAGGGATTAATGTAGGGCTTGAAGCCACTCCAAAGAGCTCATTAGCTGGTTCCCTTCAGATGGCCATCTGTATGCAGCAGGTTATTTAGTGCCACTTAGATATGACCAGACTGAACCAACAAGCAGTTAGATTATAGTTTGACCACAGCGTCTCAGTCATGAGCTGCAGGTTACAGGTAAGACTGAGACAGAATCGGTCTTGCCATGTTGGCAAAGAACTGTTCAGGTGAGAGATGTATGACTGATCTCTGCTTTAAAAAAGGTGAAAACTTCACAAAGGTCCTTGATGATTTGATGTTTCAAAGCCAAGTCAGGCGATCAGTATGACTTTGAGCATGTGAGCAAGAGACACTAGCAAAGCACCTAAGGGAGTGGGACCTCATTAGTGACTAGAATCCCGGTCAGCTTCTGATAGCAACTGAAAAAAATCACCTCAGGATAAGAAACAGAAAATTTTACTACCCCAATCCAGTTTGAGCAGGGATGTGCTTTTATCCCTGCGTACAGGACTGGGGAGATTGTTTCAATGCCCACAGTTTTAGAATGCTGTTGAAATATTGGAGTGGGTGCAGAAAACAGCCACACAAATTATGCAAGGTCTAGAGAAAAAAGCCATAGCAAAGACTTGGAGAACTCAGTCTGTTGAGTTTAATAAAGACTTGTAAAAAATGAGAGATGACTCGATTACAGAGGATGTTTCCCTCCTGGGGGAAAATGTCATGGACTAAAGAGCTCTTAATCTAGCAGAGAAATGTGCAACAAAAGCCAATAGCTGAAAGCGGAAGCCTGGCAAATTCAAATGAGAAAATAATCAGAGATGTTTAACAGTGAGAGTAAGCATTAAAACAAATTGCCAAAGAAAGTGGTCGGTTCTTCATGTCAAGCTATCGTCACATCAAAGCTCCAGGCCTTTCTAAATGACGAGCTTCTGTTAGACAAGCCTTTGGGCTCCTTGTAAGAATGACTGTCCAAAACCTAATGGCCCATCCCAAGGGCTGAAACTTAACTGGCTTCGGGAGGCTCAGACCAGCTGAGTTATTTACCTCTCTAGCCCTCATTCTGTGGGTCTAAGGGAATAGTACAGGTTAGTTTAATTTTTTAAATTCTTGTCTACCAGCCTTATTTGTCATCTCTCTTGTAAACAAAGACTTCCTGCAGCTTTTGCCTGTCTGGACTCTATGGGTGAGCAAAGGACTGTCTCTGCAACTCTGGAGATGCAAACCCTCTGCTGAGTGAATCTCTCCTTGTAGCTAAGTACCCTGCATTAACAGGGGCTTTTCTTTTCTCAGACTTTTCCATTTTTCCTGGAAAAAGGGCAGCTTCTTTCTATCCATCTCCCTCTTTCTCTCTTTCTCCATCTCAAGCCACAATTGCCAAGTCTCCTGGAAAATATTTTCTAGCTTCTGGAATGGATTAGTATCCCTGCTCGGTGTAGATCTTCTGTACTGTATTTCTCTGGGTGGTTTTCAGAGCCTCTTGGGGCCCACTACTTCCCATGGTCTGGCAAAATCCCTGACCACCACTTGGGACCATGGTTTGTTTATTTTAACATTTATAGTGCAAAAAAACTGAAACCAATTGATGCCAAACATTGGTACAGAACAAAACATTAATATAGACCAAGTACATTTCTATCCAATAAAGAAAGATGTAGAATAAAGGCCTCACCCAGTGTCAAATTAAATAAAGGCCAGAGTTAAAAGTTTTGTCTTGCGACACATTCTACAACTGCCCAAATTGCGTGGCAAGAAGCAATAAATACTGGAGCCAAGGGCTTGGAGGGGACGAGTCCTCCTGCCTGGTCCCAGCAGCTCAGGCCCAGAGGTAGACAGCACGAGCATTTTGGATCATTTCAACTATTGAAAAAATTTAACAGCCCCAGGGCAGATCCCAGCTCCTGTTGGAGATGACAGGGCTGACAAGGCGCTCAGCTCTAAGAAAGCTGATGTCTTAAATAAGCACACATGGCACAGGCCTCAGAGGAGCCCTTGCCTCTCACCTAGGGCCCTACTCTTCTGATACTCCTGTTTTCTTGCTTCTCTCCTGTTTCATGCAGGAGGTGGGCTCTAGAACTGACTTACTCCATGGTCTTTACTTCAATCTTTGCACCTCTCTCCACAGTCTTCCCAATTTAAGGGATTTCTCCTCTCTGTTAAAAAACAGGAGACGAAGGAATTAAGTGTCATTGAGACATCTGGAAAAAGCTGTCTTACACTTTACTGTGGCGTGCATGCCCAGGTTGAAAATGGCAATCTGCCTCAATTCCCTTTCCTAAGGTCCCTGCTGTTGCTGCTCGCCCCAGTAGGGCTCCTGGTTTTCCAGCCCTTAGTTCCTTGGCTCAAACAGTGCCAAAGCCATTGTTTTTTGTGCTGGAGCTATGTGGTTTCTGTGCCAGAATTATAAGTAAAACATGAAAAAATATTAACACTTTTGTGTAGACTTATGCAACTTTTTCCATTAAGACCCTCAAAAATGTTTAAAGTCTTGCCTTGTCGTTAACCATAAGGAAGTGTATGGTGCATGTTTCTCTTCTTAAAGGAGCAATAGTTTGTCCAGAAAGAGCATGTTTGCAGACCAGAGATGTTCTGAAGGACATCACGTATACAACTCCAACCAAAAGGCCTCTGCAAAGGCCCAGCTAAGCAGATGGATATGAAATCTGCTTTCCAGCCAAACTCCAGTCTACAAGCACAGCTGCTACTGCTCTTGAGCAGTCACAAAGCATGGCTACAATGTCAATTAGCTTTGGGGCAAAGTCCTACAAAAAGACCCAGCATCCCCAAGGTCCCAACATGGCACGACAACCAGAAGGGGTTATCCCTTCCGTCCTGGGGCAAGAATGTTAGTCATCACCAGCCATGTGTGCATACTTGAGCCCACTGGCTTCACCACTGCCTCTCACCTAGGGCCCCGGCACTGTTCCCTTTGCTCTCCTACCAGGAAACACTATCGTACATGAGATCCCAAACACTTTATAAAGTGCTTTCAGCCTTAGCATGCATATCAGCACTTTGTAAAACACACGGGGATGGAAACACAAATGCCGAATTCTTTGAGCACTGAGACTGATTAGTGGTTCAAGGTTTGTCCTGAGGAAATGCTTATAAAATGGTGGGCTCAAGTTTGTGCAGCCTTCATTGCTCAGGAGCTCAGATAAATCCTGTGAAACCTGCACAGACCACCACATGTTTTTGACTTTGGTGGGTGGACATATGCCCATTACAGAGACTAGCTATACAGATGCTCAACAATTAAGCCATTAGTGGACTCCTACACACTTGTAAGGTACACAGGGCTCATGCAGTTCCTGCCAAGTTCCTCAAGTAGTAACAGTTCATGACACTCTTGAGATATCTGCCAGATGCCGACACAGTGTTCTTAAGTTCCTATTTCAGGACATAATTTTAAAAATACTTCTAGCTCAGGATTTAGATGCCAAAAAGCATTTGTGTATGAATTGTAATGTAAACCATAAACCCAACAGGAAACATCAGAGCCTTCTCCTTTTGTAGATACAATGTGACTAAGGAGCGTTAGGAAAATGTTCCTTTATTGGCAAGAAAACAAATACATTTTACTGTCCCATATGTGCAAACTGAAACAACCAATTAACATATATCTGGCAAAGAAAGAATATTTTTACCTTCCAGCATTGCCCACACATCCCAAATTGTATATTGATTGCAACATTTATGAGTATTGCACGGGGGGCAGATGGTGAACACTCTGCTAAAAAGTGAGCGTGGCTGACAAGGAGGCACTGCAGTTCTAGTAACTGAATCAGCAATTCGGCTCAGCCTGACTTCGCTCACGTTTCTGGAGCTCACACTGGGAATGCTCAGTGGCCTAGCAAAAGCTTTCACATAGTCACTTTCATATCATCAGCTGGCTGGCATAATCACTCTCATAGTACTAATATAATTCTTATCCTTTCAGTAGATGCCAAAATTAATTGCAGTAGAAAAGCAGTCCCAAGAAGAGACACTTGTCTGCTTTGCCTAACGTTAAGATCTACATTTGTAGATTTAAGTTCAGTAAAGAGGGATTGAGCGCATGTGTGTCTTGTGTATGTGTTTGCAGCACATTGGCCCTTTGAACCTGACTTTTTCTTTTTTTTTTCTCCATTAAGATTCAGGTGGGTATGAGGAAGTCTTAAAGCTAACAAGATGCTAGCCCTATTTTTCCCAGTATGTTTTTACAGGGGAAATGCAAAGACAACAACAGTGTGAACAACAGAGTGCAACTCCCACCCCTGCAGTGGGCCATCCTCAGTGCGTGCTTTTAGCCTGGCCACACCAGCCTCTGGACCGGAATAAAGGACATATTTGTTGTTTCTGAGATATTGTTACTGGCTCTTTGTAACTGCTGAGTAGACTGAAATATCCCATCCCACCATTTTGAGCCACTCCCCACCTTCTTTATCTAGTTTGTGTATGTCAGGCCCCTGAGTGCACTAATAAGCCTTAATGGCCTTCATCAACCTCAGCTGGGGCTTCTGCCTACACCCATGGGCCCAGGAGCCCCATTTCAGCTCAGCTCAGCTCAGCCCAGCCCAGCCCAGCCCAGCCCAGCCTGGCCCAGCCCAGCCCAGGGACTGATAACCCTGGGGTGAGGTCCTCTCCCTCCCTCAGTTGTGGACCTTCCCAGCCATTGCTAGACTTGATCTTAACCCTGACCTACAGATTGAATTTCCAGCTTGACCTCAGACCTGTCTCGTTGCCATGGTATTGCCTTATCATTTGGACTCTCGGTTGGTTCTGGCCATCATCTCCAGGTTTGTCCTGAACACCTCATTCAGCTACTGTGGATGGGCCCTGGGTGGGGAGGCTGGGCCTTGCTGACCCTGGGTTCTCATCACCTCCTGGCTCACCTTGCTTTAGGGAGCAGCTGGCCTGTGTGGTGCCATGACAGTAGGACCTGCATTTAGGTTTATAGGAGCATAAAAATGGCCAAGAGTCTCCCAGTGCATTATCCTTGTCACACAGTAGCTGGTAAGCAATGCTTACAAAAGAGTATAAGTGGCCTATGCTGCCAAATTTCATCAGCTGATGCCTGAGGAACCTCCTGAGCCAGAGGTGATACTTTTATGCTAAAGCTCAAAGTCCAGGCATACCAGTCCATGCCACTGTTGACCCTTACGGTCAGTCTGTGGTCTGGTGACCAGCTCTGCCAGGAGTCCTTGAGCTTGCTACTGGCGATAACCTGGGTCACCTTGGAAGCACCCCCGTTTCCTCACGTTGTCACTCAAACTTACTTCCCAGTGTGTACCCGCTGATAACTGTTAGCCTTGATATTGTCAGCAGCAGTCCCTTTGTATTGCCGTCTTCTTCCTTTCACTGTGCTACTTCTTTCAAAGGCCCGCTGCTAAACACAAACTCATCAGGATGGGCAAATAACCCTTAGATAGATTTCTAAAGAGATTCTGGTTTGCAAATGAGGCCCACCATGTGGATATTTTGAGTTGGACAATGCAGTATGATGGGGTGAAGAACTGCAGCTCGGGCCATTTGGGCTGGTTAAAAGTAATATCAAGGCCAAGACTCTATATCACTGTAGTTACATATCTAGGTCTAGCTTTGGAAATCAGTCCCATTTCTAAAACATTGAAATGCCATAGGAGTGATAGCTTTGAATCCTTTCTGCTGAAAGCTTTGGATCTCATAAAAGTAATCTCCAGACTCGTGGCACATGTTAGTGTACTCCACGCTGACCCGTAAAAGGCATAAATAGAGCGCTCTGGTTTCCCACGTATCTGCATTCCCTGTCTCCTGTGGTCTCCACCAAAATAACCCCGTCTTCTTCTTGGTCTCTTAAGGCTCCCTTACAACAATATCCCCAGGCTCTTCCCGTGTCCCCAAAATTATTCATTCTTTTGTTCTCTTAAGCCTCTGCTTCATCCCATGTCCTCAGCATTTTCCCTTACAGTGATAACTCCACTTCATCCTGCTCCTCAGCACAAGTATTTCCTCATATTTTTGCCACCTACCATTTTTGCCTGGTAAGTGAGCAAGACGCTGTGTGTGGAAGGACAAGGCTAGAGCTGCATGCCCACCAAAGCCACAGGTCATGGCTGGTTTCTGCTTGCCTTTCCCTTGGGCAGGGCGTTAGTTTGGGCATCACTCTTTCCCTCCTTCCTCTTCCCTCATAGATTTCTGTGAAATATGAAATTAGTTTTAAGAGGCTGCTGCTCTCTCAAACACAATTGGAACTGGCGACCGGCTTCAGCAGTACCTGGGAAAAGGGCTGACAGACAGATGGGCTTTGCGTAAGCCCGTGTTCCTCTGAACTCTTGCACTAGGTGAGATTAAAGTGCTCAGGGAGTGGAGTTATTTTACATCCCTCATCGTTTAGTTCAAATTCATCCAACAACTGTAGTAGTGTATTAAGCGTATTCAAAAATATTTTAAGACAGCTTTCTACCTTCTGTTTTCAGAATGCAAGATCAGCATTTTACACTGGGTTGTGATAAGAAAGAGCTTTCAAACAGCCATTATGCTGCACAAGTATGTGGGGAACTGCTCATCATTAATTTAGAACAGAGGGAATTTTGCAATTGTAGAAGACAGACTATTAAGTGTAGTTTAAACGTGCCTCTCTCCTTTTCTCTTTTCACTGTTTCCTCACCAGCCTGATGTGTAACCAGATAGTTTTCCGAGACCTCTGTTAGCAAGCAGAGTTTAGTGTGCAGGCACCAATCCTAATATTATGGGAGCTTAGAGGCCTTTGAGTGCGGAACAAATTGGTTTTAAAAGCAATAGCAATTGCTAAAAGGATCATATTACAATAATAGATTTGAAAGCTTACACTGTGAGCAATGCAGCAGACGAGAGCCCATGATATAGATGGAGTACTTTGTGAGCTGCTGGGAGCAAAGCAGGTCCAGATTATTGCGTTGCCAGAGGAGGGTTCTGGGGGCAGCTGACACCTCATTAAAGTCAGGGCTTTCAGTCCATCCATGACTACCGTGGGACTTGGGAAGGGTGCAGGAGCAGCACTACCAGTCACAGGCTGGATGAGGGAAGAAGGAGAACCTGTATCTGTATATTCAGTAGAGCTCTGCACTGACAAACCTAAATGCTTCCGTGATAAACATAATAGTAATTAACTAATAGGAAATGAAGAA
>VFFE01007082.1:6562-30643 GCA_008921705.1 Burhinus oedicnemus
GAAGGGAGCTGGCGTGTGCAGCAGATGCGGGATGCAGAGCCAGGCTGGAGCAGAGTTCAATCCGGTGCCTGCTCACAGGCGAGGGGACGAGAGGTGCCTGTCTGCAGGCGCTTCCCTTCAGGACACACCAGCCCAGGTTCAGCAGCACACTTGCAGACAGGGAAACCAAGGGGGGAAGCATGTCCGGGGTTTCAAAGTAGGTGACAGGGACAGCTCTCTCCTTTCTTGACCTCTCCTGTTCTTGTCTTTTGCCTCAAAAGGCAAAGGAGCCTCACACATCCAAGCCGAGAGCTTCCGAAGCGAACGGCCGACCCAGGTCTGGTCCCACCCAAACTGAGGAAGTTTTCAGTGGGACCCAATTCAGTGCAGCGCCGAGCACTTCAAAAACCCCATCCTAAGACCCTTGTTGCTATTTTTGGGTGCATTTCCTTCCCACCCGGCTCATGCACCAAAGACACTTCTGCCTTCAGTCCCTTGCCACCCGTTTCTCCTCCCAGAGCCCGCAGTGCTCCGCAGTGGCCAGCCGGCAAACCTGGCAGGGAAAAAACTTCTCAGCACTGGAGAGAACTTCTGAAGAAATTAAAGCATGGCTCATGGTTTTGACTCTTCTTCGAAGAAACTTTGGAAATTGTTCATTCCGATTTGGAGCCAGACTGGGTCTTGTCACCTTTCAGGCGATCCTCCCTGTAATTGTTTCGCCCACACACGTTTAAGAATCTCTTAATCTGAAGTGATAAAAGCCCACGGTAAATACCAAAAAGGCCACAAAATAGTATACAGTTAATTGGGACCAGCCACATAAAGAAAAGTGATATTTTATCAGAATTGAATTTTCAGTCTATCCTTGCCCCCAGAATCGTATTTCATAAACACATTAGGGACATAATAGGCCAACGTGTGAGCAAAAGAGATGCTATAAAGGGTATTTGTTTACCTCCTGTTCTGCATCAACCGAACGTTGTAAAAGCAAGTTTTTACAGCACCGGTGTTTGACAGACACCTTCCCACTCCCTGCCAACAACCTCCATCCCTGGGAGAGAAGCTTGCACACTGCAGTGCCTCGGAGCTCATCCCGACTCAAGGGGATGGTCCGGCTGCCCTGTGGACGGCCGGGCAGGACAGAGAGCGGGGGCACGGCAGGGTGCAACCCCCAAACACCGGCGCTTCAGTCCTTCCCACGGACGAGGACGCAGCTTGCAGTGATCAGGCTGAGAAGCAGACAAAGCGAGAAAGAAAAAAGCTTCAAATCAGAAACGAATTGTGACAAGCAAATTGGTTGTTTAAGTTTCTTTCACTTCTAATCACCGCTGGTACTACTGGTGAGGAAGCCTATTTGTTCACAGTAGATGATTTGGAAAACTCATCCATCCAATGCTGTGATGCAGTTGGATGATGCAAGCTCAGAACACCAACAAGAATAAAACAAAATGCCTTAATTCCCCTGCCAGACCCAGGAGATGATACAGGTTTATTACGCCTGCTAAGATGACTCAACCCAACAAGCTCTGCAAAGGATGAAATTCAGCGGGAGCTTCCTTCTTCCCCAACATCTCTCTTTTTCTCTCTCTCCAATTTTACCTGGGAGGATGCAAGAAGCGTAACCACCGCTGATGTGGAAGGAAAAAAAGTTCAGAGATTAGAAGCAAAAAGAAGAGGCTATCAGCCTGGTGCCAAGGTACTCGGCACTGACCAAGCCTTCATAGAGCCACTACAGACAGAACCGCTCTGCTGGGTGTGGGCAGAAGGCAGCAATAAGAGAGGCACGAAGCGCTCTTGTCCTAACACCTGTCCACCACAGCCTGAATAAACTCCAGGCAGCAGACAAAGCATACAGAAGCGCAACGACCTCTTAAATTTGATTCCCGAAGGTGCTGATGGAGACGGTGCTATCCAAAGCACCCCTCAAGCGAGGGGCTGCGGACTGCTCTCTGTTCCCGGTGCCGTTGCGATTTCAGGCGCCCGGGGCTGGGCCCTGCTCTGCTGGGCGTCAGGCCAAGACACAACAGAGGGACCAGTGGTGCCCAGTGACAGGACAAGAGGTAACGGGCACAAACTTGAACGTAGGAAGTTCCATCTAAACATGAGGAGGAACTTCTTGACTTTGAGGGTGCCGGAGCACGGGAACAGGCTGCCCAGAGAGATGGTGTGGAGTCTCCGACTCTGGAGACATTCCAAACCCACCTGGATGCCATCCTGTGCAACCTGCTGTAGGTGACCCTGCTCTGGCAGGGGGGTTGGACTAGATGATCTTCAGAGGTCCCTTCCAATCCCGGTGATTCTGTGACCAGCTTTGCCTTCACGCTCCCAAGCTTGAGATGAGACAGGGCAGACAGGAGCACAGAGATGGTTCTCTGGCAAGAAAATGGCAAGGAATTGTCTACCTGCTCACCCAACTGGGACAAGCGCCAGAGACCAGTGGCACACAGAGGGACCAGGGCTCTGCCAGCCTGCTGCCTCTCTAGCGACATCTGTACAACACCACCAGGATAGCGACCATACACTTGCCTACCAGTGTGCCTTCTACATCACCCAACAGACATGCCAGGGCAGGGCTTGGTTGAAACCAAGCCCAAAGCCTGCCTTATCCACAGCAACACGGCAGCTGGAGGCTTTCGAGCCAGCTATGACGGACACCTCTGCGGGGCGGATGCTGGAAGGCAGTGGTGAACCAGAGGCAGCGTGAGCTTGGACCAGATGGGAGTCCCCGCTTGGGATGTTGGAGGCTGCACCCTATTGTGCCTGTTCCTCAGTTGCAGAGGGGAGGTGGGGATCTCTCAGCACTTGTTCAGGACTTGTGCTTCAAAACCGTCTACAAAGCACACGGCAAGGCTGTGCAGCAAGGTCAGAGAGCAGACCGGATCTAAAGCGAAGCATGGCTCTGGTTAAATCATCCTAGTGCCGCAGAGAGGAGGCACAGCAAGGCGTCTGGCCAACAATGACAGCGGCACTTGTCTGGAGCAGAAAAAAGCTCCAGCTAGGAGCTGACCTTTCCCAAACCTCCTGAGCCGCCGAAGATGAGGGAGAGAAACAGCTAAAGCGAGGTATCTATACAACGCTCGAGCAAGCTGTACAGAACAAAAGGGAGGGCTTGGGTTTATTGTAACCAGGCTGAATACCAGCCAAGCCTCTCCGTGTCTCTTGGCAGCACCGGAGCAGAAATGGGACAATAAATAACAATAACAACAACAATGATAATAACAGAAAAAGCGCACTCGTTGGAGAGGAGGGGAAAAGCAAAAGGTGTCGCTGCACATAATTCATGGCACCGTGCTTCCCGCCACAACTGAGTCAGCATGACTCCACGGGCGGGCAGGGCCGGCTCCTCTCCCTCCGCAGCCCCAGGCCGAGCCTGGAAAAGCAAGAAAAGCTTTTAGAAGAGATCAAGGCTGGGGGAAAGACCTGACCGGGTTCAGGACCCTCGCTCCAGCTCAGCTGTGCTATGTTCTGAGGTTCTACCTTGCGTCCTGCACTCACCACCTGGTTCAGGGCAAAGAGCACAAAGGAATGCTAACGAAGGTTTCCTGCCCTCTGGCTAATTGGAGGAGGCGAGGGGCACACCAAAGTACTCCGGCCTCTCCTCCGAAGAGCCCAGAGCGGAAGAAGGTCAGGACACCACCGCAGCCTGGAGGACAGGCCGTGAGGTTGCATTCTCCAACAGGCAAGGGGAGCGTGCCGGGCAGCTCCCACCGCGCAACAGCTGGAGCCATGGCTGGCCTCTGCCTGCCTGCCAGCTGCCTCCTGTCCCCAGAGACGAGCAGATGGGGCAGAGGACTATGCCACTACAGTGTCCGTTTACCGCACAACCACCTGCAGGGCAGACCTCGCCAGGCCCGGTGGCTCCCAGCGTGGGTTGTTTGTAGAAAATGCTTGGGCGATAGGGGTGGCTCCTCTCAAAAGGCAGAGGGGCAGGGGCACCAGCCAAGCACAGCAACTGAGTGACAGAAGCCACCTACAGAACCGTCTTCCCCAGCCTGCCAGTGCTTCTCTGGACTGATGCATGGGAGGCCAGGGTGAGATGCCTTCCATCAGGGAACCACAGAGAAGACAAGGGGAAAGGAGATGACGAGCTGAGAGGAGCCTCTGGGAGCGTATCTACACCGGCAGCTGAAAATGGGGTGGGAAGAGGGAGAGTCAGGGTTGCAGAGCGCTTCCTACTGCGATCTGGGCCCAGAGCTGCTGGCACTCATCAGAACTGAGCCACTCCTGCACAAAGAACAACATGAGCCAACAGTATGTGCTCGCAGCCCAGAAAGCCAACCACATCCTGGGCTGCATCAAAAACAGTGTGGCCAGAAGGACAAGAGAGGGCATTCTGCCCCTCTACTCTACTCTGGTGAGACCCCACCTGGAGTACTACGTCCAGCTCCAGAGCCCCCAACATAAGGAGGACATGGACCTCTTGGAGCAGGTCCAGAGGAGGCCACGAAGATGATCAGAGGGCTGGAGAACCTCTGCTGGGAGGACAGGCTGAGAGAGTTGGGGTTGTTCAGCCTGGAGAAGAGAAGGCTCCGGGGAGAACTTAGAGCCCCTTCCAGTCCCTAAAGGGGCTACAGGAAAGCTGGGGAGGGACTCTGGATCAGGGAGTGCTGTGATAGGATGAGGGGGAACAGTTTTGAACTGAAAGAGAGGAGATTTAGGTTAGATCTCAGGAAGAAATTCTTGATTGTGAGGGTGGTGGGACACTGGCCCAGGTTGCCCAGAGAAGCTGTGGCTGCCCCATCCCTGGAGGTGTTCAAGGCCAGGTTGGGCGGGGCTTGGAGCAACCTGGTCTAGTGGGAGGTGTCCCTGCCCATGGCAGGGGGATTGGAACTCGAAGATCTTCAAGGTCCTTTCCAATTCTAACCATTCTGTGATTCTATAACTACCCATTGCACCAGGTGTAATGATAGCAGTTCAGATCCATGCCTCCCACCCCATCCGTGACAATTCCTCTGGCAGCCCCTAATTAGCACCAGGAAGGGAGCAGGATGCTTCATTACCAGGGAAGCCCCTGCCAAGGTTCAGCTCAGCACTTCCCCGAGCAGGCTGTGTGGGCACAGGTGGCTGGTACTCCATGAGTAGCTGCCAGGGCAGATGGCACCAGCTCCACCTCCTCGCATCCAACAGTGCCTGCAGATGCCCAGAACGGCTGGAAGGACAGCTGAGAATAGGACGGCTCCGCTGTGGCCAACAGGGAGGGCCAGAGCCACCACGAGAATGGCTAGGAGCCGCTGAGGCTCCCCGCACGCAGCTCTGCTCTGCAGGGAGACGTGGGAGTTGGTGTGAGGCTGCAGGCAGCTCGGGAGAAGACTGCCGTTGAAGTAAAGGTCCTGCTTGAGCTGGGCCCAAGAGACTGGGCAAAATGAAGATGCTGCACAGCACGCACACACATATAGTTCCCCATCCCTGGAGGTGTTCAAGGCCAGGTTGGACGGGGCTTTGAGTAACCTGGTCTAGTGGGAGGTGTCCCTGCCCAGGGCAGGGGGTTGGAACTAGATGATCTTTAAGGTCCCTTCCAACTCAAACTATTCTATAATTCCATGATCCTGGAGCACTCTCGGGCTGGAGCTGGCAAGATTATTCTGCCAAGTGAGAGCCCGTGACAATACATGTAAGCAAAGCGCTGGCTCTGTGCCTCAGCAGCCCCCTCTCCCCACATCGCCTATGGGCTTGCACTGTGCCCTCCTTCAGCTCCCTGCATCCTCAAAAACACGGCAGCCAAGGCTTCAAGTTCTGCGCTGCCCTCCCCAGCCTGGAGCCAGCACCTTCCACCTCTCTCCCAGCTGCCAGCTCTGGCCACACCACGGTTTGCACCCAGTGCTCCAGGTAGAGCTCTTGGGTGAGCGTCTCAATCCATCCCAGCCTTCTTCCGACCCTCCTGGACCGGAGCAGTGAAGATAGGCAGCAGGGAGACAGCAGCCGGCTGCAGGCAGGGAGGGAGGAGAGCAGCTTCAGCTTCCAGCTTCGACTCCCCATCCAGTTCTGCACCTTGGTTCTCCCATTTACAAAGAGCACGGATAATAATAATCACCAAACCCCCGATGTCAGTAGGTAAATAGCTCAATATAAGTAGTAGGGATTAATAACAAGCTGGCTTCCTCAAGTGCTTTGAGATCTTGAGGTGAAGAGCTCTATCTAATAAGCCCCAAGCATTCACATTAAACTGTTTCTCCAGCTTAATAACAATAATCATAAATGTAATGTCAAAATTGCTCTTTTCCACCGTACAGAAAAGAAAAAAAATGTTACTGGAGCAGTTTGCTGATTGCTTATTGCGCCCCGCCAAGCCCTCTGCAGCACGTGCCTGCCTGCCCCACACGCCCCGGCAGTGCCCGGCCAGGTGGCCAGGCCACCGAGAGGAGCACCTGAGATGGGCTCTGGTGGCCATACGGTTCCTTCCCCCAGAAGCTTTCTCCTTGGCAGGAATCCTGCCAAGGGAGGAGGAGGAGGAGGAGGAGGAGGAGGAGAAGGAGGGCCCTGAACCCCCACAGAGGAGGAGGACGCCGGGAAAACGCGCAGGCGATTCCTGGCAGCTGCCCCCTCCCCAGCCCGGCCTGCCTGCTGAAGGCAGAACGTGCGTTTGCCAGCCTGGCCCCGCTCCAGATCCCAGGGGAGTCCATCCCTTCTCCGAACAGGCCGAGGAAAACAATCAGAAAAGCACAGCCGGAAACTTGATTACAGCTCGTGGGTGGGAGATAGGAGGGTGGGATGTACCTGCTTTTATGGCTTAAAGTGTCTCCAGCGATGGGAAAGGGGTAGGAGAGAAGAAAGGCTAACAACACATGACAGCCACACTGCCGTGCTCCAGACAGACGCAGCCACAAATCCCTGGAGCAAGGACCATAGGGAGAGATGGAGAAAGACGCTTCCCAGTAGCACACCCAGGAAGGTCAGGACAACCTGCACCCCTGAGGACCCGCTGGTAGCTGAACCCCTGGCACTGGGTATTCTTGTTCATAGGAAGAGCCTGAAATTAAAGAATGAGCATGTCCATGCCAAATGTGCCTTTTAGTCTAATGCAGTTGGATTACCAACTCTCCCTCTCTGGAAAGCAGTGGGTGCTCTCCTGCTAAAGCCATTTAAAGTGGAGTGGACTGAGGAATACAAAGTGGGGAGCAGCCCCAAACTGGCTAGGCTGGGCAGCAGAAGGCAAAAGCTGCGATGCTCGAATACATCTTTTCAATCCCTAACGCACACTGACGAGCACTGAGCTGACGTGCATCTCTGCATCCCACCTCCCACTGTTCCCTGCTTTGTCCCCAAGGATGGGGAGGTCACTAGCGGGCCACACTGGTGACTTGTCCCATCGCAAATCCTGCCTCAGAGCAGTCACTGTTAAACGACAGAATCATAGAATGGTTTGGGTTGGAAGGGACCTTAAAGATCTTCTAGTTCCAACCCCTCTGCCATGGGCAGGGACACCTCCCACTAGACCAGGTTGCTCAAAGCCCCGTCCAACCTGGGCTTGAACACCTTCAGGGATGGGGCAGCCACAGCTTCTCTGGGCAAATACCTATGTTACAGAGAAGCCACCATCACGGAGCAGGCAAGAAGCCACTGAAATTGCCGGACAGTGCCCAGGGCCGGTGAGGAGCCCCCCATGGACAGTTCCTCAGCCAGAAGACAAGAAGCACAAATGAGGCAGTAGCAAGCAAGCACACGTAATAGCAAAGGCAAGGGCACGTGCACAATAAACCCTGGGGGCTGAAGTCCCCGGTGGTAGATGCCCCATCCCTGGAAACATTCCAGGTCAGGTTGGACGGGGATCTGAGCAACCTGATCTAGTTGAAGATGTCCCTGCTCATTGCAGGGGGGTTGGACTAGATGGCCTTTAAAGGTCCCTTCCAACCCAAACCATTCTATGGTTCTATGAGGTCCAGCCTTCCTTCTGGAGAAGGGGCAAGGCCCCACCATGACAGCCTAAGCAAGCCTGCCCTGCTGCCATCCAATATGGAAGGACATCGCTGGCGCAAGAGGCAGGGAAAGCAAGGGAAGAGCAGGGCAGAGCTGGTTTTGGGGCTTCTTTGTGCCGAAAGGGCAGAGGGAAACGTAAGGCCCGGGGACGGAGCCAGGCGCGTGTGTCAGGCCGGTGAAGGCTGGCATTAATTCTGCATGAGCGCGAGGTGCCCGTTGCCATGGAGACCTGTTAGGCCGGCGCTCCAGCCCAGACTCTCGCCTGTGCACATTTACTCCCCTCGCCGGGCCCACCCTCCCTCCCATCACTATTAATTACATCAGCCAGGGCTTGCTCGGTGAGGGAGAAGGAGCCGCCTGCCCTGTGGGGCTGGGAGAGCACACACGGGCACCAGCAGCAGACCCAGGGTGTCCATCCCACAGCCCTGGCTAAACGCTGCTTGGCACCTCCCAGGCCACGTCGAGATGAGCACCGGCTCTCACAGAATCCCAGAATGGCAGGGGCTGGCAGGGACCTCTGGAGATCATCCAGTCCAACCCCCCTGGCCAGAGCAGGGTCACCTACAGCAGGTTGCACAGGAACACACCCAGGCGGGTTTGGAATATCTCCGGAAAGGAGACTCCACAGCCTCTCTGGGCAGCCTGTTCCCGTGCTCTGGCACCCTCCAAGTCAAGAAGTTTTTCCTCACGTTCAGAGGGAATTTCCCGTGTTCCAGTTTGTGCCCGTTGCCCCTTGTCCTGTCGCTGGGCACCACTGAAAAGAGTCTGGCCCCATCCTCTTGCCACCCGCCCTGTAGATATTGATGAGCGTTGAGGAGATCCCCTCTCAGTCTGCTCTTCTCCAGGCTGAGCAGCCCCAGGTCTCTCAGCCTTTCCTCATCAGAGAGATGCTCCAGTCCCCCGAGCATCTTCACAGCCCTCCGCTGGACTCTCTCCAGCAGTTCATCTCCCGGGAAAGAAAAGCAGAGCCATCAGATCATGTGTCCTTACCATGCCACTTAACCCAGGCACTTTTGCTTAGAGCCCCTAGCCCTGGCACAGACAGAGCATCATTAGGGTCATACTAAACCTGAGTTCTCGAGCCCCAGTTTTGCCCATCTTCACCCACTTGGTGCCCTGTCCTTGCCTACAACACGGGACAGTGACTTCACGCAACGCCACTGACGGGGATCAGTAAAAAGCCACAGTTAGAGAAATGCTGGCTAAAGGCACCGCCAGCACCCCCACATTCAGCCCTCCAGGTACCAAAGGGGACGGGGAAGGTAGCACCCCTCCCTGCTCATCAGGATCACGCACATCTTTATTTCCACAGTTTAGCCATGGCGCTGAGCTATGGTGCAGCTGCAAATCCGTGGTCCCCAAGGCCACAAGAACCTCTCCAGCGCAAATCCCCAAACCACTTCAAGCTGACATGTTCTAAGGGTGGAAGGTCCTTAAGAAGCTGAGAGGATGGCAGGCATCCACCACCCAGTTTGGATGACGTGTTCTAAGGATGGAAAGTCCTTAAGACACTGAGAGAATGGTCCACCATCCAGTTTGGGAGCCTCTGTGATGCTCTCAGCTCTCCAAGGACCTTACCTGCACAGTTCTACTGTGAGATCTCTGGGAAACCAGGTGTCTTCTCCTAAGGCCACAGTGTGGTAGTTTAGCCCCACAAACACGCTCCGTGCTCCTGCGTCACACGGGGAGGCAGCGAGGGGAAGCCCAGAAACTTGGTCATCACCAGCCACATCCTTTAAAGCCCAGCTGCCTGAAAAACCTCTTCACTTCTAAAAGCCACCACAACTGAAATCTAACCTACGAGCACCAGCAGCAGAGCGGTCAGCACTGCAGCCCGGCCCCGCGCAGGGCTGACACCGGCCACGCGGGCAGCACCGGCCAAGGCAGACAAAGGAGGAGCAGGAGGAGAGCTGACTACACAGTCTATAATTGGGGGTCAGGAGGGGCGGGCAGCGAGGAAAAAAGTTGATCAGCTGGAAGATCTAAAAGCAAAATCGTACTGGAGGCAGAGAGATGGCGGTGAGCAAGGCGAAGGCGGCGCCGGGGGCGGGCAGGGCAGGGTGGAGCAAGAAGGAGTTGAAAGCATCGTGTTCTTGGGTCTAAAACATCAAAGTCACCCTTGCAAATCAAACATCATCTTAAAAGACTCTCTCATTAATCCGTCACGCCGCCCCCCCCAAGCGAGAGCAGCTCTGAGCAGACTGTCACGGCTCCTAATCACTGGAAGAACTCATCAGCCTCCATCAGAGAGAGAGGAGCAGTTTGGAACCGCGCTTCGCAAGGGATGCGAGCGGGCAGCCAGCCTCAGCAGCAGGCCCCCGCTGCCCTGCCTGCCCACCCCAGCGCACGCAGACCCCCCGGCCCCAGCCTCACCGCAGGGCGAGTGGCCAAGAGCAGTAATGTGCCCCGAGGAGCGAAAACACCCAAAGCTCAGCGCACACGAAGAGTGCGTCCAGATGGGATGGTAGCCCCTACATAGCCCACGCGGGGGAAGGAGGCAAAACAAGGAGAAGAAAATAAAATAAATACTTGGATGGTTTTAACCTGCTCCCACCTGCCCGCGGAAGCCACGCTTTGCAAAACGGAGTGTTTACAAATCAGGGAGATTAGAGGGCTCCGCAAGGGAAGGTGGGCTGCAGCAGTCTCTGGGCATCTGGAGGGAAAGACGGCTGGTCCAAAGGAGGTCCAAGGCCAGCACTCAGCTGCACCGCTGGCAAAGCCGGCGCACCGCCCTTTGCCAACCTTTCCCAGGCTGCCGGGCACTCTGCAAGGTCTACTCATGCTCTTTTGCAAGGAGCTTGCTCGTGTCCTGGGGGTCCCAGCCAGCTCCACGCCTCCCGCGGTCCTTTGCTCTCCCTCTGCGCTTCATATGAAGTATTAAACGTAGCGACCGCATCCCTAAGGCGCAGGGTCTGCGCTAAGCCCGGCCTCCCCTCGGCTGCACGCTGCCTCCCACCGCCCGATGGCGAGACTCCTTGTGTCACCGTGACCTCAGGGCACGTTCCTACAAAAACAAGGTTCGCTTGGCAAGAAATCCTCTGCCCCAGCACAGCGCCAGGCAGTGTTTGCAGCGGGCTAACTTGGGAGCCGGTAGCGGATGCTCTAGCTCTCTCTGAAAGGCGTCACGCACCGTCTTCAGCATGACACGGCCAAGGGGAAGGGAAGACAAATGCCGTTTCTTTGTGACAACGCTCCAAGACCAAATGCCAGAAGGATAGTCCTGGAAGACACGAGGCAGGGATGCGGGGAGAGCGAGGGAACCTTAGGGATCTGCAACCTTAGCAAGGACCTGATGCAGGGAAAAACAGCAACACCTTAGCAGTTCTCCCATCTACTCCTCCTCTAACACTTAAGCCACGTAACATGAAAGTGCACAAATTGATCCCCAGGAGAAAGCTCAAACCTCACTGTAAATGGAGAAGAAAATGCTCTCAAGAGATCAAAAGTGGTGTCTAATAACTGCTGCTACCTTATCTACCGCTCAGCTTTTGAAGAGCTATGTTTAGCATCTCTCCTCTCTCCAGAGCAACCCTGAAGCAGTCTGAGCTGGTGAGGCTGAAGCACGCTTTGCTGTGGTGCTCAGGGGGCAAAACCTGGGCAGGAGAACAGTGGCTCCTACTGCGGCAGTGGGCAAGAAAGCCAGGATGGGCCGTGGGATGACTGCACGGGGATGAAGCTCCACAAGCACATCCCAGTCCTGGCTCCTGAGCTGTTGCCTCACCGCCGCAGGGTGCGAATATGAGCATGAAAAATGGAAGGAGAAGTCAAAGATGTAACCATGATGACTTCACCGTGCAACCCGCTGGGCCAGCTAAGGGACGGATGGCTTGACCCCAGAGGTATGAATTGCCCAGGACCCTGGGGCAAACAGAAGAACACCCCGGGTCACCCCCTGCCCGAGGCGGTGGGTGCAAGCACCATACCGGCAGCGCAGCAGGTCAGCGTTTCAATCTGTGCTGCAGCAAAGTCTTAGAGAAGGAGCAGCCACTATGTAATTAAAAGTCAGCAGCTGCCAAGAAGCCCGGTACAAAAATTTCACCTTGCGCAGACAGAGTGATTTTTTTTTTTTTGTTCCGTGATGTGTAACACGACTTCCCGCCACGCTCCGATGCTCCAAGTCCCTCCTCGCTCCCCAACGCCAGCCTCAGCCCACCGGCTGACACAGCCAGAGGTGCAGAAACACGGCCACCGCTCATGCTGCTGGGGCTCTGCCCGTCTGCCTGGGGACAGGCTACCCCAGTGCCACACAGCCAGGCGCACGGCGTTCAGACAAGGGTGGAAACCTCACCCTGCTCCCCACCATGCTTCCCCGCGTGTGGCTTCGGCCAAGGAGTCATTCCTCAGAGTAACGGGGCTTGTGAGGGGAATACCTTGTCGTGGTTTGGGCCGGACTGGCCACCGAAGCGAATGACAGATGGTCTCTGAGTGTCCTGAGAAGGGCAAGGAAGGTGGTGAGGGGTCTGGAGCTCAAGTCTTCTGAGGAGCAGCTGAGGGACCTGGGGTTGTTCAGGCTGAGGGGGGACCTTCTCGCTCTCTACAACTACCTGAGAGGAGGGTGTAGCGAGGGGGGGGGTCAGTCTCTTCTCCCAAGTGACAAGCCATAGGACGAGAAGAAACAGCCTCAAGTTGTGCCAGGGGAGGTTCAGATTGGATATTAGGAAAAAATTTCTTCACCAAAAGGGTCATCAAACATTGGACCAGGCTGCTCAGGGAAGTGGTGGAATCGCCATCCCTGGAGGTATTTAAAAGCCGGGCAGACGTGGTGCTGAGGGACATGGGTTAGTGGTGGGGTTGGCAGTGCTACGTTGATGGTTGGACTCGATGGTCATAAAGGTCCCTTCCAACCTGGGTGATTCTACGATTCTCCCCCACCTCTCTCTCCAAGGAGAGGAGGGGGAGAGAGAAAGAGACTTAGGAGTTTAGGAAAAAACTAAACTAAACTACTTCAATGAAAACATTAATAAATTAATAAAATAATAGAAAAAGAAAATAATGAAATATATACAAGATATACAAAACTGTATCAAGCTCCCAGGATGATGATCACATCACCAGCAGGTACTGGGGAAAGTCCCAGACTGGATTCAGCAATGGACAGGAGCTGGATTCCAGATCCGGATTCAGGAATGCATGGATCGGGGTAAAAGGCAGACAGAGTCCTCCTCAGACACTGGCCACTGAAGAAAGAGGGCTGACCCTTTGATCCCTCAGCTTTTATACCGAGCATGAGGCAGATGGGATGGAATACCCCGTCGGTCAGGTTTGGGTCACCTGTCCTGTCCCCTCCTCCCCACAGGTGTGACCCCTCTACGCTTTTCCGCTTCCCACCCTCCAACGGGTGGGAAAAAATTACCTGCCCTTGGTGGTTATAGCAATAAGGATAAGCAAGAGCCTCTCTGCATCCCATTCCTTGGCATCAAGTACAACTAATCAGGTCTTATCACTCTGAGAGCAAACAGTTTCTGCACAATATGCCCATAATTTCAGAGAGTTCAGTTAGTTAGAAGAGGCTTAGCTGGACAGTAAAATTACAAAACAGAAAATGGGTCCTGTTTTACCTCAAACCAGGACGTACTGACCGCACAATCAAGCGGGAGAGGATCTCTCCACCAAGCTGCCGTGGCCCTGGGGCAGCCCGTGCCCCAAACACACGTGTCTCCACGGAGCACCCCTTCCCCACACACGCCTCTTCCACTTCTCCACGCACAGAGAGGTGACGGCAGCCCAGTGGCCACTGCGGCCACTGCAAGGAGCACCAGCAAGGCTTAAGGTCAGGTGGGGAGCTGACACGGGTGGACACCACGGCCCGAGGCCGTAGCGAGATGGATGACTGCTGGAGCGGATCTCTTTCCCCGCTCCTGCTGCCACCAGTCTGCTCCCGACATTTCAAACCGCACGTGCGGGAGAGGGCTGAAGCCGGGAAAAGCACGGGTGCGAAAGGAAGAGAGCGTGGGTGGTCAGAAAAGACCAAGGGCTGCAAAACGCATCTGTGGGCAGACAAAAAAAGACGGATCTGCAACACCTTCCCGTTCTACCGACAGATCAGCCCCGCCACGAAGCCTGCGCTATGAATTCATTTTGCGCCATCCAAGTCTTGCATTGGCTTGTGTCAAAAGAGAAACAGGCTGGGATTAGCAGCCAAAGCCAGCAGGGTCTTCCAGTACCGCCACGCACAAAGGGAACAAAATTGAAGAGCTTGTGTTTTATTTTAAGTTGTATTTTCATGGCTCTCTTCCCGGGGCAGCCGAGCGTCCCCTCCCCTGTCCCCCTGAGCAGGCGCGGAGCTGCCCGGAGAGTCACCTGGCTCCTTGGAGACGCTAAAAGCCCACTGCTGCCTCCCAGTATTCCCTCCGATGGGGACTGGAGAAAGAAGGGCTCAGCGTGAATTTGGCAGGGGGAGGAGGGTACGCCAGCACACACATGTATCCCGAGGTCGGGCCAGTCCCAGCCCTCCCCCTGGAAGGTTTAACTTCAGGGCTGCAGGCAGCACGCGTACCCAGGCAGAGCAGGCAAGGGGAGACGAGCACCTGACCTGGTCTGAGCGACACAGGACTCATTTCTCTCCTAATACTTGGGAAAACTGCACTGTTAGAAGGCTCCAGCGTCTGAATTTGTGAAAATATTTACTTTATAGCCAGCTAGGGTGTGCGGGTGTCAAGGTCTCGGTGTTTTCGAGCTCGCCAGGTGCGGGGATGAGGAGGAGCAAGACCCGGGCACTTGACCCAAGCTGGCCAACAGGATTATTTCATACCATGAACAGCACAGTCAATAGAAATTAGAAAGTTTGCTGCAAAGTGCTCTCTCTCCCTTGATGGTGGCAATCCAGAGAACTCCTTGCCCCGGTGCCAGAACCCTGAGCACTTCCCTTCCTCCTGAAGCTGTAGTGCTCACAGTGTCCAACATTCACTGTCCACTGCTGGGACTGCACGGCTTCCTATGGATAGAATGGGCTGAGTATAATCCTTCTACATTTTATATTGGCATTGGGATCACTATTGGTTCTTTAGTGTTATTACTGTTAATTATTTAGTCTTATTCTATTAAATCTGTTTATATTTCAGCCCCTGGGTTTCCTGGTTTTCTTCCCCATTCCCCCTTCCTGGAGAGGGGTCATCGGGTGAGAGAATAATTGTCTAAACGACAATAAATTGTTGTGGGTTTCTCAAACGCCTTACACGACTTCTAAGCCCAAGACAATTACTTCCCCCTCACTACATCCGTGCCAACAGGCTACTGGCCAGAGGAAGCTGTTCATCAGAATTACGGGATGTTGATTAAAAACGAGCAGACATAAGGAAGGAGCATCTTTTCCTGATGAAGCATCAAAGAGGAGGAACAAGACCAGGACCTCCGCTACGTGGCTGCTTCCCAGGTACAGCCAGTGCTCTGTGCCGAAGAGCACCACATCCCGGCACAGCCCGGTAAAGCCTCTCCCGGCACACTGCCTCCCCACGCCTGGGGCATCCCCTCCTCACCTCCCACCACACACAGACACAGGGCTGGAAGAGAGCAGAGAGGTCATGAAACACCACTTCCCAACACCACTTAGCAGGATGGTCCCCTTCGCAGGGCAGCAAGGCACACGTACCCTCCAGGGTCTCTTGCTACCTCAGCACAGCCAAGGTAAGGCTCAGTCTGCCCAAATTCATCCAAGTCACCTACAGGTGGGGAGTATTTACTAAAAACACCCCCCTAGACACAGATCAGATGGTCCGTAACACGCGGCACTGTTCGCACCCAACGAAGGCAGAGACGGCCACCGGCAGGGACGCAGGGAACCAGTCCTCGCAACGCTGTAGGTGGCTGTCTCCCAGTTCATGGCAGAGGGGACACTAGCTGGAGAGGGAGCCACTGGAGGGGAAAGGGAGCTGGACCTGACGAGGCAAAGCCATAACAGGGTGCTGAAAAGAGGGCATCCAGCAGCCAGGTGAAAGACAACGCCCAGGACTGAGAACATTGTAGGATTAATCCGCTAACAGACTTTCTACGCAGACTTGAAAAAGCCACCTGCACCAGCATTTTCTCTGCCTAACACCACGCCTGGACCAGTTCTGCAAACCCTGTATTTACGGGGCTGCCAGGCACAAGAAAGCATTTTTCCAATATTTAATTTCTCAGATGTCCTCATCTCATGCATCAATGCTGCTTTTATGCAGCTATAAATAAGCATTTAGCGCTGCTCCCTTGGCCTGGTGCAACGGGTTGGGCAAGCATCACTCTACCCATGCTCGCCAAGACAAAATGGGCGTCCAGCCCTCTCAGCCTTCTCGGATGTTTCCAAACCCAGCAGAGACAGGACCCACAGCTGGTTGGTGCCATTAACACATCTGCAAAGGTGCACAGGTGACAGCAAAAGGGCTGGCTCCCCCCACCCTGGGTGAGCTATCGTGACTCTCTCCATCATCCCCATATACCCATATAGTTGGACTTGATCTCAAAAGTCTCTTCCAACCTAGGTGACCCCGTGAGGGATGCTTGCTCCGGACAGGCTGTAGCAAGATGAAGCTCTAAGATTAGGACGCACTCCTGCACTTGATCCAGAAAGCTGCTGGGACCAGCAAGAAACCCAAACCTGCCAGACCAAAGAGCTGGTGACAGCATCACGGGCAGAGGCCACTGCTCAGACCCTGCCAGGGACGCCCCAGCTGCCGTTTACCCTGCACTGCTCCCCTCCCAGCCCTGAGGAACAGGAGGAGGCTTGCCCGCACCAGGAACGGGAGTGGAGCATGTGCGCAGGCACAATGAGAGCCGAAACTGCCACCAGCGAGGCAGAGTCCTGCTTTCCTCCCCCAGGTCCCACATGACAAGGACAGCTTTGCGTCCCGCTTGCTGCTCTCGGCTGTTGGGGCCATCACGCTCCACGTGGACCTCACCAGCCAAGAGGGCTTTCTGAACCCCTGCGGAGCACCCATGGGAGGAGGGTGGCAAGAAGAGAGAGGGATGACAGGGAGCTGGACCCCGAGAGCCCCATGCCTCATCCTATCAATCCACCTGAGCAGGCAGCCCAGCTCCGAGAGGGCTTCTTGTTCTCCCTGCCCTCCGCAGAGCAAACAACAAAACCAACCTCGCCTCCCGCACGCCGCTCCACCGAGGGATGCTGCAAACAAACAGATGCTGCGAGAACAAGGAGAGGGGAGGAGGCACCCTCCAAATCCTTCCTCCCCCAACACCACCATTAATTTCCCCCCCCAGGGGGATGGGGGAAAGCACAGCCCACCCTGCCTGCCCCCTGCACCCCACCTGCCAGAGCACTGCTGCCCTGGGGGAGCCGCAGCTGAGCCAACAGCCGCCCCCTTCTCCACCTCCCCACGCAGACGCTCTCCAGGCTCCTGCCTACCGCTGATGAGATATGAGCCACAGCTTGGATGCCATGGGCCAGTCCCTCAGGTGGGGAAAAGGCAAGAGCCTTCACGGAGCACTGTATTTAAGAAAGCCAGGCACAAGAGCTTAACGAGCCCTTGGCCAGCTGCGGGAATGCCAGCGGTGCGGGAGGTTTGGGAGAAAGCAGGGAGTTAACAGCGTTAATGGCCTTGTTTCAAAACGAAGCGGAGACCGCTCTATAAATCAATGTGTGGCTGAAGAGTTTTCTAGGGTAGAAATTGGTATTAGAAGAAAAGGAAGAGATAAATAGCACATGAGTGCTAATTAGACACCTCCCTGCCGGCTGGCAGTGTCTTTCACCTCCAGCAGCGCCAGAACACCCGGGGAGCAGTTGGGGCTACAGCACCTTTTGTGTATTCAGGACAGGGTCTTTGTAGAAGAGATGCCCAAAGTGTGGGAAGCCACTTCCTTCAGACGAAAACTGAGGTCTGGCATGGCCAGGGCAGACCGTAATTTCTGTCCCAGCTTTGCATCACCGTTTGGAAAGGGAAAGGACCACAGCAAACCTCCCAGCAGCAGGGTTTCCAGATAGAAATACCAAGTTGCAGATCCTCAGCTGGTACCGGTGGGCAGAGAGCTGTTGGCTCCCGGCGCAGGCTGCCAGGTGGTGGCAACCCACTGCTCACCACAGAGCTGTGCAGACTGATAGGAGATGAGGATCCGGCCCCGAAGATAAAGAGGCGACAATCCTCAAGGAGCCCAGCTAGAGAAGAAGCAATGGAGGGGTCCCTGCTGTGCTCGACACTGGCACTGTCGCACTCTCATACTGGGACACAGCCCCTGCCCCTGAGCACTCACCGCATCCTCGCCCGTCGCCTTTGTCACACCACCAGGTACCGCCTGGGGAAGGGACACGGTGCGGCGTGGCAGAGACCCTCCCCTGCCTGTCCCTCTCAGATGTGGCTGGTTAGGGGAAGGGAGAAGGGTTTGGTGGCTCCCCAACCAGCCCTCCCCAAACTGGCCCGCCGGTTGGACAGCTGGGCACAGCTCTCACTAGCACAACACCTTGTCCCACCAAAGCCACCCACTGAGAGCAAGCCCAAGACAGGAGAGCCACGGCCTTCACCCAGTAAACCTCAGCCCCATCTGAGCAGTTTACAAGTTCAAGCACGGCTCTAAGTCAGCGGACTACACACAGGACCAGAGCCACGTCTCCAAGCCAGTCCAGGCGATGAACGCTGCCGGTCCCTCCAGCAGAAGCAGGGACCAGCCCCTTCACCCCAGGAGGGACCTCTTCTCCATGCCCCCTGCTTCCCTCTGCCCAGAAAGGCTTCCCGAAGACAACGCAAGGCATTTGCACCGTATTAGACTTGCAAAAGGAGGCGTTCTCCTTTGGCAACCCACCAAGGGTGGTAGTTTTCCATCTCCTGTGGGGACCAGAGATCTTTTGGAGTATGTCATCTGGATGGGCTGGGCTGCTAATATTTTGGAGCCCTAAGCTAGGAGTTACACCTACGTGCATTTTTATTTTTGCTTTAGATGTCTTCTCTGGTCCAATTATAGATTAATCACATTTTATCTAGCATCCGTTTCTCCCCCGCCTCCTTCCCCACCCCCATCAGAGAAGGAAAGAAAGAAAGAAACAAACGTGTTATTAATTGGCTGCTGTTTTCTGCTGGGTTCTTATCTGTGCACGTGAAACTAGGGAGGCTGGGGAAGGTGACTGAACAGCCTGCCAGCAGAAAACAGGGCGCTTTAAGCCTGATTTTCAGAGAAAACAAAGCTCCTATGATGATATTATCTGAACGTGCGCTTGCCTGCCTGCATCCAATGGCCCTTAAAGCCATTGACTGATAACAGCAAGGCCTCAAAACCCAAAGTTCCTACAGGTCTGTGAAACTGGAAGGCTTTAGTGAGCCCAGAGAAAACGTGTGTGGTGGTGGCGAGTACACTGCTCATCAGACACCAGGGAATCCATAGGAGAGACGCAATCCATACGTGAGTGCCACAGGTCCAGGGAAAACGCGAGTCTATAGGAAACTCAGGTGCTGTGCCACCTGCTCTGCCAGGGAAGGACTGATAACTCTGGAAGAGGACGAGGAAAGCACCACACTGCCTCATGACTGGCAAGGACAAAATCTGGAGGTGGGGAAGGAATTGTTAGGAGACCTCAGAAGCAGAAGCCTGTGGGACCCAAACAAGGACAGGAAAAGAAGGAGGTCTGCGTTACAGCCCCCTGGAATTTACATGCCCACACACCCCTTCTGGCACGGGCAGTGGAGGTACCTGATGTCCAGCTGAACACCAGCTACCGTTTTGCTCTTGACGCTGACAAGGCTGAAACCTTTTGCCAGCTGGAGCACGAGCCCAACGGATTTTTTGGTAGCAATTATACAGTGTTAGTAGCTGACTGATCCAAGACTGGATGGGCTGCAATGATTCCACTTTGGCTGGACAGCAGAAGCAGTAACTCAATGAAGAGCCAACGGCATCTCAGCAACCTCTGCTAGCCTCAAAAATCACCTCTCCCTGAGCTGCTCAGCCCACGTCCCACATACTTGTGCCGGAGAGATTCCTACCTGCTTTGTGCCCGTTTATCCTCCTGCTGCCGTGAGCCACCACCACCCACTCCAGTCCTTTCCCAGAAAGACCAAGACCTGCTAAGGCAGCGGAGAGTCCCAGGGAAACCCGATGTCCACATCACTCCTCTGAATAGGTCCCCTCCCTGCTTGGCCGACGCCTGCTCTCGGGGCAGGGTGGGGGGCAGCAGGGAGGACGTCTGCTGCCCAGGTCACGTCAAGATGCAGCCTCGAGCTCCGGGTTCCACAAGCTGAAACAAGTCACCTCCCTGGGTGGCTCTGACGCTCCACCAAAAAAACGGAGGGGCCGAGGAAGGCAGAACACTGTTTCTGGCTATTTCCTCGTCCTAACAGCCCATCACCTTCTTGTGGTCTTTCCCTTGCCCGTGACTCTGCCACATACCGCGGGCACAGATTTTATTTGCTTTTTGCCATTTGCTATTTATTTTTTCCTCTGTGCTTGCAGAGCAGCAAGCCTTTCCGCACCTCCTTCTGCTTCCCCCCTCCTTTTGCCAACATCCAGGAAAGACACTTAGGGGGCAAACACAGGATAGCCGCTGGATTCAACTTAAGGATAAGGTCCCTTTCTCCAGTCTCCTCCCTTCCACGGCCCCAGCAGATGAACCAGTAAAGCTCCGCAAACCGCTGGAGCACACAGAAGATCCCATCTCCATTCCCAGCCCTTTCCCACCTCCACCACAGCCACCCGGGAAATGTCTCTGCAGGGAAAGGGCTGCCGTGCCTCCCAGGGAGCATCGAGGGACAGTGGCTCTGCCCTCCCTCCTCGCCCCGGAGGACCACGTTGCTCCTGCATCCCTAGGGCAGGGCCACGGGCAATGAGCGAGCTGCAGTACCGCTCCGGGCACCGAGAGCAGCCAGTCAGCCACAAAATAGATCACTGGGTCAGGAGCGCATCCACCGTCGGCTGCGGGAAGCACCGGAGGCTCAAGCCATTCTCGAGCGCATCCTGAGCACAGGAACCGAGCTCCACCAAGCGACGGTGTACTTACCATCTCGCGGCGTCGGTGGCGTCTGAGTAAAATAACTATTGGGCTTGTCTGCAAAGAAAAAACACAGGGCTATCAGCAGTTCCCTTCTGCACGCCCTCCCCTCCTTCCCCCCAGACCTCTGTCCACAGCTCCCCAGCAGCTTTTGGGCCAGCATTTCCTTCCTTCAGCCCTGCACAAGCAGGCACCAACTCCCAGGGAACGCCCGGGAGGTCCTGCGGCAAGAAGGGAGCGGCAGGAACAGGAGCCAGGAGCCTCAGCTCTCCCACTCGTACCGACGGAGCATCTCTGGCTTGGGCTCTGGCGGCCGCCCTCTTCTGCCTGGCAGGGCTGGGGCTTGCCTCAGCCCGTTGTGTGCCATTTCACCGGGGCTGCCATGCAAATCCTGCTGCCTATCACCTCTCACACACACACACACATCCCCCAACCTCACCAAGTCATTCGGGTTGAGCAGGACAGCAGTGGGGAACGCCACAGCCTCCAAGGTGAGAAGGCCACCGGAGGGAGAAAGGGGTAGCCTGGGGCAGCAGAAGGTGAAAGCTCCCATGGACACGAGCCAGAACAAGGTGGCACAGCCTCGCCACCAGCCAGCCCTCTGCATTTGGGTAACCCCTGGTTAAGCAGGGGGGCAAGAAGAGTTCCACTTAGGCAGTTGGCTCCACAAAGCCTGCCATCCTGAGTGGGAAACACCCTAACGTCAACGTCAAACTGTGCTCTGCTCTCTACTGAGTGATGTGCCCAGGGCAGCAAAGACAGGCTACGGCAGAGGGCACACCACTCCTTACCAGCCAAGCTCTTTCCCTACCATCACCTGGGCCCTGCTCCTGCCAGTGCTTTTTAAACGCGCTCGTGTGTTTTACAGTTTTACACAGCTATTTTCAAACCACCCCCGCACCCCATGGTAAACAGCGCATCCCAAAGCTAGGCTGGAGGATTTGCCTGCTCTCTAAAGGTTTTTCTCACAGCAGGTGTTTGGCACTTTCCAGCGTCAAGGAGGTCAAAGACACCGCTGCATGATGGAGTCTTCCTCCATGGGCTGCGCCTAGAGAAAGCCAGGCGTTGGGAGGGTGAGCGCCTGTGCAAGGATGAGGCACCGGAGCCCAGTGCCTACAGCAGCTGGCAATATGTGGATGTACCCACACCCAAGCGTGCAATCTATGCAGCCACACCAGGGAGCAGAGGCTGTTGGCTAACCTCAGGGAAAACTCCGTCTTGCCCAACCCTCTGCTGATTCTTTGGAGCAAGAGAGCATATAGAAAGCAGGGATCCTGGAGCAGCCAAGGACATGCATCTCCCACCCACCACATATCGTGACAGGGACCCGAGGGTTCAGCAGTTTGTATCAAGGGAGCAGCAGAAGTCCCTGGTCAGGGCAGGACTCGCATGAGCCTGTCTTTTGCCCCTCACCCCCCAAAACAGCCCTGCTGAGATCCCCACCTCGCAAACAGAGTGACTGCATCCCCCCCCCCCCCCCCCAAGAGCATCACTCACACTCGGACCTCAAGCAGATTGGGAGACACAGCATTTGGCGGGGGGGGGGGGGGAGGTGGTCGGGGAATGGGATATGGGACACAGAGGGTGCTGGTGCAGCTGAGAGCATGAGCGCACCGTGCATGGCGGGGAGCTGGGGCTGGCCCACGCACGCCCGCCTTCGCAGCTCTGCTGTTCTGGGCCAACATCATCTCAGGGAAAAGTGGGGCAGAGCTGCAGAGAGGGCTGTCGCCTCCCCAGCTTCTCCCCAGACAGCAGAAGGCAAGTGATGAATGCCTGGGAGCAGAGCGAAGCTCAGCCGGCGGCTGGCAGCATCGGGAGCGCTGCTCCCATTCCGGAGCCCTGGCACGCCGGCTGACCTAACCCCCGTCTCTCCCTCCCCTGCTCCTCCCACACGCCCAGGGACACCTACAGTTGTTGAGGAAGAGCAGCACGGCAAATCCCAGCGTCGAGGTGGCCAGGAGGATGAGGCAGATGTTGCATGGGATCATGAAATACCGCACCACCAAGGAGACCTTGTGCTGGTACATCCGGTCCCGCTCCAAGGCCCCCGGCGCCATGGGGTACTGGCAAGCCGTCATGCTCGGCCGTCACACTGCAGGCCAAAGCTCAACCCGCCACCAACCCATCCAAGGCAGAGTAGCCACGAGGCTCACATGGATCCCTCTTCCCCACCTCCCCAGTTGTCTTCGGTAGCCACAAGATCTAAGTTTTCCCAGAGGTTCCCATCCTCCACTCGCCGGAGGCAGGAGCAGGTGGCCAGGGGCACCTTCAGGAGCAAGAGTTTGTCCCCACATCTGCCATCTCAGAGGCACAGCCTGGGGGTCAGGTCCGAGCCGGCTCCAGAGGGCCACCCGCAGTCCTGTGCTCAGCAATCCCTCTTCCAGCCCGGGAGATCTCAATCCACACCTGCCCGCAGAAAGCAAACTAAACAACCCCAGGCAAGAGTGCCGAGAGCTCAAGTTCTGCAGCCAAGCCCACCGGGATGGGAACAAGCGCTACCAGTGCAGGAATAGCACCAGCACCAACACACGTCAGCTCCCGAGAGCAGGACTGGGACAGAGATGGCGTGAGGGGTTCTGGCATGGGACCCCTCGCAGCCTCGGCAACATCCGTATCCTTTTGGCAGGGATGGGGAGGGAAGGTCTCGCCGCCCCGGCAGCGCGCGGCTGCCTCTCGGCTCCCGACTCAGGCTCCGCGCCAGCCTTGCTCCGGCAATGCTGAGCTTCCTCTGCTGTCCACGCGTCTCCTCAGGGGCAGGCACTTCCACGCTCGCCGCCTTCCGACCCTCCGGGGCAGGTCGTCGCAGATAGCCGCCGGGAGCAGCCCAAGGATACCGGCTCAGTTAGCCCACACCCTGGACGAAGGCAAACGCTCCCCCTTCCACGCCGAGGCTCCTTTCACAGCCGCTGCACATCCATCCCCGCTCGGCTCCGCTTTCCTCCAGTGCAGGCGATGCACAGCGTTCCCCCACCACCGCCCCTCTCCTTAGGCAATCCAGGCGCCAGCTCTCCGGTACCCACCAAATCCTCCGGTGAGCAAGAAGGGATCGCAGCCCGGCTTCTCCCTCTCGGCAGGCTGCCGCCTCGCAGACCTCGCCGGTGGAAAGCGACGCTGCCCAGCGCGGGGATCGTTGCCACCACGGCCGGGACAGGCCAGGTCCCCTCCTTACGCCGCTGTGACATGCCAGTCCTTCCCGGAGAGGTTCCAGCTCCCGGCGGAGCCCGGCATGGAGAGGCGGACACAGACGTGGGTGATAGCGATGGGAGCGGCGGCCGCCCTGCCTGGGT
>VFFE01007082.1:30663-64719 GCA_008921705.1 Burhinus oedicnemus
GGGTGGGGTGGGAAGCGAACCAGCCCCTCCCGAGCGCTCCGGCGGCCAACAAAGGGGAGGCGAAGGCGAACGGGGCGGCGCGGTGCAGACAAAGAGCAGGAGGCGGAGGGGTCGCGCTGCCCCGGCTCCCCCGGGGGATGGGGCGGGGGTGGGGGGGGAAAGCCCTTCTTCCCCACACCCGGCCTGCCCATTCGCCCACTCGAGATGCTGAGAGGCGGAGAAAGTCCTCACGCCTTCCCCCAGCATCGCTCCCGGAGGGGGCCGAGACCCCCCCAGGGACAGCAGCGGCAGCAGAGCCAAGAGGAGGAGCAGCCCCTAATTACTATTTTCTAGGACATTTCTTCTAGAGGGAAACACACCTGCACACCCCCAGCACGCCCTGGGCAGCCCCGCCACAATTCCCCAGGGAGCAGGACCAGGAACGCACTGCGTGCTCCCAGCACACCAGTTGGACCAGGGGGAGGAGGGCACAGAGGGGAGAAAAGAGATGCTGGGACACAGATGAGCTGACAAGCCGTGCTGCTCCCTTCCTTCCCTACCTAGGTACTCCGGCCCTCGGGAAGCCAGAAGCCTCCGGTCACCGTTTGGCTTGGGCAGGATGCTGCCAGCCAGGACAGGGAAGCTGCCAAGAGGAGAGCTGGGCTGAAAGCTAGAGGGAGGTCAGGGCCAAGAGCCGGATTTCTCGAGTGAAGGTCCAGCAGCAGGGCAAGAGCAAAGAGCAGGGCAAGGCAGCCCAGCTACAGCCCGAGCAGTCCCAAAGGCAGCGATACCCGGTGCCCACAAGACACACCTAGGCTCCCAGGACCTCCACTCCGTACTTGCTCTCCACAGAGAGCAAGCCCCGTCTCCGGTGAGACGGCATCCCTGGCAAAAGACACAGCTCCCGGCAAGCTGTTTCCCTGCCCACGGTACCTGCCGCCTCATTTCTAAGGCACCATGGTCCTCAGCAAACAGGCTGAGCTCCTCCTCACCATGGAGGAAGAAAGCGGTTCCGGGGACTATGAATAAAACCCCATGAGAGGAAGGCCCTCCAGTTACAGAGCCACTGGAACACAAGTCTGGGCTGACTACACAGTTTCAGAGGCTGGTTTATCACCCAAGCTATGGGACGGGAGGACTCCTGCAGCCTCCTGTGTCCCCCAGGCGCCACAGAGGGGCTGCCCGTACCTTGCTGTGTCATGAGCAAGGCAAGGAAGGAGTCCTCAGACACCCATCCCCGTGCTCGTAGGGCAAGATGAGGACTGTGGAGATGTGGCAGCGGGCAACCCCTCTGTGGTCAAACTGGGAAGCTCACTGCAGAGAAGCTGCTTTAGGTTCCTCCCATCTCCTTCTGCTCGACACCGACTGGGCAGCTGCCGCAGCCGGGAAGGGAAGCACAGCTTCCTCATGGAAGGCCCGGGCCATGGTGTTGCCCCATGGCTCGGCAGCGCTCTCCTTTCTTCTCCCACCCGGATAGTCGGATGCTGTGGCTCCACGAGAGGCAGCTGGTCTACTAGCGACTCCGGCTGCAGGGACATCCTGGGGGGTGTCCAGCTGGCTGGACAACAGCATTCCCACCACCCACTCCTCCAAAAGGCAACAACAACTTGAGATGGGAGAATAACCCTCGCTGGCGGCACAAACCCCCCCTCCTAGCCCCAGCCTACTCTTGCCATGCTGCCCCTCCCTCCCTCACCTCAGCAATTCACTGGAGCTCAAGAGACACAAACACCAAAGCAGAATCCGCCCACTCTCCCGCTCCAGTGGGGAGATGTGGAGGAGACTAGGTGGTCCTTTAGCAGGGCATCTCGGGCACCACGAGTCAGCCGGTTGCAAGGTGTCCTTGTGGGATTGGCACAAGCTGTCCCTACGGACACACCACAAAGCCACGCTGCTCCTCTCTGCTGGAGACGTGGGCTGGGAGCATCCTGGGCTTCCCAGCACCGCAGCTGCAACTTGCCAAGAGCAGTACAGGGGAAGAAGAAAAAGGGAGAAGGGAGGAAAGAAATCCAAGTCACGTCCCAGACGTTGCTCCTCTTTAAACCTGCATCGCTCCCTCCCCGGGGACTCGCAGAACATGATCCCAGCTTGCTGCGAGGCACGGGCTGCATCCTAACCATCCTGCCAGGAGGAGAGCCCACATGAGCAGGGTGCCTGATGGCCTCACGTCCGAGCTACTGCTACTGCTCGGACGTGAGGCCATCAGGCACCCTGCTCGTGTAGGCAGATCGGCATGCATCCCGGGAGCCATTCTCCTCCCGACACATGCAGGGGCTGCGAAGAGCCCCCAAGAGCCCACGTGCTATGAGTGCTCAGTGGGAAAGACTCTGCCAAGCCCTCTCTCCGGAGCAGACCCCTGGTAGGAACCCGTCTCCAGAGCCCCCTTACAAGCAAAGCCCTCTGCTAGGGAGAGTGCTAAAGATCCAGGTGGAAAAGGGCTCCGCAACCAGCACCAGAGGTCACGGGGCTGCCTCCTGGGACATGGCACAACATCCCTTCCTTCACCAGGGATGAGGCATGAGGACTGGCTGAGCAAGTCGGAACGCCCTGGCAACTGGGCAGAGACCCCTAACCTCACCGCACACGGAGCCCCCCACCCCTCCAACCCAGTATTTTCCCCTCAAAGGGTAAGCTCAAGTCCCTGCCGCTGCTGCCCCATTTCCAGTACCCTCCCCAGCTACCGCAACCCCCTGGGAATTTCTGGAGCATCACGCAAGAAGCCAAGACCTTCCCCAAAAAGCGAGCAGAGTGCCCCGGCCCTGCCTGCCTTCGCTTGGTCACTGCGTGGCCAGCTTGGCCTGGTCCTGCATCCTTCTGCTCTGCCCAGTTCTGCATCCTTCTGCTCTGCCCAGTTCTGCATCCTTCTGCTCTGCGCTGGGACACATGTGCCAAACTCCTGCCCAACGCCTTCACCTGGGCACTGCCATGCTGATGCTGGCCCAGCAGCATCCCTCTCCCCTCCCTGCCTGGCTCCACACCTTCCTCCGGGTAGGGATTGAGAGCCATGCTCCCCTGGCAAGCCCAGCTCATGCGGGCTAAGGCCAAAGGCTTGGCTTCGAATAAATAAATAAAATAAAAAAAATCCCCAAAGGGAAGCAAGGACATTTGCATCCTCCTGTGTGCATGTTTACACATGCAAATCAGCCACCGCACAGTCCTCCCTTTCTTCCCAGGTCTGCCCGGACTCTGTCCCCTCCAGCCATTTGGGGGCCACTCTTAGGGGCAGCGCTGCCTCAGATCCTTTGTGTCCTGGAGGAGGCAGGTTCAAACTCCAGCATGGGCGGATCGGCTCATCACCCTCTTGGGAAAGACAAAACACTTGCACCTTTGCCCCTTGCGAGTCTTTCAGGTAAGGCTTTATAATCAGAAAAGCCATATGCGCTGAGGAGACATCACACTTGGCCGGTCCATCCATGTGGGTCATCATTTTTGTCCATTATCCCGTCCCTCCCCAGAGCTGGCTGCATGTAGACACCCCTGTACAGCTATGGCATCTCATAAATGCCCGTATCCTTTTAAGCCAGCTACAGCACGCGGGGACAGCCAGCCTCCCACCCGCTCCCTCTGCTGACCATGGCCACCACACACACTCAGCCCTTCCCTTCACGCTTCCGATCCCAGCGCACGAAGGACCAGGCAGGAAAATATAGCAAGACCTGACCAGGCGAAAGAGCACATTGTCTTTGGCTTCATTATCTCAGCTCAGAAGCGAGCAGCTCGGAAGAACCAGCAAGCCCAGCAGCACTGAACGCATACCACCAGCTCCAGACCGGTCTGAAGTGGAAAGAGGTGGCTGTGCGCCAGCAAAAGCACCCGAGACATGGGGACGGCTCAGTCCGCACTGGGACAGCCTGGTGCAGACAGCCCCAGGCAGAGGGGTCTCATCCCTCAGCCACGCCAAGGTTCCGGAGCGGTCCATCCACCGCTCAGCATCCCTGCTCTGAGCAACACCACGCTGACAGCGTTTCTCCTTTTCCTCCTCCTTGGGACTGGAAGCAGCCCGGCTAATGCTGCAGGTGTTGGGAGAAGGGCCAGCCCCAGCAGGGTGCAAGAGGCAGAAAAGTCACCACATCTGCCAGGAAAGAAGAGGGAGGGACGGGGGAGAGCGTAGCATCCCTCAGACACAGCTGCTATTCCTCTACTACAGGCAACAAAACATTCTCTTCCAGCTCATCCACACTCCCCCCCCTGCCCAGTTTTCTAAATTAAAGCGCTCAATGCATTAAGGCCTCCGTGTGGTCACCAGCCAGTTTAAAGCCTGGTGCCATTAATGGGTTTGTTTCTGGGCTTTCGCGGGGAGGATGTCACAGCTGCTGCCAAAACGCAGCAGACAGGCAGGAGGGGCTGGGCTGGGTGCAGCTGGCTGCGCTCTGCGTGGCAGGACGGTAGCTTTATCCTCTTGCTTCTGAAGCACGGAGCTGGCGGGAGACACGTACTCCACATCAGCGCTGGGAGCGGCACGACCCACGCGCGCTGCCCTGCATCCCTGCGCTGCCCTCGGATGGCCGAGACGCCCAGGCATCTCATGGGACCCCCCCACCCTTGAGCCACCCGGGAAGAGATAATACCGGGAGGAGACACCAGTTTAGTTTCCTTCACCTCCCCATTTCTGCCTACCAGAACGTCAAATACCAGCCTGCGAAAAAAAAATCAGTGCCTCTTTGGGACCTGACTGTCAGCTGTCAATCTCCCTCCTCACCGAGCTAGAGACCTTGCGGAAGCCCCCAGCTCCTGCTGTTGCCAGGCTGATTCCCCACCTGGCTCCCTTCTCGCTAATCCTGTTTGGCAGGGAGCTAATTGGGATTTATCTGACAGCACCCAATGCCTAGAGAGCCGTTTTGCGCTTCCTCCAGGGAGGGAGAAGAAGAAGAGGAGGAGGAGGGAGCCTGCAGAAGGCGTTTGCACATTCTCCCTTCCCCATCCCCTCCTGCAGTTTTACAGGCTAATTACCAGCATTACAGAGAAAAGAGCGGGAGGGGGAGAAAGTGGGGATTTTAATTATTTCATTTAACACTTGGCAGGACCCAGCTTGACTCCTGCTGAGCAGTGCTTGGAAATAAAGAGCTTTTAAACCCTATCAATGGGAGACGGAGGAGCGGGTGCGGGAGACGGGGCTGGGGTGGCCAGCCTCGCGGCTAGGTTGGCACGTGTGCTGGGAGGGGAAAGGGGTGTTAATTCACACCATTCCCAATAAACAGCCGTGCCAGGCCGGTGCTGGACAAGGGGTGCCTGGCTGCCTCCTCTGAAAAGGGGGGTTTCCCCACTTAATGACTTTGTCCTGAAACAGCCCCCTCCTCCCACATGACGCTGGACTGGGCAGCTGTTTTCCAGGCGCGCTTAGGGATGCCCGAGCACGGAGCATTGGAGGGGCCGCACGTGTGCGCCCCGGGGAATACAGGTCACCATCTCCCAGCCCTGCAGGTCCTTCTCCGGTCTGCACGCCACAGCCTGTGCACGTGCTGCATCGCAACCGCGAGACAACCCCTCTGCTCACACACGTTCCCCCCACGCGCACCGCACAAAGCTCACGCCTCTTCCACCCAGCCGCCCATATGCAATGGTGAATGGGTTTGATGAGGTCTCTGCCTCCTCCCTTAAAAAAAAAAAAAAAAAAAAAAAAACAGGGAAAAAAAAAAAAGAACACAAGGTTTGCACGCAGAACTCCGTGTCCAGATCCAAAAGGACAGGGCTGCTGCCCAAAAGCAGACACGCCGCAAAGCCAAAGCAACCCGGGGCGGGGAGGCGATGCGTCGCAGCACTAAGCCACACTGCTCCCTGCTCTTCTGGCCAAGTAGCCCAAATGCTCTTTGCCCAGCCCTCTCATCCTCTTCCTTTGCAAAGGTAAACCGCCACCCCGGGTGACTGCTCACACAAACCGTTGGCACCCACGCTCCGGGCACCGACTCCTCGCTCCCTGCCATCCCAGCTTGTCTCAGGCTTCATCTGGAGCCCGCTGGGCTTGCACCCAACAGGACTTTCCAGACCAAGGCACCGAGCTAGGGATTTCATGCCTTTAGCGGCCACTGCCTCCCTCCTCTGTGGTTCCCAGGAGAACCCCGGTTCCCAGGAGAACCTCGTCGCCCGCTGCAGGACTCGCGTTCAGGAGCGACGCCGAGAACAGCACCCGGGCTGGAGGGAGGCGAGCCAGGGTGATGCTAGGACAAAGGCCCCTCGGAGCCTGTCCCCTTGTGTTCTCCGGATGCTCCGAGGGTGCAGCACTGCAGCCCCAACCCTGCGGCCGCACAGACTGGAGGTGCGCCCCGAGCTGCAGCCTGGGCTGCGTGCCCGCAGCCCTCGGCTCCTCGGCGGGCTCACACTGCCACCTGCCGCTCTCGCCAACCCAGCCAACGCTGCAGCATCTCCACTGAGGAGGCGCGGAGGGGGTGATGTTGGAGCAACATGATGGTGATGAGGAAGGGAAGCCTCTCCCTTTCCCAGGGGACAAACAGACCTTTCAAACAGCTCAGGGGCTACAGTCTGCCCTGAACTTACATTGTCCTGTGGCTACTGTTTCCCTGAGACAGCATCTGCCCCAGGAAGAGCCTTGCCTGACTACTGGAGTGGCTGAGAGTGAATCGTCCAAGCCTTCAGCCTCTCTACGCGCCGACTGAGTTGGCTGAGCTGTAAGACGTCACTTCTGCCAACCCTTTTCCAAACACACAGCAGTTGCTTTGCAAGCTGATGTAAACTTGCTCATCTGCAAGGGGGCGTGAGGATCAGCTGGCATGGCAGAGTTCCTCAAGGATGGGATAACATGGGGTGGGGGGGTGGGGGGGGTTGCAAATAGGAAAAAAACCAGTAGAAAACAAATGATGAAACAAATCGACAGCACTTTTCTGGAGCAAACACCCAGCAGGCTAAAATTAGCATGTATCCCTGGCACTCCGGATACCTTCCCACCGAGAAAGCAGCTGTCACCAGAGTGCTTCCAGACAATGAATGACATCCTTCAGCAATGGGAGGGTGGGAAGGTGGGGGGGTGGGTATACTTCATACTGGCTCTGCCCGAAAAAGCAGCACTGGCTGGAGTTAGGGTACTACCAGAACCCTCACACAGGTCTCGGAGTCCTAAAACCACATCAGCAGAGCCCAACTAGTGAGAAAACACATCGCCCGCGTGAGAGCCAGGCAATGCAAAGTATGAAAGTATGAAAGTATGAGTATGAAAGCAGAGACACCCCACTAAAACACCTCAATTCACCTACCAGCCCAGCCCAGCCCTCACGCAGCTGAGTAGCGGCAGCGGGGCGATGCAGGAATAGCCAGCACGTAGCCTGCGTCAAGGCGAGACATCCCGAGAGCAGCAGCAGCAGCATCCGTTTGCCACGCCAGCTGTACGGAATGCTGCAGGCAGAGGGAGCGCTGGGAGCAATATTCAGGAAAGGGCCTGCCAACCTTCAACCAGACCCACTCCGGAGAGCGGAAGGCTGAACGCCATGCCACCGGGCAAGCTCTCTGCCACCTCCTCCCAGCCAGGGCTCCGCTGGGGACCTGGATGCCTCACGCTGCTCCCAATCCCGGGCCAGGAGCCAGGTCACGGCAGCCAAGTGCTCTCAGCGCACCTCTCCCAAGAGGCAGTCTGGCCACAAGAGAGCCCGCACCGGCTAGAAATTACACCTGCGCCCTCGGGTGATGCAGCTCTGTGCCAGCCAGCACCAGCGCCTGCCATGGAGGCAGGGAACGGGGCTCCCACGGAGCGGCTCCGAGACAGGCGCTCGGTCATGGCTGTGTCCGGCACCCATCACAGACAAGAGCGTCAGTCCCGGGCTCTGGTCCAAACCGTCTGGTGCAGTAGAGCTTTGTTAACCGCTTCCCATAAAGCGGACAAACCACAGGAGCCGCGGAGCGGTGCGAGACAGGCCCCCTGGGAACGCACAGAGCCAGACTTACCAGCATGGCGAGAGGCGGCAGCATCGTCCCCCGCTGCAGCGCAGGGGAGGACATGCAGCCCATCGTCCAGCTCCACAGCGGCGCTGCTCAAACCCAGTGCAGGCTGCTTCCTTGGGGAGAGCAAAGCCCTCCTGAGCTACGCAGCAAGGTGGAAAGAAGAAAGAGAGGAAGGGAAGGGACACCTTCTCCTCTGACCATAGAATCACCGGGGCTGGAAGGGACCTCCGGAGATCATCTCGTCCAACCCCCCTGCCAGAGCAGGGTCACCTACAGCAGGTTGCACAGGATGGCATCCAGGCGGGTTTGGAATATCTCCAGAGTTGGAGATTCCACCACCTCTCTGGGAAGCCTGTTCCCATGCTCCAGCACCCTCAAAGTCAAGAAGTTCCTCCTCATGTTCAGATGGAACTTCTCATTTTCAAGTTTGTGCCCGTTACCTCTTGTCCTATCACTGGGCACCACTGAAAAAAGACCGGTCCCATCCTCCCGGCACCCTCCCTTTAAGGACTGACTGCAGTCCTGCTCGGAGATCGCTCACGGGCGCTGCAGAGGGTCTTGCACGTTGGATGGGGAGACAGCAAGGGGGAGTGGGCAGCCCCGGGAACCCAGACCCTTTTTTTCCTGCCCGCTTGGTGTCTGGGAGAGCCAAAAGCAGGCGGCATCCGGCTATGGCGTTGTCAACCACACACAGCTGAAAGTAAAACATTTGTACAAGCCGGTGTTGCGGGCAGTAAAGAGCACCCAGACGGCACCCAGGAGGAGAGCAGAAGGCTCTCAGCTCGGTTTCTGCATCTCAGGGCTGAGAGGCACGGCAACATTAGCCGGCAGGGGATGCTGTCGGCTTGGATTGCTTCTCTCCTTGCTCCTCCTCGAGCCAGAGAGGCCCAGGGTCCAGGCCAGGAGTAGGCGGCTTTCAATAAAACTTTTATGTCCCTCTGTTCCCTCTCCAGCGCTTTTGCAGCAAAGGGCACACGTCCAAGCAAACCCTTAGCCTACCCCCCCCCCGCCGCCCCAATCTGTACACTACAGTCTATATATTATACATAATGAGGGGCACAAACCAGGGAGGAAATACAGCAGCGATAGCTTTAAAGAGCTCACCAGCCGCAGCTGCTCCAGTCCTGGTGGAAGTCCCTTTTCCTCGGTTCAGCAGGGTTTGACGCCGCCAGCCGCAATACCCAGACCAAGGCAAGGTGAGCTGCCGCAGCTCCGTCCCACCCCACGTCCCACCAAAAAGCCAGCTGCTTCTCCAACTATAGGTGCGGGTGGGCCAGCGGTGCACCTAAAGGTCTCAAGATGAGCACGGTGTGGGGCAGAGGAACAGCCCCAAAGTCAAAGCTGGTGCAGAGAAGCCGTTGGATACCCAGACCTGGCTGTACAAGCAGGGGACAGCCACCGTGTCCATGGCAAACACAGACCTGGGACCTTTTGCCACGGCAGGGTGGCCGCCTGGGCGTGCTGGAGAAGGGCAGCAGCAGAGCGAGCCACTGCGCTCGCCCCGTCCTCCATCCGCACAAAGGTTCGTGCATGCAGGGGGAGGGCGTGAGACGAACCGCCAGCCCCAACCACATGCCAAACGCCTTCCTTACATACGCTCTGTAGCCACAGCCACCAAACAAAGGAGCTGGCCACGAGGCTCCCGGGATGCCAGGATTCCCAGCACCAGGGATCACAGGGAAGCGGGCAGCCAGCCAACCCCCAGCCGTGTACACCCTCGCCCGCTAAGGGCTGCTCTCATCAGCCAGGGCACGCACGCGGTTTGTTTTAATGACTGGGATTCACCGTTTAAAACAACTGTCCGTGGAGATGACAGCTGAGGAAGAGACGAGCCGCTGCTGACACAGTGCAGGGCAGGCGAGGGGACCAGAGGAGCAGGGACAGGAACACCTTAGGGGCTTTGACCCGTGCTCACGCTTTGCTTTTTTTTTTTTTTGCTAGAAAGATGCCCAGAATTGCTCGTGGCGTGTTTGCCCCACACCTGCAGCTTCACGGCTCAGCCGGGACGGGGGACACGCATAGCCTCTGCCCTCGACCGGCCGGCAGCAATGCTCTGCCCTCCTCCATTAACTACATCAGGTGCAGCACGTGCCACAAAACCCCCGGGCCAGGTCAACAGGTAAACCCGTCCGCTTTACCACCAGTCCGAGCTGGGACAGCGAGTGCTCTCCCCCACCCTCCCCAAGGCAGCTGGTGAAGGCGAGAGGCTGAGGATGGAGTCGGATATGAGACAAGCACTAGGTGAGAGGTGTCCTTAGATCACAGTTTCGCGCCCACGGCGCTCCAGAGGCTTGGTGCCACACCAGCTGTCCCTCGCTTTGTGCCAGGACGGTAGCAAGCCAATTGAGCCCAGGCAAATAACGTCAGGCTGGGCAACGTGGAGGCGGAGGGGAAAGCAGTTCTTCAAACTGTGATCTAAAAGCAATAGCTCCCTTTGAGGTGAGTGCACACTCCGCAGCCAAGAGGCCGTGGGGACGGGCGTGCCGGTACCCACCTCCAGAAGGTTTCTATTGCTCCGGCACGGCCTGGGTGGATGGAAGAATGACACGGACTAGCCAGCGAGTCGGATGGTGGATGGAAAAAATGGTATTTTTTTTTTGGATGACACACCACCACTTACCAGCAAGAAGCTTCCTATGTTCTTTAGAAAGCAGGGGAGGGGGAGGAGAAAAAGGAGAGAACAAAACAGTTAGAAACAAGAAAACAGACAGCTAACCCAAAGCTTTCCTACCCTCCCCCAAGCCCCCTCCTCCAATGCTGCCCTATCAACACCACCTAGGGCAGCTTCCATCCATCTCTTCCAGCCCTTTCCAGACAGCATCGGGCACTAGCTCCCAAATTACCCCAGAAGATCGTGGCTGGGTTGCTGGTCTTCTAAACCCATTGATTTAAACGTGTTTTCGTGGCACAACGGGCTCCCAAATCTGCAGATACCCAGAAAACAGCAGGAGCCTGATGTCACTGATGATATTGCACACTGCAACAGCCCAAACCGTGCACAGCAAAACAAGGTAGAACCAGAACAGTAAACGTGTGCAAACGGCAAGAACAAAAACCCCATCAGGAACACCTCAGCACTGACCGCTGACTATCAGCCGCACAACACAAGCGCGCTGGATGAGATACCGCAGTTGATTTGATCCACGGAGAAGCCTGCGCTCTTTCCTTACAAGGACGGCTAAAGGAGGTCCTGGAGAACGTAAGCAAGCGCAGCCAAAGATTCAGAAGCCAACATGCATTAACTGTTGAACTTCACGTGTTGCCTTGTCCATAGATGATTTTCTGAAACCAAACCCACAATTTGGAAGCGTTCTGGACCTAAGCCTGGAGCTATCCGCAGCCTTAGCCCAATACGGGCTACCAAGGATCAGATGTTTCCCATTCCAACTCAAAGGGGCACATCCTTCACCATCGCAGCTTGACACCTCCTATCCAAACGCATCACCTGGGCTGGGACTGCTTTTGAAGTCTAGGAAACCAGAGCACAAGACGAAACAAGGTTCCCACACCCCACGTGACGAAAGAGGAGGTTAACAGTTAAACAGCTGAGCATTTTCATAGTTGTTATTGAGCACAGCTTATTTACCTGCAAGTGATCTATGGCAGTATAGAAGTCCTGTAACCATTATAGCGTTCATTCTAGATGCCTATGGAAATAGGAGCTGTCGTCACAGCCACATCCGTGTCCCACCAGGACATGGGTATCTCCTCGTGTGACACACAACTCTTAATCCCTGTTCCACCCGGACCGCTCTGCCTCCTCACAGGACCACACACTAGCTGCTAGATAGCTAAGAGTGGAGTGGAGTTTGGAGTACTTGGCGTTTCTTGCGTGCTTTTCGCAGCCTGGATGCTCAAAGAGGACAGACACGGAGCCCCAGGGGAAGCGTGGCCAGACGGGTGGGATGCAGGGGACGGAGGTGGGTGACTTCCCAGGGAAAGGGAGCGTGCTGAGCCACATAGCAGAGGAAATGGAGGAGGAGGAGGAAGGCAAGGATGCAGCTGGAACAGAGCGCCTCACCCCCTGCCCCGGTACCCGGGCTGAGGGGCGCTGAGGCCTCCCCCCCATGCTCTGCATGCCACGTTAGCAGCAGCTCCCACAATGGGCTGCGGGACATGGGTAATGCGACACTGTGAAGAGTCCTGACAGCTCACTGAGGCTGTTCGGGGCAAAACAAAGTGAGCATTGAGGGCTGGAGACGGCCCCATGCCAAGGAAGTGACGTGCAGCCTTCTCCATTGGCAACGGGGACCCCTCTCAGCTCTAAGCTGTTGGGAGATGCAGGGAAGAAAGGAAGAGGGGAAAACAGCTTAAAAATATCCCAGAGCAGCACAGTTATTTTGGGATTTTAATTTATAAAAAGAGGAAGAAAACCAGAAATGAAAGCCAAGACCCCGTGGCCAGCTCTGGTGCAGATGAGATATTGGCGTCTGGCTGCAGGACTGCAGCACTCCCTCCCTTCCTTTGCTCTGATGCCTCTCAATTAAAATTGTGTGGATTGTGCCATCTCCATCACATCCTTTTGTCACCCGGCAGAAGAAATGGCTCTTCTGGGCCCCTGGACAGCACGGTCTGGGACTGTCAGAGGGAACGGAAACCTCCTCTTACTCTGCTACTCCTGGGGAGCAGCAGGAGAGCCCCTTCTTGCCAAGACGGCACCTCTGACGAGCCCGGTTGTGAAAGTGAAAGGAAGGCACAAGAACAGCAGCAAGGCATTTGGGACAGCAGAATAGTCTTGATTTTGCCACCGTGCAGGGAGGGGGTCAGCGGCTTTTCCTGGGGCATTCAGGTACAGAAGCCCTGGAGGACAAGGCGTGCTCGGTTGGGGTTTCTACAAAGCTGTCTGCCCACCATGGTTCGGGGGCTTCAACTCCATCACCAATCCTTGCCAAGGGAAAGGAATGCCAGGGTAGGAGAGAGGCAGTCACCGCGGGGAACCGAGCGTGGGCAGTCATTAGGCGTTGCGTATTTCGGGGGACGTTCCCGTCGAGCAGGGGAAACCTCAGGTCCCCCACCTCTGCTGTGTGGCGTAAGGCTGCTCGCCCTGGTCACCTCGGGCACCGTGGCAGAGAGCCAGCAGCTGCCTGGCAGCAGCCGCCGCGCGGCACTCGCTCGCCCATCATTTACTGCGCACACAGTGCTTCTCACCCCGCCGCTTCGCAGCGGGCAGGTCCCTCGGCCGCTGGCACAAGCGGCACAGCCCTGGCACCCCAGGGAGCACACACACCACCACCCACCCCCCGCAGGTCACCACGTCACTCCACTGCGGTCCAGAGCACATCACCTAACGCACATGGGACAAGTGACGTGCCCGAGGCCACCGGGTGAGAAACTGTGGCAGAGACGTATCACACACAGAGAACAGAGGGCAAGCCGGAAGCAAAGACCTCGTTTCCCCATGTGCAAAAGCACGGCATTCCCAAAGCAGCACCTTTTCTTTAAGGTATCCCCGCGGCACCCTAAGCTGAGGAGACCCTCGGGTCCAGCTGGGGCTTTGTGCTGGATAAAGTGTCACCGCCTGCCCGCTCCATAGTGACGGAAGCTTTCATATGCAGATACCAAAACCTGATGTTCACTGGGACTGTAACAGCAGCTGCTTTTCAGAGTCCAGGGAAAACCATAAGGAGCAAGACGGCGACAAAGAGAAGATGAAGTTGCCTGGCCAAGACCCCCGCAGAGCTGCCAACTTCAGTGCTGCAGCCCTCAGGAAACGGGAATTGCCGTTTTGGAGCACCGGGACAAGAGCCACGAGCACTGCTTCAAGCCCAAATCCCACCTGGGTTGCAGAACACCGGGGAAGAGCCCGTGGGACGAGGGCTGGGTGGAGAAAAGGGTCAGTGTCCCCTGCGAGTGCTGGGAGCTCTAGTTTATGGGTGGGGAACGCAATCCCAGAAGGGTTCGGGGACTTGAGACGCACCCACTCGAGCTGGCGTCACCACAGCAAGACTGAACACTTGACCCCATGGAGCCAGAAGTCGCCTGTGACTCACGGAGGCCCCCGAGCAGGAGGCAGCCCGGACCGCTCTTCTGCTCAGCAACAGCCACCCACCCACGCAGGGCTGCTCCAGCGCCAAGGCCACCGGATAGAGTCCGGACAGCCCAGCGCCTCCCCACACACGCTTGACCTGCAGAACTTCCACCCCACAGCTCCTGCTCCTTCTTCCTGAGGCTCGGGAGATCGCGCCAGTCCGGCAGGGTGCACACATTCTCCCTCTCATTCTTAGAACAAAAGTGCAATTGAGATGAGTAACCCCAGAGCCTGACCTGCCTTTCAACTCCAGCAAATTTCACCGCGCTTTGATTTTTCCCTTCATCGCGCTGTGGCTCAATGCAGCAGCTGTTAACATCAAGAAGGGGAAAATAAGTTTATTTTACTATATATTAAATAAAACAAAAAAGAGAGGAGAGCAGGAGGCTCTTTTCCAAGGTCAGGCACTTGACTGCAGAAAGTTTTCCTGGACAGAAACACACTCGGAGCAGGGCAATACACCCGTGCTTTGCGGAGAAGCAACGCGGAGTGGGAAGCTGGTGCTGGTGCCGTGCCATTCCATGCCTGGGGAACGCAGGCCAGGCACACAGCCATGGCTGGAACAAAGCAGACCCACCTCTCTGGAGCACCCAGTACATGCTTTTTGAGCTACTCCTGCCAGGAGCTGAGCTACTACGTCATGAAAAGTGGTACTTCCGAGAAACCACATGCGACTTGGACAAGTCACCCAACACAGCTGTTGCAAGGTCAGAACTATCTCCTGCCTAACAGCTCAGTTCCTGAGACGCTCGACCAAGGCGTAATCCCAGACCATTTCCCAGAAAGATGAATTTTCCAGTCAGAAGAACTCACCAAGGCACGCTGTCCTTTGGGAAAACCCTGCTCGGAGGTGCCAACTTGAAGAGGACCACCCGTAAGTTGGCCTTGCAGAAAGGCAGCTGCTAAGCAAACGCAGGCTCAGCCCTGCGGCTTTACCCAGGGCAGGGGGGTTCCTCTGCAAGTCTTCCTTCGAAGCGGGACCTCACGTCGTGCCAGTGAAGGACACGGGACGGGGTGGACATTGCCCGCCTGCACCCCAGGTGCACCCAGACAGTGCACCCAAGGGAGGAAGCTGGACCACCTGCAGAGCCAGACTCCGAGGAGCCAGGAGGGATCCCTGATGGATCCCAGGAACCCGCCAGCACCGTGTTTTCTTTGCCCTCACACAAACCTCCCCGATAAGCCTGCCAGTGAGATCCAGGTTGGACCGTCTCATTCCCAAGGAAACAAGCCAAGGGTTCCCACGCCACCTTCCCGCCGCTCAGTGCACAAAAGCAACACAGACTTCCTGAAATCCCTTTCTCCTTGACCCTCCCTACTGTTTCTCTGCATCCTGCTCCAAGGCCACGCTCTGTACTGAGATAACAAGGCACTTGGCTGCCAAAACCAGCAGCCAGAGGGGCCCAGGATCCAGGCGAATCTGTGTTCAAACAAAGACCCGATTCTGAACGGTCAGAAACCGGAGCTGAAGCCCTCTGGCTTGGGCTTCCTTCATCCACCTTAAGGCCAGCCTGGGATCTGTGGAAGAGCTCCGGGGAGTGGGAATCGAGGTCCTGCTGGAAGCCGGGGGGGGTTAAGGCACCCACCCGAGAGCTCAGCCCCGCAGGAACGGGCAGCTCTGCTGCACCTTCTGCATCCTGTGACCCAGAGAAGGGACTGGAGAAAGTGAGAATAGCCAGTTTCCATCAATTTAATATTAAATCCCTACACAAAGAAATGGAACCCAAGCAGTCGCACGCTTAAAAAGAAAATTTCTCCATTTTCTGTGCAGTTGGCACTTAATCCAGAAATTTTCTTAAGTCTGGGGCATCCAGCCGTCCCTGCATTTGTAAATTACACACTAATTAAACACATTACACTCTCTCTCAAAAACATATCAATCAATTGGCATGCGATCAGCATCCAATAATTGCTGCCGCTGAAATTCTACCTCCCTGGAGAGGTGCAATCTTCTGTGTTAATTGTTTAGGTTTGGCAAGCGAGATGGGAGCTAACGAGCAGCCCAACTGCCACCTTGGGAGGAGGGTGCTGCTGAAGGGAGAAGAGGAGGCAGGGATTTTCCCACCTTCCTCCATTCCCAAGCTCTGAAGAATAGTCCCCAAAACACTGCCAGAATTGAAACCAGATGTGTAGGAAGTGTCTCATTAGCAGTAATTGCTTTGCAAGGATTTGAGGTTTCCCCTCTGTGCCACCACCAAACGCGCTTTTAAGAAGCTGCCGTGGGTTGGGTACCGGGATGCACTGGTAGGGGGGAGGAAAAAAAAACAAAAAACCAACAAACCACAGGGCAGAGTCTCTCCTACACTAACATTTTTATTGAAGCCAGGGAAAGTTGACTTAGAGCGGGCTGGCTGTAGGCATCAGCCTGCCGAGTGGCAGAGGATCACCACTCCGGCAGATTAAGCTGAAAAAACTCCGCGGCTCAAACCCTCTTTCTCAACTGCGGCTCATCACGGCCAAATGATTCGTGAAATAGCCTCGTGATTAGCTCCCTTGCACCCTCCCTGCTTTCATAAAGGGGAAAACAGGCACAAGACACTCCAGGAACTCGTCTCCTTCCCCCACAACTCAAGGCTGATTAGAGGATCTGGCAGGGACTCTAGGCTTCCTTTACCCAACAACCCCGCATTTTACCTGTGGAGTGATTTTCCTTGGATTACAGGGCTGAACCCGGAACAAATCAAAGCCAAAGACACAAATAAGAACAGGTCAATCAGGTCCTTGCACAGAACTGCAGGGCTGTTTCGGTTCCCTGGAATAAGGAGACCCAAAACAAGGCAGGATAGCCACAAGCCGCCTCAGGGACTGGACAAGACCCCCTCCACTCAGCCCTTGCCCCCGTGGCAGAGAGCCATTATTTCGTCCGTGCTGCACAAGTTTTCCCCATCAGGTGACACCTTTTCACCTATTCATTTTACAAAATCATCCCTTTTGTTCTTGTGCTGAATTTCAGCTTCTTCAAACCAAAGGCACAGGCTGGGTGGAGAGCGGATGGAGAGCACCCCTGAGGAGAAGGTCTTGGGGCTGTTGGTGGATGAGAAGCTCACCATGAGCCAGGAATGTTGGCAGCCCGGAAAGCCACCCGCATTCTGGGCTGCATCCCCAGCAGCGTGGCCAGCAGGGCGAGGGAGGGGATTCTGCCGCTCTACTCGTCTCTCATGAGACCCCACCTGGAATACTGTGTCCAGCTCCAGAGCCCCCAACAGAAGGAGGACATGGACCTGTTGGAGCAGGTCCAGAGGAGGCCGCGAAGATGATCAGAAGGCTGGAGAACCTCCGCTGTGAGGACAGGCTGAGAGAGTTGGAGTTGTTCAGCCTGGAGAAGAGAAGGCTCCGGGGAGACCTTAGAGCCCCTTCCAGTATCTGAAAGGGGCCTACAAGAAAGCTGGGGAGGGACTTTTTACAAGGGCATGTAGTGATAGGACGAGGGGTGATGGCTTCAAACTGGAAGAGGGGAGATTTAGGTTAGATCTCAGGAAGAAATTCTTTACTGTGAGGGTGGTGAGGCACTGGCCCAGGTTGCCCAGAGAAGCTGTGGCTGCCCCATCCCTGGAGGTGTTCAAGGCCAGGTTGGACGGGGCTTGGAGCAACCTGGTCCAGTGGGAGCTGTCCCTGCCCAGGGCAGGGGGCTTGGAACTAGATGGTCTTTAAGTTCCCTTCCAACCTAAACCATTCTGTGATTCTATGATTTATAGCAGACTATCTTCATAATTCTGCCTTCCTGCACCCCATAGAGCACTAGCTTTGATCACAGTGCAGAGGGCAGCAGACAGTGGTTAAGCAGCCGGCATGCCGCGCTGCTGTCCTCCACTGCCAGTCTCATCCCCTCCTGGGGGGCTCTGCAGACCCACAGCCTCTGCTGCTGGGATCCATGGTTTATTCTCCCGAGACAGAAAACCCTGGGAAGCAGCACCTCGTGTCCTAAGCCCGCACCAGCGTCACCCCTGACGCATCCCTCAGTGAGGAGGTGTTACCTGCCGCATGCTACACGATGCTCACCAGTGGCTTTGTCACCTCACTAGAGAGAGATGGGCCAGTCCCTGCCCTAATCGACTTCCCTGGCCCAAGTGCCAGTCCCTGCAACCCGGGTTGCGTGAGGGACCCCAAATCCAGCTGGGGCATGGTCCCAGTAGGAGACCCTTACTGTAGGACCGCTCTTCCCCCCCATTTCCTTCTCCAGCCCGTGCAAGACAAAGGACCCAGTCTTTGCTAGACACAAACTAACTGTAAGAGCCACCCCCAGAGACAGGGTGGAAGAGCAATTCCAGTGTCAAAGGAGGAGTAGGCACCCGCATTATTTTTGGTGAGACGAGCATAATTGAGAGCCTGCAAATCTCCCGTATTCCTTGGGCTCCTTTCTCAAGTCCCTTTAGCATGCTGTATCCCCTCTCCCCTCCCAGCGCCAGCAGAGCTCAGATCGCAGTCTCCTGGGCTAAGACAATAGCTGCTTATGTTCTAAACCAGCGCTGCTTTCTGGGAAGAGAGCCAGGCCTGGCAGCTCTCAGCAGCAGGGAATAAAAGCCGTGTTTGTGCTACGGAGCCCCTCTGCACCAGTGGGGCACCCTCAAAGGGAGGGCAAGGCATCAGCCTGCTGGGGATGCGAAACAGAAACGCAGACAGATGCCCTGGGCTTAGCCAGGAGAGAACGCGAAAGACCACAGGACCAAGAAAGAAGCGAGCGTCTGGTTGAAGGAAGCGAGCTGTGCGACCAGCAGCAAGCAAGGCACGGGCAGAGACGCAGCATCCCCCCTCCAAGAGCTGAGAGAGCCAAGACCGCAGCGCTTCAGGCTGCTGAAATGGGTGGGAATTGAGGATGCTCTGAACACCGGGGCCACTCGAAGCAGGAGGCAGGGTCACAGTCCCCACACCAAGAGCAAGCTGCATTTCAGCAGGGCCCGTCTGAGCGTGAACGACCGGGATCTCCGCTGCAGCGGAGCTCCCTCCACCCCACGGCGAGGAGCGGGCTCCGGAGGCAGGCAGGCAGCCCTGTGTTTTGCCAGCCGTTTCTTCATGCTCGCTGCTGCCAAGCCCGAGCGCGCAAGTCCCAGGGGATCTCCTTCTCCGCAGCGTGGCACTCGGAATGCCTGTACCGCGGGCTGGATAAGAAGTGGTCTCCTTCGCTTCCCCTAGAAGTCCCTGGAGAGGCAGAGGGTCCCACCCGTGGATGTCCCAGTGGTACCCAAGCCCTGGCAGCAGCAGACCAGACCCACCCGAGAGCCTGACCACGGCTCCAACCCTTTCACACCTTGCACATCGCTGGCTGGGAGGCAGTGAAACGCACACTTCGCCATCACAGCCACTTCCAGAGGCTCAGTCTCAGCGAGGTGGAAAGCCCACCACAACGGGGACATCCCCGCTCAGCTGCTGCCCTTTGTGGAAGGGCCCAGGGTCAGCAGGGACAGAGCCACGGGCAGGCATCCCACCGGGTGCAAGCCGTGGCCTGGCTCATACCTGCCCATCCTAGGTCAGAAAGCAGGAATGCATTTCTCAGGGCAGGACTGTGTCCCCTGCCACCAGCCGGGGACACGCAGTCCAGCGCTCCGAGACCAGCCGTCCTGCCTGCTGCTAACAGAAGCATGGCACGGAACCAGTGAGGCTAAGAGCCCAGGGGGCCTTCCTACGCAGGCAACCTTCTGGGTTGAGCAGTCAGCCTGAAGCCCCATTAGTTGCCCAGTACAGATACTGGCCTCCATGTCCTCAACGACACAGCCTTTTGCCCCACTGGGCTCTTTTGGTACCTCTACCATGCCCCAGGCAGTACATCAGTCATTTCTTGACATCCTTCCTCCTCAGCACTGCTGTCAGATGCAATAACCAACACCACTGTCTTTAAAATGCCCGTGTTTCACTGCAGTGGAACAAAATGCAAATCAATTAATCTAAAAAAAAAAAAAAATCAAACAATAAAAAAAAATAAAAATCAAACTGGCCCTCTTATTTTCCTTTCTTTTTATGAAGCTTTAAGGTTGCTTTTTGACTGTCCTGAATAATTGAAGTTAACATGAAAATTTAAAGTCTTTCAAGATTTCATTAAAATTCATTCTCTTTCCCTTTGGAGAATTGTCATTGCCAGAGTCCCATGTAGGGCAGACAGCACAAGCAGCTGCCTCCATTCACAGCATTTAACTCCGTTCTCTCTGGCTAAAGAAAATTCTCTCTTAATTGTTTAATGGAAACCCTGAAATAACATCCTTCACTGCTCCTTGTCACCAGCCTACTAATCCCACTCCCACCCAATTCCATCACAAATCCTGTATTTACCCTACTGCCTCAGCAGGCAGCTGCCCACCTCCTTCCTGAGGGCAAACCGCCACGTCACAGAAACACAGAATCACCGGGGTTGGAAGGGACCTCTGGAGATCATCTCATCCAACCCCCCTGCCAGAGCAGGCTCACCTACAGTAGGTTGCACAGAAACTCATCCAGGCGGGTTTGGAATATCTCCAGGGAAGGAGACTCCACCACCTCTCTGGGCAGCCTGTTCCCGTGCTCTGGCACCCTCCAAGTCAAGAAGTTTTTCCCCACATTCAAAGGGAATTTCCCACGTTCCAGTTTGTGCCCGTTGCCCCTTGTCCTGTCGTGGGGCACCACTGAAAAGAGTCTGGCCCCATCCTCTTGCCACCCGCCCCGTAGATATTGATGAGCGTTGAGGAGATCCCCTCTCAGTCTGCTCTTCTCCAGGCTGAGCAGCCCCAGGTCTCTCAGCCTTTCCTCATCAGAGAGATGCTCCAGTCCCCCAAGCATCTTGGTAGCCCTCCGCTGGACTCTCTCCAGCCGTTCCTTGTCTTTCTGGAACTGGGCACCCCAGAACTGGACACAGGACTCCAGATGTGGCCTCACCATAGCAGAGTAGAGGGGGAGGATGACCTCCCTCGACCTGCTGGCCATGCTCTTTTTAATGCACCCCAGGATACCATGGGCCTTCTTGGCCACAAGGGCACATTGCTGGCTCATAGGCAACTCGTTGTCCACTGTCCAATTAAGTTTCTCATGAAGAGAGCTACCCTAGCCCAGGAAACAAATGGCAATGTTTTTAGAAATATGCATTTTCAAATTGCAAGACTCCAAGTTATCTTTAAAAGGCCAAGATTTACTTCCCCGGAACATCTGCAATGCAGGAGGGGTGGCCCTTGGTTAGGCCATCAGATCACAGAATGGCAGAGGTTGGAAGGGACCTCTGGAGATCAGCTAGTCCAACTCCCCTGTCAGAGCAGGGTCACCCAGAGCAGGTTGCACAGGATGGCGTCCAGGTGGGTTTGGAATGTCGTCAGAGACTCCACCACCTCTCTGGGCAGCCTGTTCCAGTGCTCTGCCACCCTCAAAGTCAAGAAGTTCCTCCTCATGTTTAGATGGAACTTCCTATATTCAAGTTTGTGCCCGTTACCTCTTGTCCTGTCACTGGGCACCACTGAAAAAAGAAAAATATAACCTAAGGCACACAAGGAAGACAGCAGAGACAAAAAAAAAATAATAGAAAATGAAAGGCGAGAGCTGGTGTTAGTGCCGTTAAAGCGATGATGAGGCTATCAAACCCTATCGGGCTTTTCTGTGAGAGCTGTTTAGCAGCACCCTGGGCGGCTGCCGGCCATTCCCAGGTTGGGCTCTGGAGGCTGGGCAGAGGGGGTCAGGTTTTCTATTAAATCACAGCACCAGACTGGAGGCACTGTTACCAATTAAGCCTTATAACCTTCGGCGAAGCTCTCCCAATTTACCCCACTTGACCAACTGACCCTGAAGATTTCGAACGGCCTCTATAAATCCTATTGACCTTTACCGAAGTCAAACCCATGTGGGTTTTGTTTCCAGAAGGGGAGTTATCAGGGAGTGAGGATGTTGTACTTGCACTGACCATTAACCTCACACTTCCCTTTTAAGCACAAGCTGACCCTTTGCTCCTCTTGGTAGAGGAACAAGCTGGTACTTCAGAAGACATAGGCTGAAAAACACTCCCAGCAGCAACATTAGCACAGAGCAGTCACTTCTCTGAACACTCTGAGGGGTTGAGGGGGGATCTCATCAATGCCTATAAATACTTAAAGGGAGGGTACCGGGAGGATGGGACCAGTCTTTTTTCAGCAGTGCCCAGTGACAGGACAAGAAATAACGGCACAAACTTGAAGGAAGTTCCATCTGAACATGAGGAGGAACTTCTTGACTCTGAGGGTGGCAGAGCACTGGAAGAGGCTGCCCAGAGAGGTGGTGGAGTCTCCGACCCTGGAGACATTCCAAACCCGCCTGGACACCATCCTGTGCAACCTGCTGTAGGTGACCCTGCTCTGGCAGGGGGGTTGGACGAGATGATCTCCAGAGGTCCCTTCCAACCCTGGTGATTCTCCACATGCTTATTCTTGCATATCCCTGATGGGGAAAACCATTGTCCCCGCAGGTGCAAGGAGAGCCAGGGCAGAGGCTGCCTTCGCTCTTGGGGCTCTCTTCTCGCAGCGGTGCTAGTACATTCCCTGTTCCAAGAGGATGTAATGAGGAGCAAACTACAGCCACCGTGCCCAGCGGTTAGTGCCAAGGCAGAGGACTACGGCAGGAGTCCAGGCAAGAGGCAGAACACAAGGCAAGGACGCAGCACTCTGGTCCCCAGGGCATTTCCTCCCTGATCCACCGGGACAGGGCAAGTCCAGCACACCAGCAACTGGGAGGAGAGCACCCAAAGCAGGACATCTCCCACTACCACGAGATCTTCTGGACCAGGAATGGTAAACCATGAAAGATTTGTAGTCCTTTCCAGGTACATTATGTACTTAAGGGTGCAGCAAAATGCGAGAGACAGATGCCAGGATGCAGAACAGTCTCTTGCTGCGAAATGCTGCGGGCAAACTAGGTTATTATAAGGGATCATTAGCACGAAAGGAAACCGGCTGGGAGACAGCATGGCACAAAAGCCCACAGCCAGGTAAAGCAGGATTGGAGAGGCAGCAGCCAGTCATTCCGAGCAAACAAGTTTTGGGCCAGTACCAGAGGCCAGCAGAGCTGGCAGGGAGGTACAGTGAAGGACTTGTAGCTGCCCACTCCAGAGCCTTAGGGGCAAAGCAAGGAAAAAAACCAAAATAAACCTCGTTAAACATTGCCTCCTCCCTACTTCTCTAAGCCACCATGGTACTTCTCTAAGCCAGTGGTACAAAGCAAAAGCCTGACAGTATCCAACAGCACTAGCTCCCTTCTGCTTCAGAGTCTTCCAACTCTTGGGATTTCTTCTTGCCTGTCCCTAACATGCTCTCCTGCAGAACTCAAAAGGCTCTGCATCATTTCTGCATGCAGGAGGGCCAGGAAGACAAGCTGGGCTCTCTTCTGTGATCGGGAAGCTGAGAAGGCCAAGATTTTTATTTTTAATCGAAGAATTAAAACGGGCCAGAGAAGAAAGATTCAATCCATCTACAAGGGATGTCTGGTGTGGGTCCCAGTCACGTGGTGGGAATGTGGGAGCACCAAGAGAAGCCAGCCCTGTCACCTTTCCTGGGATGGAAAGCGTCACTACCAACTCCAGCTGCTGGTGCAGAGATGCAGGAGAAAGCCAGACCCCAGTTTGAAGCAGTCCAGGTACCCTCATCTCCATCTTCATCATCCCTCCCCAGCCACCGACGCCTAGTCAAGCGGTTGATACTCGGGCACAGCCCATCCCACTCCCGCAAAACCAAAGTTTTATTCATGCTCCCCTAACAACAAGAGGAAAGGAGCCAAGGCAGTTTCTTTTATGGCACTGGGCAAACGGGACAAGCTCTTTCTACCCACCTTCCCTCCCTGTGTGCTCTGCCCACCCCTGCCACCCGCACAGGAGAGCTCCCTCCGCTCCGAGAAGCCCTCCAGGCACCCACACACGCTCACTGCTGGCTGGGCTAGCCACTGCCCAGGAACAGGCTGATCCAAGTAATCAGCCTCCCACGCACACGTACTCCACTCCCTCAAAGCCCTAAGTTCCCATCGCACGAGGCATCCTTATGTGCCAAGACCAAATGCATCCCGGCCTCCCCTGCCCCACTTTCGGTCCAAGAAAGGAGATAAATGCTGTTCTTACCTAGTAATGAATAATCCAGAATCCACGTGGGAGAGGGCAGCACATGTAAAGAAAAAAGAAAAAAAAAGGCAAAACCAGTTGGTCAGACCGGAGTAAACTTGCCCCACTGCTCCCTGGGCAGCGCAGATTGGTTCTGCTGGCCATGGAGAAGAGTTCGTCAGAGTCGGAGCGAGGGAGGGGACACCATGTTCAGCCAGCCCTTGGGTCCGACTCCTCACCCCCTCCACGAGAGGTTCCCCACCCCTGGCAGACTGCAGCACCCACCTACCCCCAGCCCCCCAAGAGCAGCCAACTGCTCGGCAGACCTGCAGAGCATCACCCTCACCCGACCCCCAGCCAGAGAAAGGGTGCGGGTCAAAGCCCCATGAAGAACAGCCTGGATAAAAGCAAGGGAGAAACCCTGACCCCTGCGGATCTGCAGGGACTCCAGCAGAAGGTCGATAAGCCTTATCAGTGGCACAGAGGACAGCTGAGTCTCCGGTTCAAGCCACTCCGGTGACAAGTGGCTCAGGGTATAGGCTGGACCCCTGCAGAACCCCCGAGGCCCAGGGGCAGCAGCCCAGCTGCACCTCCTCTTCCGCGTGCTACAGCAAAAGTTAACCCCTAAGGGGAAAAGCTGCCAGATGAAGTGGCAGGAGAGTTTGAGGCACTTGCTTTTCCCCGGGAAGGGGAGATGGCCAAGCGGCGCTTGAGCCAACCAGACAAGGAAGGAGGTGCCCACTGAAACCCACGCAAAGAACGTGCTTGGTGGCAGGGAAGAGGCACGGTGCTGTGAAACACAGCTGGGTAACGGCAGTGAGCGCAGTGTGAAATGGGTCCCACCCCTCAAGGGAAAAGGATCCATCTGCCAAAGAAATATCCCAGTAGCATCTATCAGGAGCCCTGCCAGGATGGCGGGGGTATCGCCAAGGATACAGCCCTGGACATGGAGTAGTTAAAGGATGCACACACACAGAGTGAGGACGGGGAGGAATAATGCAGCAGCCAAGTTTAACATCAGGGGAGCTGCTAGAAGAGAAATAGATTTCCACAAAGCCTCGGACCTCTCTGTGCCGAAGGCACGCACTCTGCAGCGCGGCAGCCAGGGTATTACACAGGACCTTGGCAGAGAGAAGAGACAGAGGCGAGCAAGTGAGCGGACTCTCCGGCCCCAGAGTTCCCAGTTCCATCTGTCTCCCATCACCACGTGCACCAGACACCTAGCTCCGGAAGCTAGCGGGACCTCCGAAGGCTGTTGCTGGCAATTCCATTATCACCTCTTCCTCCACAAACCCCCCACAATGCCTGTTCCGTACAACACAGTCAGTCCCCTTTTCTCCACCGCCGCAAGGGATATACCCGAAATGCTCTGTTTTGGAGGGGGGTGGGGAACACACAACTATTACAAGAGTCTTATTCTGCAGTCCCCTCCGAGGGCTGGGACCAGGTGGGCAAAGCGCAGGAGACTTGAGGGAGCCAAGGAACCACAGCCAGCTGGAGGAGCTGAAGGCAAGAAACTGCTGCCGGCCCACGCTGCATCAGTCTCATCTCCTAATAGCAGGTTTTAATCTCCTAATTGGGCTGCGGCAGCGCTCCCAGCACAGGGACAGGGTTACGCAGCTGAAGTCACCTGGATGGCTCAGAAAAATCTGGGCAAGGAGCCAGGGCTGGAAAAGCCCCAACACCTCCACCAGCACTCTTTGGACAAGCCAGCCCTCTCTCTCACCCTCCCCTGGAGACAGAGGGATATAGGTCTGCTTAAACCAGGGGAGAAACCATGGGACAACCTGAGATGACTTAAGGATGTAAGCGTTAGGCATGAGAACGGTGCGCTCCTGAGCAAAGCGAGCAGCTTGCTGTCGATATACAACACCCTCTCCCCACCCAGCGCTGGCACATAAAGCAACAGGAACAAACACAGTTCTTGGGCTAACCCCGCAGAGAAGTGACAATGGAGGAGGACTTGAGTCCGCACTCGCTGATCCTGCCCCAGCCCTGATAAAGCAGTTACGAACCCTGGTAAGTCCCTTTGCCAACCGTTTCCGGTGACCACATATTTCCCTGCCCATCCCATAAAGACGCAGCCTGTCCCTACTTTGCGTGGCTGAGAAGATGCCTGCAGACAGGCAGCTCGCCCTCCCCACAGGAGAAGGACAGACCTGGATTAAGCGTCCTCTGCAGAACGGTAAGACCTAGGACCCCGAACAGCCCAGGAAGCAAGACACCAGTAGACACTCCCCTGTGTTTAACTGAAGGGCCAAGGCACAGGGTTGTCTGGCTGTTTTCTTCCTTGCAGCTCCGACTGCCCAGGCATGGATCCCGGAATGCCGTGGTGCAGCTGGCTGGTTCCGCGTCCCAGCTGCGGGACAGTGCACTGCCCCGGGGACCAGCCCACCCCGTCGGTTCCTCTGGGCTACGGTGTGGCATAAAGATGCTCAAGATCAGGAGCCACGTCCCACCCTACTGGTGGGCATGCCCTTGGGTCTATCTCACTCCATTTTAACGTAAGGTCCTAAGCTGAGGGTGTCATTCTTGCAGCTTCCCTCCTTGGCAAACAAGGAGATATCCCACCGAGAGGCTGCCAAGACTAAAACGCAAGTTAGAGGCGCTCCAAAATTCCCTGAAGATCAGCGTAGTGGACAGTACAGACTCGGAGAACAGGTAGAAACACCACCAAGGTAAACCGCCTGGAAGGGGTTTGGGAGCAGCAGGCCAGGGAAAAGCGGAGTCACGTACCCATAGCACGTACCCTGGCTCCCGTAGCGAGGGAGCGGGCATCTCTCCCAAAGCGGTAAGGCCAAAAGGGCAGCGAGAGCCCAGCAGAGCCGGGGAACAGCAGCAAACAGCTGCCGCCAACGCTCCAGCCAGCAAGGGTTGCCAAGGCTGCTGGGCTCTGTATATGCAGCAACAACCTTTGAAGTCAGGGCAGAGGAATGTGCCCTGCTCCTCTCCGCCAAGGCAAGGCAGGAGGGACCGTGCTCCCGCAGCCACATCCCTGCTCTTCACCTGCCGCCTAGCCTGGGACCCTCCTCGCGGCACGCAGAAACAGGGGTCCATGCTCCATCAATGCCTTCAGGCAGCGAGCCACAGCAGGCCACAAAGGAGCAAACCACGACCAGAAAGCATCTTGCCCTCTAAGCACTTGCTTCCCAGGAATACGGCGCTTGGGAGCCGGAGGACAGTGCCCACCAGCCTGGCTGGGGTCACACCGCTTGTCCCATGACACCGACGGCTCTCCCCTCTCCAGCCCCACGATTCTCCCACCTCTGCTCTGACAGCCCCTTCTCCGGGGGAGGGAGCCCGCTGCGCACATCCTGTATTGATTGAGGCCATGGGCTCCTTCTGAACAAATTCCAACACGTTTTGGGTGTCGATTCCCACGTAGGCAGTTTTCTGCCCGTAAACAATTATTCCTGTATTTTGACACCCCCATAGCGTAGTCAGACCATCTGTCTGAACTGCAAGGCTGTTAACTGGCGTTAAACTGCCATTAGCTGCAGATGCAGAGCTCGCGCTAGGATTAGTTTGAAACAACCACCAAACCCCCAAAATGTCGAAATGAACCGGCGGAGCCAATTATCTCTCCCTTATAGGCATCCTGTGCCACGCAGACCCCACAGCCCCACCAGCCTGTGTCCGTCCCGTTGACCCAGACTCCCACGGAGCAAAGCCAATCGGTTCCCATCCCGTTTGGGAGCAGCATCCAGTGTGCCACCCAGGTCTCCCACGCCGTAGGCAGGCGTGATTCCTGTAACAGGTCAGCGTTCCGGTGGCCGGTTTCCAGCCCTGCTCCAGGGCAAAGAATGTAACGCGTAAAGATGCCAGATTTAGTGTGAAGGCAAAGCCTTTAATCTGAGGCAGGCTTCAAGCAAGTGCCAGCTCCTTTCAACTCTACCCTTATATACGCTGCTAGAGGAGCGGCTGTCGCTCCGGAGGAACGTGGCAGCGAGGGGAGCGCTTAGGAGAGGCGGCAGTGCAGATTCCCAGCCCCACCGACTGCTGCGGGGCTGCTAATCAAAGAGGCTGGAGGCAGAAGGGTACATGCGCATATGCTATCGCACGTCCCATGCTTATAGGCAGGGTGACGCATGGAGAGGCAGGCACACGCCATCGGGAGCTGCGCGCCAGGCGTATGGACTCTGGGCCATACGTTTGTATGGACCACGACCGCTCTGCAAGCGATGTGCCATGCAGAGACCAGCCTGGCTGGCACATCAGCGAGTCCCACCTCATGTAAGTCCCATTACGCCCCACATAATGGGGCGCGGAAGCCAAAGGGCTGGGAGGAAGAAGAGGAACTCCCTCTAACATGTTGTCATTCCCTGTGCAAAGCTCCGACCGTGCCAGGCTGTGCCCGAGACCCCTCTGGGGGGGGTGCTTCCTGCAGCAAGGGCAAGCCTGCACCCTTCCTGTTCAGGCAGAAACGGTGCAGGTCCCACGAACGCTGCGCACATCCCTGCTGCCCTTCCACAGCCGTTGCAGCATCCTTCCTCCTCTACCCAGTGCAGCGTGGAACTCCCAAACCTCCCCTTCCTGCACCTGGAGCTGCATAAAAACCCCAGTAGCCTAATCCTCCTCCTTCCCACCTCGACAGGCTAGAGGTGGCTGGATCCACACCTCCGGGATCCCTCCGTACAAGTTGACTAACCCGCAGGGGTGCGGGAAGCGGCCGTACTCGGCAGCCGAGTCCTTGCAAATCTGCGTGCGCAGGGTCAGAGCGCAGACCTCTGCGGCGAGGGCAGAAAAACCCCCGCTGGAAAGCAGAGCAAAAGGCACAGAATATGTGCGAAGGAGCCAGCCAGCCACCAGACTCTGCTCGGGAAACAGAAGCCTCAGAGCAGTATTTTCTCTTATCGTGACAGATGCAATGGCCAGAGGGTCCCGAGGGGCTGGAGGCTCACTGGCTGCTTCCCTTCATCCTCTGGCAGGAGGACACCAACCTGCTCAAGGGAGCGATTTCCGGGGGCAGCACTTCACCAGAGCGTTCCCACGCTTCGGCTGGACAGAGAGCTTTGGGACGTCCAACATCCTCGCTTTGGGGAAGAAGAAAGCGCTTATCACGCGCTCCTCTTTCTGCGGAGGCGGCGTAACACAGCACATGCAGACGGCAGTGGGCAGCTCCCTTTGGGCGCACAAGAGCCCAACGTTCCCATCGCCGCCACCAGCCATCCCTGCCAAACGTGATGGCCTGAGGAAGCGGGGCCAGGCTCTGCGGGAGCATGAGAATGCTGGCACGCTCGCCAAGGTGACACTCACCAACTCTGTCACAGCCACTGCCCCGTTGGGTGGGAGGGCAGGCAGCATAGCTGTGAATGGCAATGCAGGAGGGGGGCATAAACACAGATCTCCATCAGCAGGAGTGGTCCAGCTGCCATCTTCAAGCATCCCTTTCCTTCTGTTTCCTCCCCTTTTCTGGTCATTCTCCTGTAGGTGGGGTTGTAAAAGCCCAGCCTGAAGCACAGAGGCAACGCTCTACAGAAAAAGAGCACGTGGGGAAGACGGACCCGTAGTTCCCGCGCTAGCCTCTGCATGACACTAGCACACGGGTGGGCGCCATGTCAAGTTAAGATGAGTTTGGAGGAGCTACACAACGCAGAAGGCAACACCGCACACCCTGTACTCCCACTGGCAAGGCTGCTCCCAGAACCGTACCCCTGAGCAGAGGATGCTTCCAGCTCTGGCAAGGCTATACATCACCAACCACGCACCCCCGAGTCACAGCCAGCTTTCTCCCACCAGTCCTGCCCCGCTCCCTTCTGCCTCCGTGCCATTTAAATCCAGATGCCACAAGCAGAGCTGCGCGACGGGACGTTGCCGAAAGCATCGCTCGCAGCCTCAAGGGAGCCAGGCTGCGCTTCCACGAGGCCTTCGCAGAGTCTAGAAGAGACTCCCTTGGGCAAAGAAAGTGCAAGTCCAGCTGGCTAGGAGTCTAACCGAGAGCTGTCTGGGAGAAATTATCAGTCTAGAAAAACAATTCCAGCCTGGGTTTCTTTAGATTCCCTCCTGCTTCAGTGTCTGGGAATTGGGTCCCAGCCAGCAGCTCTGAGCTCAGCAGGCAAGGGTTCTCATGAGCCAGAAGAGCATGAAGGAGATCAGCTGGTGTCAGTAGGAAGCTCGGGATGAAGGCAGAGTTTAGAAGGAATTCGGTAGATATGTTCCCCTAGCTTGAATCCAAAGCAGAGATGCTCCCAGGCAACCAAAGTTTCATCCGCTAACAAATCTCCGAGCTATTTCTATCTACCATCAGCTCCACTTTCGCCGGCAAATGGAAGGGCCGTGTTCTGTCCAAACCAATTTGCCCGCGCTGCTATGAAACCCCGCCGGAAACAGACGGACTCCTAGTGCTTTACCCCAAAGATCGCTCGAGATGTGCGCATTTGCCATTCCGACGCAGCCCTCTACAGCAAGCGGAGCCGCGAGTGCCGCAGCACAACCGAGCGCCGCGAAAGCTGCTGTTTCTCCCCGCTTCGCTCAGCAAATGAGGCGTTACCCCAGGGAAGGCAGAGCAGGTACCTGGGCATGTCCGCAGCACGCTGCCTCTTCGAGTGTGCCCAGGGCAGGCTCCCTTTGCGATGAGACCAGCAAAAGGAACGGCAGCTTTAAAACAACAGGCTAGCTCCAGATGTACGCCTATACCCTTCATCCCACTGAGACGGCTCAAAAATCCTTCCTGCAGTGTGTTAGCAAATAAAGGCTGGAACATGAGCTGGCCTGGGAATGGCCCTGCCGAGGAGAGAAACGTCCTGCAAAACCAGGGAGCTGTCAGAGCCCCAGCGAGATCAGAACTCCTGGCAGGACCCTGCAGGGAAGGATGAGGACGCGAGACGGCTCCTTTCCCAGGGGATGAGAATTCAGGGCAGGGAAAAAAAAAAAAAATAAAAAAAAATATCAAGTTCATCCGAAAAGAGAAACCACAGTGCGAGATTGGGAAGTACATGTTTACCCTGCGCCACATCAGACAGCCAGCTGCTACACAGTGCCCTTCCAGGCTTCTGCGAGGAAGCCATTAGTAGCGGGGTGTTTGGGTTTTTAACTAGAATCGCAGGCTTATAGCAATAGCGGTAGTGGCATTAGCTAAGCTGGAAAGCCTCGTGGCTCGCTCCCCAGCTCAGACAGAGGACTGCAGCCGGCAGCCCCTGGAAAACAGGGAGCAGCCCGGCCGATCCCCGCCTGCAGCTGCAGCCTGGCACGGGCAGCCAGCTTGCAGCAGGGAAGTAAACCGCGGGAGGACACCAGGAGTCCAGCTCCATCGCCTGAGCCTGAGCTGCCACGGGGAGCACATCTCATCTCCGCCCGGGAAAAAGACCAAGAAGGTGGCAGGTGAACCTTAGCCAGCGCAGGGCTCGATGAGCAGATGCAAGAAGAATGTCTCCCCGCAGGTGAGGTGGGGTGAGGCAGGGATCCAAGCCAGCGAGCCCGACTGCCCTGCCAGCCACGAGTCACCGCCCCAGAGCCTCCTGGCTCCATGCAGCTCAGTTCAAACACAGCCCCGTCTTCTCTCCAGCGATGGGAAAGCTGCTGCCTACAGATGGGGTGAGGCCAGCTGAGGGACCAACCTGGGTCTCTAAGGCCCTCTCAGGTCTTGCCATCCATCCCTCGTAATCCAGGCAGCACCTCCGAAGCCACGGCAAGCAGGATTCTGGCACACACACAGGCTCTCCAGCCCAGCGCTGCGCGACTGCTGGGGCCAGCTCCAGCTTTTCCCCATGTCGGCAAGTGGCTCTTGCCAGGCTCGGCAGTGCCAGCCCCTGCGGCCCCGGGCCTGAGGAACCTGCCCCAGTCGTTCCCCAGACGGGCAGGTAAAGTGGCCTCAGATCCCAAAGGGTGCCCAGGCACCCGCAGGTCTCATCCCTCTGCCCCACCGGGATCAGTCTGACACCAGGACGTGCGACTCGATCTGGGGGCCAAGAGCGTCTCCGGGGAGCCCAAGAGCTCAGCTTTTCACAAACTGCTGAAAGCATCAGATCTCTTCGGTACGGTGTCTAAACTTAGACATTCTTTTTTCTATTCACTAGAGCCACTTCTGGAGGCAGAAGTTCCGCTCTCACATTCCCAGGTTCGAAGGCTTGCCCAGGACTCTCTGTCGGTCCCTTTAAGGCTGACCTGGGTTATTGTTTAAGATCCCTCAGTGCATGTAGAAGCAACGTGGGCACTTGCTCCGATGGAGGCTCTTGCTCTACCATAGAGCAGCACTAGCCCTAGGCTGCCCCAGCTGCGTACTTCCCCAAATAAGTGGGTGGGAAAATCCAGCCTTTGATGTTCCACCCGAGCGGCTCCAAAACAAAGATGGACTACAGGAGATAAAAAAACCCCACCAAACAAACTTCACAACAGGATATATCCGGTAGATAAAAATGGGAAAGAATTTCATTTCCATGGAAGGCAGACTGCATGGGGTCCACGGAATAACCAAACGGCAGCTGTTTTCCACCCCCAGCACACACTGCTTTTTGCAGACATCGCATCAGCGGAGCACAGACTGGGTGGTACAGACAGCCCAAAACCCACAGCAGGGTTCCAGGAAAAGCTATCCCAACAAAGCTGCTCCCTGCACGCAGGCTCAGCGGGTAGCCGTTCTGGGCAAGGCAGCTTCCCCGCAGCTTTATCTCCGCCTGCCCAGAGAGCGGGAGCCTTTCCCAGGTACCCGCAAAGCTGGCCGTTCTCCAGCTCATCATTCACACGGTCCGCACAACAGGCGGCGGACGCAAGCAAGCAGGTTGAGAAACGCAATCCGGAAAACACCAGCAATCCATCGCTAACGTGGGATTCGGTCCTAGAAACCGGAAGCAACGACAGACTGGCCCAGACCGAAAAAAGCCGCGGCTCCTCGGTCTAGAGGAATGGCATCGGAGGGGAAAGGTGATCAGCTGCTTTCCAGTACATCAGGAGTTTCTAAGCAGAAAAGGGAGAAGGCTGTCCAGGGTGGGCAGGTACGATGCTCCGCGCAAGTTGCTACCGTTGATTCAGACAGGCCACACCAGCAAGCAAGTTCCATCGTATTTCTGTAGCCGTTTCCCCACTTTTAATGATCTTCGTAGCCAGAGCAGCGAGAAGATTACGTTTGGCTCCGTCTTCCAGCGTGACGCCCTCCCAGGCGGCACGGTGAAGAGAGGAAGGTGCTTGCATCAACGCTGCGCTCCAACCAGGCGTTTTCTGGGTTGACGGGGCAGCCTCACAAAGCTGCTTTTCTTCCCAGCTCCAGCAGGCCCACGGCCGCCCCCTCCCTCTCACCATCCTCTTCCCCCTCCATCCCGAAAAGAGCCCCAGAGCTCAACAGTGACGCAGACGAGCCCAGCACATGGGGCTTTGCCGCTGCAAAGCCCAGCTTCGGGCAGCAGGGAGGGAAAGAAAGGAATAATGAGCGACAAACCTCATTTGTAGTCTGGCAGTGCCACCTCTACTACCTAAGCTGCAACCAGAGAGCCCTCTGCCACCACATCTATGCGATAATCGAAGCACGTAAAACTGGCAGAAAAGGAAGTTTTTTGGGGTTTGGTTTGGGGTTTTTTTGTTTTGTTTTGTTTTTTTTACAAAGCTGAAAGAAGGGCTGTCATGCGGCGAGGCAGGAGCTTTGCGCAAACCACCGCCAGCCCTGCCGGGGTGGGCCCAGGGCTCTGTTCGGCTGAGACACATAGAGGGACCAGCTGGTGCAGCGCCATCACCGTGACCATCGGGGCTTGCCCAGGAAGCACACCGATCCCTCCGTCCCACGTGGCCGTTCTTCACGGCTCTAGTTCACCCGTCAAGAGAGGGCTGCGCGCAGCCTAGACACTAGTGTTACCCGGTGCTGCTCCGAGGAGCACCGTGTCCCCCGGTACTACACCTGGCCACGCGAGATGTACCAGTGGCCTCAGCCTTGCAGCGCCTGTTGCCAGTACAAGGCGACGGTTCTCATGAGCATTAGGAAGCGAGAGAAGCCTCCACTACCAGAAGCAGCAGGACCTCCACCGCCGGCACCCCTCTCATCCCTGCTCTCCGCTCACACACCACGCTGAGCGCCGATGAATAACCTCACACGTTCAGCTTTCGTGCACCAACAGGGCCAAGTCTGGGAACAAGTGACCACCTGAGCTCAGCTTAAGACAACCAGCCGATATGGACCTTGCAATTCTTCTGCCTGGAGTGACAGCACAGTCCAGAGGCAAAAGTGAGCACCTAA
>VFFE01007082.1:66003-92277 GCA_008921705.1 Burhinus oedicnemus
GGTTTGGGGTTTTTTTGTTTTGGTTTGGTTTTTTTTTTTTACAAAGCTGAAAGAAGGGCTGTCATGCGGCGAGGCAGGAGCTTTGCGCAAACCACCGCCAGCCCTGCCGGGGTGGGCCCAGGGCTCTGTTCGGCTGAGACACATAGAGGGACCAGCTGGTGCAGCGCCATCACCGTGACCATCGGGGCTTGCCCAGGAAGCACACCGATCCCTCCGTCCCACGTGGCCGTTCTTCACGGCTCTAGTTCACCCGTCAAGAGAGGGCTGCGCGCAGCCTAGACGCTAGTGTTACCCGGTGCTGCTCCGAGGAGCACCGTGTCCCCCGGTACTACACCTGGCCACGCGAGATGTACCAGTGGCCTCAGCCTTGCAGCGCCTGTTGCCAGTACAAGGCGACGGTTCTCACGAGCATTAGGAAGCGAGAGAAGCCTCCACTACCAGAAGCAGCAGGACCTCCACCGCCGGCACCCCTCTCATCCCTGCTCTCCGCTCACACGCCACGCTGAGCGCCGATGAATAACCTCACACGTTCAGCTTTCGTGCGCCAACAGGGCCAAGTCTGGGAACAAGTGACCACCTGAGCTCAGCTTAAGACAACCAGCCGATATGGACCTTGCAATTCTTCTGCCTGGAGTGACAGCACAGTCCAGAGGCAAAAGTGAGCACCTAACCAAAAAGACTTGGTCCAAGCAGCGGGGCACAGCCCCAGTCAACGAGCCAGTGCCGTGAGCGGGATATCTGACCAGGTAGAGCAGAATTCCGCTTTGTATGAGAAATAGCTCTAGGGGCATGGGGTACTCCTTCAGCATCCTCCAAGGAAACTAGCTCCAGCCATACTATTCCACCAAGCAAAACAGGGCTTGGTCCAAGAGCTAAATATATGACTCTGTCCCAAGGGGTTACTGACAAACCCTGGCAACAGGGCTGCAGGAACCCTGATAATATTGTAGGATTTGCCCAGCCCTCTAAGAATAACCGCACTGCCTATGAGAACATCACAGGAATTAGCTCCCTCCTGCCCACTACACTCCCCGTACCGTGTAGGAGCCAGGAACCCACTACTCCAGGGCAGGCGCTGAAAGAAGGTGGATTTGCAGACTAGTTCAGCATCACCTCCAATGGAAAATTGCATTTTCTACAGGATTAGAAGTTTCACCCTCAGCTTCCTGCAGAGAACAGCACAGCGCTGTGCCTGGCGCAGTCCCCCCGGCTGTCAGTGGAAAATAACCAGCAGTTCTCTCCATAAAGAGATTAAAACCTTTTTATGTGAACAACAAGCGATGAAGGGAGGGAAGGGGAACTCTGCGGGAAGCATGTGGACACGGGACATCATGCTTCTGCTCTTCAGCCATGAGCTGCTAAGCCTGGGACAGCCGCCTCGGGAAGGCAGAGTCCGACTCTCCTCCAGCCGGGACTGCCCCGAGTTTCCCCAGCCATTCCAGGCCAGCGCTTGCCTTTCCTTGCTGGAGCTCCACAGGCACTCGGCTACTCCAGCACCCCACCCCACAGCCTCCCACGCCTCCCGTGGAGGGAAAGGAACAGTTCCCAGCCTCCCAGCACCCGAGCAAGTCCACACAAGTCATCCCCGGCGAGGCAGGGATGCCAGCTGCTTTCCAGCAGCCTCCCACCTTAACCACCAGACCCAGCTTCCCACCAGCACTTCAGCTGGGCGCCTTCCCCCAGCTCGGCGGAGGTGCTGCCTCCCTAGCATTCCCCTCTCCCATCCTTTGACAAGCTCTGGCATCGCCCGTAGTCTCTCCGAGAGGCACCAGCGCTGCAGGAAAGCTGCTGGCGTGTTAGAAGGGGGTGCCTGCCTCCGCATCCAGGGGCGCTCAGGGGATGCATAGCTGGCATTCCCGGCTGGCAGAGCTCTGCCCCACATAATCCACCTGACCAGGGCACATGCCAGAACAGGTTACGCAAACAGAGCACACGCACGCCGTGAGGGAAAGCAGTCTTGGCCAGGGAAAGGGGGGCGGAAAAAGGCTGGAGAAGGAGCTGTATCTTGGTATGCATTTAAGGGTCCTCAAGCCAAATCCTTCCAGGTGGGGTGCAGAGCACCCTGACCCTTCCAGCTCACCACCAGGGCGTCAGTATGACGGATCTGGCCTTTTTGTGCACGGCAGAGGGAGAAAGAAGAGATTCAACCCCATCTCCTCGTCTTGCCCCAGTTCCCCCAGGGGCAGGAACGGAGCGGGGCTGTTCTGCCAGCATCGCCACCTTCCTCTGGGCACTGCGACCACAAGCCGGGACGCGTGCTCAAACGGGACTCACCGGGATGCTGCTGCATCCCCCTTCCTCCCTCCTGACCTGCGGCATGGAGCAGAGCAGGCAGAGGTACGCTGAGGATGGACGGTCCCGGCCAAGCAAACGCTCACCCCAAAACCTGCAGCCTGCTGGGCCAGCAACGCGGGGAAGGACAGGCACAACTGAAGGGGAAGCAGGCCAGGAGGGGACTGGAGAGAAGGAGGCAGCTTCTTGGGCAAGTTTTTGCAGCACGAGGACCTGCCCAGCCTTGCGCCGAGGAAGCCAGGCTCTGCAGAGAGCACCCGAGCATGCACGCACAGGCAGGCGTGCAGCCTCCCCCCGGCTCCTCGAGGCTGGGGCACCCCAGGAACGAGCACTGAGGGGACAGAAGCCTTGGCAAGTCCCATACGAGAGCCTGGCTTTGCATCCCCCTCCCTGGGGACGGCGGGGCAGGCAGCACATGACAGCCACTGCTCCCAGGCTGCAGCTCACCTTCTTCCAAGCCTGACGGTGACAATGCTGGTGGAGAGACTCAAACGAGAGAGGCCACCGTGGCAGGACCAGTGATCCCTCTGGTTCATATCCCACTGACAGCTGCTGGTAGCAGATGTTTAACGGAAGAGTGCCGGAGCCAAGGAAGGGCTGAGCGAGCTTGCCTATACCCCGTATCAATCTGGAGATCAGCTCTTCAGGGGCTGCCTCAGCCAGAACGGGCTTATCTTACACAGTTGCCACATAACCAATTGACCCACCCATCAAGATTTTGCCTAATCCTTTTTCAGCCCCTTAATATTCCTGGCTCTTACACCATCCATTGGCAACAAATTCCTTAGTTCAACTAAGAGCAGCCACCCATTGAGCCTGCTGGCTAGTTCCTCCGCACTTCCAGTCTTTATCAGGAGAAAATTGACCTCCTATACACCGATCTGCATCGTGCTCCTTTACACCGACCGCTAAGTGAAAGCCTGACCCAAGCCAGGAGGCCCCAGGACCTGCATGGGCAGAGCTGTGGGCTGCCCGGTCCTGCTGGGACCTGCCGACAGTGGTGCACAGAAGCAGGGGAGATGCACGGTGTTTAGAAGACCAGGACATTTCTCTTTGAAGGCAGGGCTAGAAGCTCCCCCAGTGGGCAACCTCTGTCAGGATCTTCTCTCTCCCTACCACGCACCCTTATGCCCAGAGCCACCAAAAATGGCACCTGACAGTGACACAGCAGAGAGGGTGGCCCAACTCCAGCCCCATGGCTTCCTCCTCCCATGGCCCATAGCAGCAGGCACAGGGGACCGTGCACTTGGTGTCCCCAGGCATGGCAGCAAGAAGCCATACTGAGTGACCAGAGACTTCCCTCCCCCTTCCCAAGCTTGTACGGATCCAGGAATTTGGCACCCAAGGTGTAGACGTAACCCAAGGTGAGGGAAACACACCCCAGAGAGCTGCCAGAGACAAAGGGCAACCTACGGAGAAGGGGTCTCTCCCTCGCCAGGGTTACGTCACCCGTCACAGCATAGGGACACGCATCTCGGTGCCATTGTTTGCAGGCAACCTCACTGCCCAGGAATGCAGCAGCAAGTGGGGGCTGGGAGACGCTCCGAGGGTGGGAAACGCTTCCTGCACAGCAGAGCTCACTCCTCAGCACATCTACTAAACAAAGCCACAAGTGACCTGGCTACTTATCTGAGGAAACACCAGCCGCCCCTGCGGCAGAGGCTCCCCAGGACCCCACCATCACAGCAGGTCACACGAAGCGTGCCCAGATGCAGGAGCCTCATCTGCACACATCCTGGGCCTGAAGCTTCCCTAAATCCACATTTTATCCAATTCACTTAGTTATACATCCTCCCAGACTTTCAAATATTAAGCTGATGCTCCGCTTGCTGCGGAGATGCCCTGTAGGAACCACCCGAGCTTTGTTTCGCGGCTTACCGATGAAGGCAGCTCCCCGGGCTTTCATGGCACGTTAAAACTCATACAGAGGAACAGGTTGTTCCCTACAGAGAAGCAGGAATGGGGTAAGGGAGAAGGAGCAGCAGGCTATGCGGTGGGTATAGGGCTACAGGCCACTTGAGAGACACAGCCCATGGTCACTGCACCCCCAGGCGCCAGCCCAGCACAGGCAAACACCTCTCTCCCGATGCCCTGCACCCATCAGCGTGCCTCTCCGCTCCACTGGTATTCCAACCACAAGGCAAAGGCGGCAAGAAATAGGGGATTTCTGCAAGTCTTGGTCTCTGTGCTTCATCTGGGACGTTTGTTAGGAAAGCAACCACACCGAAAGAAGCAGAAACGCTCACCTAGACGGAGCTCAAATGGCTGCGGCGTGACAGAGTTTCCCCATGCAACTGCCAGGAGCTTCCACTGATCCTAGTTTATCTCTTAGATAAACAGCATCAGTTAAAACAATTTGCTCAGGGATTTTTATCACTCCATAAACAGACAGCCCAGCGTAACAAGGAAAGCTGAGAAGAGAAACTGGCTGTAGGCAGGAGACGGACAAACCAAACAAAGAACCTGGTTTCCCCTCCCCAAGAGCGCAACTGTTCAAATGAAGCTACAGCCCACCCCAGGCCAAGCTCTCGCCAATCCCAAGCCACACGGATGGCTCCCACAGCCCAGCCAAAAGGATTTGCTTGGGTAATTAACTGAAGAAAAAAAAAACCAACCCAAAAAACCCCAAAAACTCAGTTCTGACCCCACAGCCTCAATAGATCCGTTCATTCGTAAAGTTTCCAGGTACCAACAGAATGAGAAGTGGCAGGAAAAGGATTCAGCCCAAACGAATCTCCGGGCAAAATATCACTGCAGAAGAGACGGAGCCACCGTACAATCCTGCACTGCCTGGAGAGGAAAAACGCTCCTGGGCCACCACGATAAAAACGCCACTGAAAACACGGAAAAGGATCCCGATTATATAAAACATGAGAGTGAAGGAGCCATTCCCTCCGGGAAGGCACACAGGGAAGAGCGGACACCCCAAATGCTTGCTGTGGTCTGTAACTGGACTGCAGCATCCCGGGGCAGGGTGCAGCCAGGCCTCTCCAGCTCCTCTCCCACTGGGTGTCCTTTTCAAATACAGCCACCCAGGAGTCACAGGATAGGTCCCAAATTCAAAGCAAGGAGTTTTCCGGTCTGCTGCGTAATGCCAGGTGCTGGGTTTTCCCTAGAAATCGCTGTACTAGCGTCTAAGAAAATCAGCGTTGTCCTCTTCTAGCAGGTCGGCCACCAAGAAAAAGAAGGTGGCACCGCTTAGCATCACAGGAGCAGGGACCCAGAGAGGAGAGGACCAGCAACAAGAGACCACCCCACCCACGCGCCGGGGAAGGATGCCACCCCTGGGTGCTCAGTGCCACCCCTGCTGCTGGGCCATCGTCCCAGCATGGCTAGGAGCCCCTTGCTCCCCATGTCACCCCTTTCCTGCGGGCAGGCTGCTCCTTCTACACCTCCCTCCGCAGATCCCATGGAGCAGGGCTTCTTCTGCCAGCCTACCTGGCTGAGCTATGACTGGAATGCCGCCCCTGGCTGCCCGCCCGGCTGCTGCCCGTTAGCGCAAGAGCGGATTAAGATTTATCGGCAGAAAGGTACTGCCGGCATGCAGCGCCCAGCCGAGCCCAGGGAAGCACCTCTCTCCCAGGCTGGCTGCAGAGAGGGACTGGGAAATGGCCTCCAGATGGAGAAACCCTAGGAAGAGCTCCAAAACCACCCTTGCACACCATCTGCCTCTGGTCTCCGGAGTGCGAGACATACGCCTCGCACAGGCAATTCCCTCCCTCTCCGGAGGTTTCTCGCTCAGGGAAACGCTGCCCAAGGGATGAGGCAGGGTGAGCCCAGCCTGCCCTGACCCTCGGGGGGCAGTTCCAGACCCCCGGGCAGAGCCTTGCGCACCACACTGCGGGCACTGGGAAGCGGTGGTCTCGGCACCACAGAAAAGGCAACGGAGGAGCCAACCCACCTTCTGATAAAGGGACCCCCAGGTACCGAGGCACAGCCCCCAGCACATGTTCTAACCTCTTTTTTGCTTCTCCTTTCTTCCCAAGCTCGGATGATTTTTGCCTTCTGCAGGAACCAGGAGCCCCACCACATTTCCAGCTCTGCACATCCTCCGTTAAGACAGCTCCGACTGGCCAATTCTGTTTTCTGCGTCCATGTCCACCACTGCCAGCTGCTTCCCAGACCACGCAAATCAGGGAAGTTTGTTTGGGGCTGTCCTGCCCGAGGTGGGAAACCAGGATCCAGCATCCCTTAAGCACTCAGAAGATTCATTCAGACCACTTGAACACTCACCACTTCTTTGGGGCTGATGCTTCCTTTGTAACGCAGTCATTCCTTGATTTCCCAGAAGTACGTGAAGATCTGAACCGACCTAAGGCCCCAGAGCATTGGGCTTTTTCCCCAGAAACAGAGCAAGATACGGTGCTTCTTGGCCAAGGAGAACAGCTTCAGAGCCAAGACAATCACAATTTGGCAGCTGAATTAGAGTTGGCAAGCGATGTACTGGTTGATTTTTCTCCCCCTCCCCGCCCCCCAGTGACTTCTCTTTGGCAGTTTGGGGGTTCAGAAGCTCTGCGAGTGCGGGAAGGCCACAACTTACTCAACCCTTCGGTTACCAAAGCTGAGCATCTGGCAAGTTTGTGTTCCAGTCGGAGTCAACACGCACTCAAGGCTTTGGCTACAATCCTCCACCTGCAACAAGCACCGCCACAGCACGAGGGGCTGGGCAGAAGCTTAAAGATGAGTTTTCAGAACGTGGCTTTAGCCTCAGATGGGGGCTTCGGTTCAACACCACGCAGCGCACGCACCACAGTGGCAAGTGGTTACAAATAAACTCTTGAGCATCCCCCTCCTGGCCTTTGGGATCCTTCCAGTCTGTAGCTATATTTCAGCGGAATGGATAAATTGCATTGGTGGCGTTTATGCTAGAAGGAAGACAAGAACTAGCTCTAGCCATGCTCCTCTTTAGCTAAAGAGCTGAGGAAGCCCAAGTTCAATGCCCTTATTTGCTTACTCCTCCAGACCAGCAGGGACGCTAGGATTTTACGGGCAGAGAAAAGAACAAGCCAAGGTATAATGCCCAAGGGCACGTTCGGCAGACCACCTCGGCACCACGCATGCACCATCAGTGCACGGCGCCCACGGCAGCCCTGTGCTCCTGCTGCTGTTGATGGAGTCAGGAACAGGCGGATAAGGCCTTGTGGGCAGCCTGGAAGGCGACAGGAAAAGCCAGCAGGAGGAAACTCAAAGCACGTCGAGGTTGCCGGTGCATCCAGGGGAGTGCCATAGCAGGGAGAGTCCCACAAATGACAGGAAAGAGCCCACAGTGACTCAGTGCTATGGCACCGAGGATCCTGAAGAACCCCTCAAGGGAGATGTCCCCCGCCATCAGCTCTCCTCCCAGGGTGCCAACAGCCTGGCTGTCTATCTGTAACGCTCTGGTATTCCGGCTGCAGCCTCAAGTGTTTGCCCCATCCGTTTGGGGTCAAGATGCAGGTGGGTGATCCCAGTTATCCTGAGCTTTCCCCTTCCACCGCTGGAAGTCCTGAGCTGCCCACCGAGTCAGGACTCCTGCATCCCATTCCCTGCTCGGTCGCAGACTTGCTCTGCAAACTGGGACCATATATTGCTGCTTACTTACCATACCTGTCTCAGCCTGCAGAAACGCAGGCAGCACCTAGGGGAGTTGAATGGCTCGTTAACATGGACAAATTGCTTTAAAGCCCTTAAAAGAAAGCTAACTGCTTCACTCCGTTCTCTAACGAATTCTGAGCCTCTGCACACACTTCCCGCTCTCTCTCCAGGAGGAGCGGTTTGGAAGAGACCAGTTCCAACCCCGCACGTCCAAAGAGAGTTGCAAGCTGCTCTCCATGCTGCTCCGACCCTGCTCACCTGAAACACAGAACTGAGGACTAAACGCCCAGAGAGGCAACGCGCTTAGAAATGCAGAGATCAGCAAAAGCTCCCTCAGCCTTTTTCTGTTCCCCTTGTTTTAATGGAGTATCACCCACAAATCAAAGACGCCGAGGCACAGCCAGTCCTCCCGTTCACTTAAGCTAATTAGCATCCTTGCAAGACGGAGAGAGCACAGTGGTCTAATATTAGACAGAAGATGCACTCACAGCCCATCAAGATGACACAACATCCTCTGGGAGCGCGCGGTTCTCTTCCAACATCCACTACTATGCAGGGAAAAAAAAAACTGGGATGGGAAGAGGCAGTCGGTCATGGAAGATGTTAAGGTTTGTCTCCTGAATCTGGAGAGGGGCAGCAGAGCCATTTTAACCTGCTTTCCTTCTCCCAAAAAGGCAGCCCGAGATGAGACATTGGAATAAGCAAGCTACAGAGCAGGGCTACAAGCAAAGCCCAGCTGTGGAAGAGCACCACGAGTCTCCAAACAATGAGTAGCAGTGCCGATGCTTTTTCGGGGCAGAAATCCACTAAATCCAAGAAATCCAGCTAAATCCTCCGCTTGAGGAGAAAAAAACCACTGGCTGGTTACTCTAAGAATGAGACACACGGACTCCGCTCTGCAGCGTGCCAGGCAAACACCAGCCATGGCTCCTGCTCCGCCAGCTGCTTAAAGACAGGGGTAACAGACGCCGTTACGGCGGTTTCTGTTGCAAAAGACCTTTTACCAGCAGGCTTCTGCGTGGTCCACGAGATCTCCGCTGTCTGGTGTCACCTCTGGGATGGGACAAAGCAGCTGTGTGTCACTGCAAGGCAGCACATTTTCCGACCCGAGAAAGCAGGTTTCAGGCGAAGCTGTGATATGCACCGAGGGAGGGAAGGGGAATGCACAGGGCTGGGATCCAGCCAAGGCACCAGAGGTATTGGGGTCTCAGCTGCAATGCGGATGGAGGCAATTCACATAGCAACCAAGCAAGAAGAGAAGGTGGCCGAGATGCCGGGTGGGAGAGCGCGAGCTTAGGAAGACCAGCAATACACCTGGGCTCGAGGCAGGACTGGGGACGGAGCCCACCGTGGCACGCGTCCAGCCTGTAAGGTCAACAGAGACGGAGGCGGCTGCTGGACACAGGCAGAGCCAGGGGAGTAGAAATTAGAATTGAATAAGAAGAAGTGGTTTGAAACCTCACACATTCTTATTCGCTTTGTAGTCTGTGCCGCAGCCAGACTGAAATTAGCCAAATTGGGTATGAATTATTGAAAGCGCTAGAGCCCCATTTCCTTTGCTAATCAAAGAAAATTATTCCAGGGAGCTGAAAAATGCGGGAGGAGAAGCAGTTTTTCAGGGGAAAAACGAAAAAGGCACTGCTAGAATGGCTTCTGGAAGGAGGGAGCTGCTCACCTCCTCCAGTCCCTTCTCCCTGCTTAGCTGCCCACAGCCCATCAGGGAGAGGGGGCGATCCATCTGGTCCTGGGGCCGCTCTGTCCCCACCTCGGCCACCACGCAGCACATCAAAGAGCTCTCCTGCTCCTGGAAGTCATCCCGAAGGAATGCAGGATCTTTACAGAGTGTTTAATAAGATAAACAGACCAAAGTCCCACTCCGGATAAGGATTAGCACGGAGCAAGCCCAGGCGGGTGCCGGCCGTTCCGGCGGGTGCCTGGCAGCTCTGGAGGCAGAGCCCTGCGGGGCTCACGGGCAAGGACTGGCCCATCCGATGCTGCCCATTGGTCCACCATGGCTCCGGACAGCCCAAAGGCTTGAGCAGGTCACCTCCATCCTCCCTTCCAGCAGAGCCTAGCTCCCAAGGCTTTGTTTGGGAACCGGATGAGTACTGAGCCATTTCCCTCACATCCCTTCCGCTGGGATAGCTTCTCTGCATACCCGGGCTGACCTGTGCGCCCATATGCTCCAGCTCTTGGCTGGAGAGAGTCCGAGACAAGCAGCGCAAGAAGCCTTGGGCAAAGAGAGAGCTTCACCCGCCTCGAGCGGCGGGAGCCGGCAATTTGCCGAGAGAAACAGAAAGTCAAGTTCCGCCCCTGCCAGAAAGGCAGAGCCACTCAGTCCTAGGTGGCTGCAAATTGGTTACGGCGTTAAAACAATCCAAATTCATACATGTGACTGTCTGGTTGCATTCTGCGAGCAGCCGCACCTCTACATTTAATTTACACTTCCAGCACATACAGCGTGACAGGGCCGACCGCCCCCTCCCATGTTTGATGCTGCGCAAAGAGATAGGGAGCAGGGAGGGAAACGAGTGACGGGGAAGGTTTGGACCGCAGCATGGCAACACCTTTGGGTAAAGTTACAGATTTTTGGGCCTGGTGACGCCATGACCAAAACCAGTCAGCGCGGAAAGGCTCAGCCAGCACAGGCTTTCTGCAAAGCCTGGCCCTGCAGCACCAGCAGGGTTGATCTCCACCCAGCACGTGGGCTAAAGCTGCCTGGGCCCAGGTGTAGAACGGGATCCCAACCTCGCGTCCAGCTGAGGGAAGGAGGGATGTGGCTCCCCAGTTCATGTGGTGGCTGCGGGATGGGAGCAGTGGGTGTCAGGGAGGGGCAATGAGACAGGAAAGCCGCACCCAAGTCCTGCCTTGCGACAGGTTATCAAGGGGTCCGGAAAAACAGTTGTGCGAAGCCGGGGGGTGCAAAGAGGATGAAGGAGATGCTGGAGCCCCAAATCTGCAGGCATTCAGTTTAGGAGATGCTCAGAGCCGACCTTGTGAACAGGAACGGTGACGCCTGCCAGTAGGAAGCGTCACTCCACTCGCACCCACTCCCTGCCACCCCCACGGCCCCCACATGGGATTCCCTCTCCTGCATGCAGCCCCCAGCACCACCACCAAAGGCTTCCCATGCCCATGGAGGAGCTCCCTGCAACACAGCTCTTGCCACATCCCCTGAGCAAGGCTGATGCCGTACAAGCATCCCCCAGAGAAAGGAGGCTGCAGGGACAGAGTGGGACACGGAAATGTTTCAGACTGGTCCCCTATGGGAACTCTAACACCTTTCCCACTCCCATGTCCCCACCCTTCTCTTCTACCCCATGACTGTACAAAAAGGATGAAAAATAGAGAGAATCACAGAACGGTTAGAGTTGGAAGGGACCTTAAAGACCATCTAGTTCCAACGCCCCTGCCCTGGGCAGGGACACCTCCCACTGGACCTGGTTGCTCAAAGCCCCATCCAACCTGGCCTTGAACACCTCCAGGGATGGGGCAGCCACAGCCTCCCTGGGCAACCTGGGCCAGCATCTCACCACCCTCACAGTCAAGAATTTCTTCCCAATAGCTTGCCTCTCATCCTATGGCTCCACTCCCTGATCCAGAGTCCCTCCCCATCTTTCCTGTAGCCCCTTTAGGTACTGGAAGGCCACTATAGAACGCTGCTTCCCTGCCCATTCCCACCAGCCAGCAGGTGATGTACCAGCCCCAGAGCAGCCCCCATCAGTACCCAGCAGTTCAACGGGAAAACGCAGGGCAGAAGGAGGCGCAGAGCCTGCCAGAGCCCGCAGCAGCTCCCCTCTGTAGCACAGCAGACACCGTCCCCCATCCAAGTTATTGGCGGAGCAAACAAAGGAAAAGCAGAACCGAGAGCACATGGCCAGGGCCCAGCACTTGTCACAACCGCACAGCCGGCACCGCCAAGAGATACGCCGTCTGTGCTGCTGACCAAGAAGCCCTAGCCGATCCGGCAGAGAAATGCAGCAGGATGTGCCAGCGCGGGAAGTGCGGCCAAAAGGAGCCTTCCCAGACCAGTAGCCTCCCACACCAGATTAAAATTCCATAAGAATTTGCTAAACAAATCGACTCTCTTAGCTACCGCCGTAAACCCATGGGATGTTTTGCATTACTACCACGCAAGGGATGGGAGGAAACAGACCCTCATGCTTGGCCCATGCACGGGGCCCCCCATGCTAGCGGCGAGAGCATCTCCTGCAAACGCTGGAGCTATCGCACCGGGCTCCATCCGCCCCTGAAGCGCCAACACCTCAACCACAAGGTGAGTCCCTGCTCTCCCCAGTGCCGGTCTCGGATGTGGCAGCCCCAAGAAATCTGCTCCAGCCAAGCTGCCCGCTGCGCCTGTGCTGCCCCAGCCCGGGGTGGGATGCAGGATGGGACCCCCCCCTCCCATTCCACAGTTGTCTAGTGGTGGGTTCTCTCCTCTCGGTTTACTACATTTCACAGCTGCTGGGTAACTCTCTCGGCCTCCCGAGACGGAGGTGTTGATGCTGTTCTCATTATCTTCAATTCAAAACACAGCCAAGAAGAGGAAAGGAAAAAAAAGAGATAAAAAACAAACCACCCCACACTTATTTAAGAAGAAACCCACACGCTACCCCTCTTCCAGCCCCCTCCCTCGCCTGTTCTGAAGCGCAATGAAATGCCAGGGATGGATTAAAAAGAAATAGTTGCAGGGGTGGGGAAGGGCTGCAGAGAGACCAGAGCATGGGAAGCGACCACAGCCCAAATCACCTCACACAAACCCATGCCAGCAAATTTCCTTGCCGACGAGGAGCCTACTGTGCACGCCTTACAGTCTCCGCAAGGAGCCTGAAAAGAAGATTTTGCATGGGCTGGTTTACAAGAACAAAACCTCTCAGTTCTATGGAGGCAGGGACCTAAAAAGAAAGAGAGGACAGAATAAAAGTGAACAGGCAGAAGACAAAACAGGATGGACAGTGTAACTTAAAGGGAGATGCTTTCAAAGCAGTCCCGCTCCCAAGCGGACGTGGGAGAACGGAGGCGGCAGGACGGGAATGCAGTTCTTCCACAGGAGTATCTAAGAGGGTTGCCACAGAGATGAAGAGTCAGAGGAGACTTCTGGACTGGCTAGAATCAGAATTTCAATAAGAGCTAAGTGACATTTTTTAAAACATATGGACCACCTGCAGCACATTGCATGTTGAACGCAAGCCGGAGTAGCTAGCCTTACTATGGGCACCTATATGGAAAAGTCTTCCAAAGGCCTGGATGTTATCCTCAAAGCAGCACGCCGCGACACCACCTTGGCCCCCTCCAGGTCCTAGGCAGGGTGAGACGCAGCACCCAAAGGTGACCACGCCAGCATAGCACGCACCCACCTCGCTGCCTACCCAGAGAAGCTACCGAGCGCCGTGGAAACACAAGCGCAGCAGTGGCCACGACCTCTGTCAGCAGCCTGGGAAGCTAGTGGATAGTCCAGAAAGGGTTTGGGATGGCTGCTACATGCGCACATAGAGGGTCAGTCCTCAGCCTTGCTCTCACCGCTGGAACCATTCACATTGGGGACGCAGAGCATTGCCCCCAAGACAGGCGGATCCATCCTTACCGAAAGGCTTAACAACCCCCACCTCTTGGTCCACAGGCCCCCTTTTCCATGTCACCTGAGAAGCTGAGGTGACACCGTACTAGTCAAAGCACAGAGCAAGAGTTTCTTGAGGATACGTTGGACACGCTGCTCTGGGATGAGGGTCTCAAGCCACCAGCAGGACCTTCTGTTACAAGGGCACGTGCTTACTGTACCCGACACTACCAGGTTTCACCGCGCGCTGTACTTGTAAAGCCGATGTACACGGCTTTTCCCAGGAGGTCCAAAGTCCACGCACATCTCCCAGGCTAGCAAAGCAGTCGCGGCTGGGGCAACCGCACCAGCGTTCATGCAAATCACGCCACAAGCAAGCCACTATTTAAAAGGAGCTTTAGGTTCTCATTAACCAAGGCCCTAACAAAGGTTTAATCTGAACTTCCTCCCACCCAGACGGCTCAGTATGGAGTCACCACACAGCCCCTCCCACACCTTACACAAAAATCTTGATTTTCTTCAAGTGCAGTTGCGATCAAAAGGAAATACGAGACACACACGCAGGGGAAAAGAGCTCTCAGGGGTTAGTCAGCTGTTGAACTCCAGAAGAGCGTGCTTGATGGCGTTGTCAGGGGAGAGCAAGGAGAGGAAAGCACTGCACCTAGCATGGATCCTGCCGGTGCTGTGCCTTGGGAAGCTCTCACGCCTGTGCAGTGACTTCAGCCCTCTTCACGCAGTACCAAATAGAGCAAGGCTGTGGCTTATCAGGCTAATTCTTTCCCAGGGAAGCATCATCCAGATGTCTTGAAGAACCAGAGGAAATCCACTCGTGCTGCTCAGGGCCGGCTCCCTTTCCATGCATTCCCCCACAGAGGCACCGGAGCAAACATCCTCCTTTGCCCAGGGACCCGGTCCAAGCCTGCGTCCCAGCCTCCTGCGCAAGCCCCAGAGCCGCTCCTCTGCTGTTCAGCACCCAAAAACTTCCCTCCAGGCACCCTCAGTGCTGAGCCAGTTTGCAGAGCTTAGCTGAAGTCTCGCGTTTCGACTACAGCTGGTCAAAGCATTTTTTGCTACAATTAAATGTAATCAAAATACACTGTTTTTACTCTAACCTGAGCTGTTTCACAGAAATGCCCTGGTTTGAACTCTCTTAGACAGGAAAGGTTTTGATGTCTAGGATTTTTCCAAGTGGAGCAACAGGAGATGAAGATACTCAAAACATTCCTGTTTTTTCCACTCAGCTGCTACCATTCTTCCAATTCTTTCTGCAAAAGCACTCAAAGGTTTGTTTTTAAACTCAAAGTACAGCAAAGAGCAGCGTTCTGGGCAGCTTTGCTTTGAACCCTCCTGCAGGGGAGCTGATGGGAAACAAGTCCTGGAGCTAAATTCTCAGACTCGGGGCTCAGAAATGGTTCCCAGGGTGGCAGGAGCAGGATCTTGTGGCTGGTTTTGCATCGCCTCCCAGCAGGCAGCAGGGTAGCTGTGCTGGACAAGCCCAAAGGACTTTCACAGAGCTCAGGAGAGGCCTGAGCTTTGGGTAGAGGTTGAGGGAAAGAGAGGTTTTGGGGCTCAGTTTGTTCCATGCTCTCTACAGCAAACCTGCCAGCCCCCAGCACGTAGGATACTCACGCAATGACCAGGCTTCCAAGACGTGGGAAGAAGAAAAGCAAGTCCACTAGATATAACAAGAAAGGTGGGCTTATCAAGGCAAGTGAAACAGCTGCTAATTAGCCAGATGCCAAAATAAGAATCGCTGCATCTCCCCTGAGAAACACTTTTCGACCTACCCGAGATATTAGTAACTCAAGGTTGCCTTGTTTCCATCATTTCTCAGCTACACAGTCTGGACAGGTCTCCACCAGTTTGGAGAAATCAGGTCTACCACACAAGGCAAGTTGTCCGCAGGCTGTTTTCCAGCCCTCTCCAGTCCCCACTCTCCCCACACCAGTCCGCTGGCCCTGAGCCACCACCCAGGCAGGCTGGCACCCCATCTCAGCATGCCAACAGCATCCTGGCGAGCCGTCAGGAAGAGAGGCCTAATTAGTTAATGGAAGCAAGCTATTCAGCAAGGGATCTTCAGGGAAGAGAGGAGTCCCAGAAAGAAACATCTGCTACCCGGCATCAGGAAAGAATAACATCGCAGGGAGAAAAGAGATAAATTCTACCTTGAATCTATAGCATTAGGAAGAAAACTTGATCTCTCATCATCTCCCAGGGGCCTTAAGGGACAACATCCTTCACCACAGAGGGGAACCACCTAGCTCAGCCACTCCAGCTCACATCCAGTGTGTGCAAAATGAGCGTGCCAAAGAAGACAGCAAACAAGGTGAAGACCAAAGTCTTCCAAATGTTTGCTCAGGTTTAACAAAAAGAACCACACACACTCTTCTTTCTCCTCCCTCCCTCTCCACGAGGTACAAGGAAGGAGCAGGACTGATACCTTTCAGGTGCAAGATGGAATATACACACATATAGGCAGAAACCCTCCAGTGTCCCTCCCTCTCACAAAAACCACTCGAGACGGGTGCCACTTGTGAGCCACTTTGCTGAACTAGCTCTCTCCCAGCCTTCCAGACGGAGACTTCGGTCATTTACCTCTGTCAGCATTCACAGCTGGGAAAAAGGGGTTATGGCCTCTCCTCTGCACATCCAAGGGGGAGGAGGGAGCCAATCTGCATGTTTATTTGTTGTCTGTGCAGAATTCCTGCATTCCTTCCCTTGTTTACTCATCTGCTCTCAGGACATACTCAGACCCCAGCAAAGGGCTTTTGGGGCACCGCATTCCCCCGTGAGCTCGGAGCTCTTGCTGGAAGACAGGACAAGCACAGAGGGGGAAGAGAGAAGCCAGCAAATGGGTTATGACAGAAGGATGTTTTCAAGTTGGTTGGGCAACAAGTAGAAGAAAGATCGATTATCTCCAGATCTGCTCTCCATAGAATGGTTTAGGTTAGAAGGGACCCTAAAGATCACCTCGTTCCAACCCCCCTGCCATGGGCAGGGACACCTCCCACTAGACCAGGCTGCTCCAAGCCCCGTCCAACCTGGCCTTGAACACCTCCAGGGATGGAGCAGCCACAGCTTCTCTGGGCAACCTGGGCCAGTGCCTCACCACCCTCACAGTAAAGAGTTTCTTCCTAATATCTAACCTAAATCTCCCCTCTTTCAGTTTGAAGCCATCACCCCTTGTCCTATCACTACATGCCCTTGTAAAAAGTCCCTCCCCAGCTTTCTTGTAGGCCCCTTTCAGAAACTGGAAGGCTGCTATAAGGTCATAGAGGTCTAAGACTCCATTAAAGAGCACATATGGACTGTCTCACCCTCAGCTCTTCCCAAGAGCTATGTTGTTACACCCACAGCAGCACTAGTAACTCAGCCACCCTCTTTGGCACGGGCACGTCAGCACTCCTCATGTTGTCCCATGGACAACTACAAGTCAGCCCACAGTCCCTGGGCTGAGCATCAATGTGGCGCACATACTCCATGAGCACGGCACAACATTGTAACCTGCCTCATCTGAGCTCTTTTGGGAGCAGACACAAAGGCTCCAGAGAGATTAAGGTGCAAAGGATACAGGGCTTCACCACGGCAAGACAGAAGCACAACTCATACCCCCCAAAAATCACTTAGCAGCTCAGCTTGGTTCCGACTTAGCTATACCTTGGAGAAGCAAGCTTCACCCCCAAGCAGAAGTCGGCTGGCTTCTCAGATTCCTGCAGGAGTCCGCAAGGCTGACTTACAAGCGAGGAAGCTCCAAGACAAAGGAAGCCAGGGGTGACTACCATGGCCTTCACCACAGGATTAACCCATTAACTTATTAGCTGTAAACCTACAGGAAAATCTAACTCAGGTGTGAGGAGTCTAAACTCCCTGGTACTTGCCTGCCACACACTTGTGTCAGGACAGGACTTGCCATGGGGATGCTCCTGCTCCCAACCACTTCAGTCTCATTGCAGAGGGGACTGAGAACCTGCATTGAGTCTGGAGCAAAAATAACGCAAGATAACTTCGCTTGGCTGCAACCACTGCCTTTGATAACAAGGTCAATGCCAGGCACTTGTCCCCATGACAAGTGAGTCAACAGAGCAGTATGACTCTACCCCAGACACACGTAGAACAGCAGGATTGATCCGCCTCATCTCCAGCGAGATCATTTGCCAATCAATCATTTACAAGCTAAGTGCACAAGGTGGCCAATAGAGCCAGAGCTTGGCCACTGCTGTGTCTGCATGCTCAGAGCACCCCAGGGAAAGCCGGGCACCCACGGTCCATCCAGCCTCACCTTCCACGCAGTGCTCCACCTCCTCCAGGTTGCGCAGCGTTATCCGCATGAGGCTGGAGTTCAGCATCAGCTCGTTGCGGTGTGCCGGCCACATGTACTGTGGGGCAGGGTTGACAAAGAAAATCCGTGTGTCCCCAGTCGAGACTTGGTTGTCACAGATCAACGGGTCCCCGAAGCCACCGATAACCACCTTGTTCCCACCATCCAAGAGGATCTCGTGAGTGACGATGTCTTTGCCTTTCAGATAACGCCAGACTCTCACCTTGAACGAGAGGGAGAAAGAGCACGTGAGACCATTTCACAGCCACAGACAATCGGCACCTTCGGGCCCATTTAATTTTTATCCCGTTGTCACAAGATGCACAGGAGTGGTTCAGGCTGGCAAAGCCTTCCAGCAGAGCTAATTTCGTTAGCCATCCCTCCAAAAGCACGAAATGCGTGGGCAACAAAGACTAAAGCACATACTCCTCTTTCTGCCAAAGCTGCACCCAACCCTCCAACCCAGGTATCTGGTGCTCCTGGCCCCTTCCCCACGCAGCCTCATGTCACAAGGGGTCCCTCAGCCACACAGGCTCTCCAGCAAAGGGCAGAGACCCCCGTCCCCTTGCGTGCATCTCCTCTTCGCACTGGGACACACCACCCTTGGCGCCGACAACCAGGATTTGCCTTCCCTTCCCGCCTCTCCTCCCTTGGAAGCAGGCTCTGGGCTCAGCCAAAGCCAAGTGCCCCACCAGCCCAGTCCCTGCTGTTAGAGGCTCAAGATGAAGAGCTGCCCCATGTCAAACCCTACCACGAGCTGCCTTGACTCACCTCCCCAGAGGCTCACAAAACCCAAACAGCCTTCTCCTTCCTCTTCTCTCATCACCGACCCCAGGGAGGGCTCTCCTTCCCCACCCCAAGTGCAAACACGGGGCTGGCGGAGGGTAGCAATGCCTCTTTCCTTTGTTTGGGCAAAAACAATGGCTCCAGATAAGCTGCCACTTCTCAGCAAACACTCGAGGGCCACCAGCAGGCATTGCTGCTAGCCGGAGACCGGCCTCCTGCACGGCACAGGGGAGGCCGGCAGGGCCGGCAAGTTGGGGGCTCCCATGGGAGAGCAGAGCACAAGCAGCCGGGCAGCGGTGGGGTGGGAAAAGGGGTGAGCAGACCCCGGCAGCCTCTGCGGCACAGCTCAACTCAGACCAGGAAAGCTTCTCAAGAGCTTCCCTGGCAGAAGGAGAAGCCTCTGCTGCTGTTTTACCTCTGTCATACACGACCAGTAAGACAGCGGATGAGCTAATCAACCTTTTTCCTCCAATATTGTTCTAACCTTTAGGCCCACAAGGGCCATTTCAGTTGCCACATGACTGGCTATGGCAGGGAACGCTGCTCTCCAACAAGGGACGCTGCACTTAGCCAGGGAAAGCTGGCGGAGGCTCAACCAGGAGAATAATTTATCAAGAAAAAAAAGCAATTCAGAACTGACCTGGTCCTCCCCATCACTAACAAAGAATTCAGCTTCATAGCAGGAGAACCACCCCTGGACTGGACACTTGGATAGAAGCGAGACCCAACTCACCTGCCACTAACCCTTTCCACATACAGGAGCTGGAAGCCCGACCTCCGCAGACACTGGCCACAGGGTCAGGGACACGACTCGAGCCCTCCCAAGGGCAGCGTGCCAGCCTCAGCCTTGCCAGAGGAACCCCGCTCCGCTCCCAGGCAGCACCAGTCAAGGTGACAGGCTCCAGCTGGTACAGTTCTCCCAGAAACATCCTGACTCGCAAACAAAATCGCAGTGGTGAAATGTATCAAAGGCGAAAAAAAAGCACTTCTGAATAATAATAATAAAAAAAAAGGCTTTGAAGGGAACATTAAATGGCTGGAAGTCCCCAACCGGGGAAGGCTGCAGAGCTAAGGAGAGCAGTGGCCATCCACGGGGGAGGCTCCAAAGAGCGGCACGGGAGTCTTAAAACAGGGGCAGGAGGAGGCGAGTGGTTGGGTGAATGAAGGAAGGGAGTCTTCTGGCTCTGACACCTTGGGAAGCCGAAAGGCAGAGCAGGTAACCCTCCATGCAGAAACGTCACAGGCAACTTGCGTTCCTTTGTGGATTTGCTAAAATACATGGAGGATTTGGCAGTAGGAGCCCATTTCCCTTTACTCATGCAAACTTCAGGAAGAAAAATAATCCTGGCCGCAAGAGCCAGTGCCGCTCTCCCCCTCCCGCTGCCAGCGGTTCCACAGCAGTCTCCCTGGACCTTGCTGCCGGCTCATCCCCCTGCCCAAAAAAGGCGAGATCCGCACAGGACCACAAGCCAACCTCTCTCCAGCGCCACGCTCTCCGCAGCAAACGGCCCAAAAGAAAGAAACACCCGCAACAGGAGGGATGAAGCAGCCCTAAAAATGAATCTTTAGTGCACATGGGACACCAGACGCATGTCCCCATCCGCTGCCGATAGGTTAGGAATCCTCCTGCCGCTCCTGCAATCCTATTGCAGGGGAACCACGACACAGAGCCGAGTCGGGGAGTTGCATGTAATAGGAACAGCTCATCGGCGAGCTGCCTGAGGTTTTGGCTTGGAGCAAGGGCGGCTCCAAGGGTATTACTGTGACCGCAGGCATCCCTGGGCTGGCATGCTCAGAACGTGCTTTATCATGCTCTCTGCCAGCGTCTCCCCTCCTACTGCAGCCTGCGTGCGCAGTCACCTGCGTTCTCCAGCTGTCTTCACGGCCCAAAGAGCACTTCAGCACACCGTGCCGAGCACCAAAGCAGTCGGGGAGGTGGCGGCTCTGAGATAAGGGGGCTCTTGATCCGCTCTCTGAAACAGGCAGCCACGTAGGTCCTTCCAGAGTGCAATTCCAAAGGGAACGCGAGGGGCAGAGAAAGGATGCTCACACGCATGCGGGCAGCCAGATCTCTTCCCGACCTTGGGGGACACTGGAGGTGGTAGGGAGGCAGTCAGTTATTCGCAGCTTGCCATAGGGGTTGGGGTGGGGGGGACTTGCTACCATTGAGGTGGAAAGCACAGAGCAGATGTTACCCACTCCAGAATGAACCGTTTTTATAGTTATCTGCCACTGCAGCTCGCTGGCCTCTGCCCTGCACAGCCCTTCACATGCATTGTGCTCCCCGGTGGGCTTCCAGACAGACTCCTGCTCTTTGCCAAGTACCTCCATCCCATTACGCAGTGGCTACAGAAGTCACACACACAAAGATCTGACACTGCAGAGCTCAAACAAGAGGGCAAAAACATGTTGGGGGGCTAGGGGGAACGCAAGTCTTATGACCTTTAATCAACCTTATAACTTTTTGAAGCTCTAACTGCAGAATTTCAGGGGTGGGAGCTCAGGACTCTCAGTCCTGAGCACGAGGCTTCAAGGTGCACAATCACCTTGAGACGAACTCCTACACACTGTCCCTGCCACAACTAGGAGCAGGCGGCTACAGGTGCTGGGGCAAGGGAACAGGGCCATTCCCACCGCCACAGGAGCGAGCAGGCTGAGGCGGGACACTCCTGCTCACTGTTGGAGCCCAGCACAAAATCCACCTGTCAAGCAGAAAAAGGGAATGAATTTAGTCTTGCTTCTACTCTACAGGTGCAACCAAAGGCTAAAAACAAAGTTTAGGAGTGTATTTTATTCTCAAATCCTCCTACTTCTCACCCCTTCCTCCTAAGATGTAATATTTGCCAGCCTTAGAGAAGGACCCTGCACTTGATGGGTCTCAGCTCCCACCCAGCCCAGCAGGTCCTGCGATCCCAAGAGCAGCCACTGCGTATTACCGAGGTGAGCCCTGTTCTCCCGCATACCCGAGATCAAAAACCACCCCAGGTGCAAACACCACTGTGACAGCTCCTCTTTGGAAGCCGCACATGCCCTAGCTGCCCCAAGACAGGGAGGCGTTAGACATGCTCTCGCACTCATATGTCTTCCAGCACGAAGGGGGCAGCCAGCTCCCCTTGGGCCAGCGCTGAGCGACGCCACGGCAAGCAAAGGACAAGCAATAACTTATACACGGGCTCCCATCCCTCCCCACAAAGTGCAAGTCCAAGGTGCTGGGCAAGGGTAAGAGGACGGGCAGAGAAAGCAACGCCTTCAAAGCCGCTCGTGCAGCCCGTTTCGGCCCAAGAAGAAGCCTGCTTGAAAAGCCGCCTGCCGGGCTGTCCACAGCCCCGCCAGCGCGAGCTCGTTTCTCGAGGGAGATGGCACTCAACCAGCAAACAGAGGGAGCTTCAGATGGCAAGGAAGGGTAGCTGTGACAGGCAGCTTTCCTCCCTTCTGATCTTACGGGAATCCCGGTATTGACACGGAGACATCTGCTCCACCATGTGCAGGTGGTGCCACTCGAGGCAGCTCCCCTTCAAAGAGCCAGTCTGGGGCCACCTGTGAAGATGGCACCCCAGGTGAGCCGAGGAGGCAGGGTGCTAAGGAGCACAGCTTATTTTTTTTTCTTTTTAAAAAAACCAACACAAGCCTCCTGCTTCCCTGCTCAGGACCAGCTGTTTCTCCAGCATTTCGCAGCAGCGCAGCTCCCTGCGGTCGCGCTTCTCCCCGCAGTCAAGTTCAGACACCTTCCTTGCAGCCCCACCAGCTCCACCTCCTCGTCCTTCGGCAGCCCGCGGGGCAGGCGCTCGCTGCGAGGAGGTGAGGTGCACAAGCAGCCAGGGCAAAAACCCCAGAACACAAAGGAGACAAAAAGGGAGGAAAAAAAAAAAAATAGAAATAAATACGGGAGGCAGGCAGAGAACGCAGCCCGAGGCTTGCGCTGAAAGGTAGCAGTTGGGCATTTTCACAGCTAGGTCTAAGGGGGAAGAAAGGCTAAAGCCTACCCCCTCTTCTGAAGCAGATGGTAATTTGAGTTAATTAGCACGGCTGTTCTAGTCATACACCTCAGAGCCAGGCCACAGCATTCACCAGCAACATCAGAGTCCACCAGCTTTCTCCCCACCCTTATCCTCCGTAATGAATGGATGTGAAGGCACCAAAGACCAAGCAATTACCTGTAGGGCATCCCATTCATCATCACGCACAATTAAGACTTTGTCACTGGTGACTCACCGGCTACATCAAGGACTGAGGAAGGGAGAGACAGGAAAAAAAAAAAAAATCAGGCTAGAACCTAGTTCCAAGAGGTCCCTTCCCTATAGCAGGCTCACTCACTCTTTTGCCAGCAAGGACATAAAACACTGGATTAAGGCTGTTTTACAAGACTCCTGGCAGCTACAGGGAGGCAGAGTAAGAACAGCGAAGACTTTATTTAAGCAGATCTTTGCAAAGGTATATTTTAAGTGCAGTACACAACCCAAAAGTAAAAGGATTTTCCAATATGCCATGGGGGTCCATCCCACAGTAGGGAATGGGACCACCCGTACAGGCATGTGCAGCACCCCTGAATTCCTGCCAGGAAGATGCTTTGAGAAGCGCCAGCCTTGGGTCTTGTAAAGCAAGATGAGAAGTTAGAGCACAGTCTCCTTGGGAAGAGAGCTGTTGCTCTGGACAGAAGTAAAAAGGGCCACCACTAGCATCGGCTCCGCTTGCAGCTTCACGCGCAGCCCTGCCAAATCCTTCCCTCCCAACTGCACATCGTCCCTCTCCCCTTGCTTGTCACCCTCTGTGCCTTTCCCTGGCAGAAGCCAGCTGCCCTTTCCCTAGGAGCTAGCGGAGCACCAAACCCACCTCCCCCAGCAACTTCCACATCCAACCCTGGCTGGAGAACCGCCGCCGTGACCCCCCAAAATACAGGCTCTATTGTTTGGAACAGGATCCACATCCTTTTCAACACTTCCTATAGCACATATAGAACCTGTATTCATCCTATAAATAGGAGCTCCCTTCATAAATATCGGGTCAGACCAGACTAAGGCACCCCAGCGGACTCAAAAGCAGGAAGGGACGATGCCAAGAGGCAGGCTGTGAATAGGATGAAGAGCAGCACCGCGAGCTTGGGAAGAAGAGCAAGCCCAGGGCTGCAGTCAGGAGCAAGCACGGCACCCCGGTTCCCACGTCAAATCCCTCGGTAAAGCAGCCCATCAGCCAGTTTCAATTTCAGGAGTTCTGTCAGCCTGTTATTCCTTATTCTTCTTCTCCTCTGGTAGCAAACGAATGGCTGGTAGGTGTTTAAGGGTGCTTATCTAACATTAACTTCACATTTCTTCTGAGTCGTAATGTGCTTATCTTCATCTATCAAAGGCTTCAGCTGGGATGGGTTTAGAGTTTAACTAAGAAGAACAATACACTAACGCAGCACTAGCAGATACTCGCCTGCCCGCTCCCTCGCAGACCACCCAGCACCAATAACACTCGCTATTTTGGGTGTGGGCTCCCAGGGAACTCCTACCGCACACTTGGCCCTGGCCTTTCCTCTTCAGATAAAGAAGAACCTGACAAGAGATAACCGTGGTATTTGGAGGTAACCCCAGGGCCTGCTTTTACCGGAATATGACAGCGAGGAAGCAGACGTGTGTTTTCTCCCCAGCAAGATCCCTTCCGCACCTCGGCTCGCCCCGGCTCTACAGGGCACCAGGAGCCAGCAATGGGGTTTAATGCCCAAATTGCCCTTTCGGAATTTAGGTGCTTGGTGAAAAACAAACCAAACTGCAAGTACGTCTAACCCAGCATTAGCAAAATCCATGAGCAATTTCAGTACTTTGAGAGATCTTAAGAGTGAAACAGGCCAACAGCTGCTGCAAAGTGACGCATTTACAAGTCATGAGCATCACACCCTGCTAAGTCCCAGTTAGGAGAGATTTACCTGCTTTCAGGTCCGTAAGACACCCCAAGTCCCATTTCCAAGCTTTTTTTCCTGCAAACACGCTACGAACATACCATAAAAATTACATAGAAGAGGCCGATGTGGAGGTAAAGGGACTGAAGAACCACTGTTCTGAGAAAACTGCTAAATGTCACAGCACAACCGGGAGAGCCAGCAGCGCTGCCACAATGGGATGGCATGGGATGGCATGGGATGGGCACGGGATGGGCACTTCCATCCAGGGTAGAGAGAAGGTTTTTCTCCTTTCACTTTCTTTTACGGGACTCTAGGAGTAGATAGGACTGGAAAGGTATCTTGGGAACAGGTTCTGGCCTTCAGGTGCTGCTATGAAGTGAGTAATCAGCAGAAGCAAAAATCCCAGAGTTAACTCCAGCCTAAGTAGCACAAGCCTTCTCCACAGCATTGCTCGGGATAGCTCAGGGAAAGGCAGGCGAGAGACTCTCTTCCCAAGCTGAGCAACGCAAAACTGTGTTTCAAATAAAGCCACCACCTGCAGACCAGGTTCCTCCCCGCACGTTGCTCTCTAGCTGCTCTTACTTGGACTTCATTGCACCCTTTCAAAGGCAGAGCTGCTGAGCAAGCAGGTTTCCCATCACAGGAGCACAGGCAAAACGGTTTTCCTGGCTCCAGAGTCTTGCCCTTCATGCAGCAAGATGAAGCCTGGATTTTACGCTAGCCGGACACCTCGCCGCGTGTCCGCGGTGGGAGGAAAGAGAACCGTTTCTTAGGTGAGCGTTTCTGCTTCATCACTAGCCTCGCTGGACCATCTCCCGCCTCCTTGCACGGCAAACCTTGCCCCAGCGTCAGGTGGCCCGCATCCATTCAGCCATATGCGCCCCAAGCTGCCGCAGGACACCGGCTGCTCGCAGCAGCTTATTAGTTTTCTCCGTAGCACCCAGGATGTGCCAGACGCTTTGCAAACATACGGTCCCTGCGCTAGCCTGGAGGGTCTGTGATCTCATTTACGAGAGCAGGGTACAGATTGTACCACGCAGCATCGCAAGGGGCAGAGCAGTGGGAGCAAGCTGGTGCCCGCTGCTTCACGCTGGACAGACAGAAGCTCTTCAACCAGTAGTTTACCAGGCTGAGAGATGCTCCAGAGCAGAGGGCAACGCCATGGTATGAAGTTAACCTTCCTCTTCACCGGCAGACCTCTCCCACCAACGCATCACCCCGGGCCCTGCTTAGCACTAACCACAGGCAGGAACCGCAGTACTTTTTAAAGGATGGGCAGAAGAAGGGATGGGGAGAAGAGGGGAAAAAAAGGCAATGTAGCAGCATGTCCTCGCAAGCCGGAGTCTTGCCCTGGGAAGAGTTAAACCGTACAGCACGTTTTCTGACAAGCTGGCGGATGGTATTTCAGGTTGCTCGGTACTTTACCGTCTCTCAGCTTGGGGAGTAGGGGGGAGGAAAAAAAAAAAACATAGCCAGAGGCCAGATTTCGTAGTTAAACAATAGCTTGAGCTCGAGGAACTCAAGATGCTGCTAAAGCAAACAGGGAGCTACACGGGGAGCCAGCAAGGGGCTGCGAACACCTTCCCCGGCAGCCCAGCCCCTGCCAGAGCAGAAAGTTGGGAGTCAGCTCCGCACGCTGGAAAGGAGGGAAATGCCCATAAAAAGCAACCTTGAGAGATTCCCCTCCACACAGCTGTGGGAGCTCTAGCGGGGAGAGACTCCGCAGGCTAAAAATACATAATTACACACCAAAGCTCCGGCGCATACAATAAAAACCACATGCGCCCGCCCGAGAAGGCGCCTGTTGGGGGCCGAAAGTTTCCCTGCGGCTGTCCCCCCCCGACCCACCCAGCACCCCCCCTTACC
>VFFE01007082.1:92340-113440 GCA_008921705.1 Burhinus oedicnemus
GGAGAGGAGAGGAGAGGAGAGGAGAGGAGAGGAGAGGAGAGGAGAGGAGGAGGGGGCTGTGACACTTTGGATTAGGTGCTTACAGCAGCCAGCGTTTCCTAAAACCCTCTGGTGTTGTGAGACCATTGCCGGCACTGGACGGCCGAGCAACGCTGACCTTCAGACACCTGCTTTAACTCTCAGCCCTCAGCAAGCTTCGGCGACGTCCGTGGCATGTCTTAGACATCTGCAGTTAACTGCCTGGGTAAGGCTTTGCCTGGTCGGGGCTCTTCCCTCCAGCAGCAGCAGTTGTCACCTTGTCGCCAGGACTGTAATTTTTTTTCATGCCCTTTGAAGATTTTTCCAATTTTAACAACTCATGGCACAAGCAAATGAGCTGCTTTTAGGCTGGGCTGAGTAACGCTGGAAAGGTCTCTCATTTATTGCGAGTTATTGCCTCCTCAGGATGACTGTACGGACGCTCCTGCTGCGCTCAGCAGTTTCATGCCAGCATCTCTCTGCCGTTTGACCCCGAAGCACTTCCCTTGCAAGATATTTGTTATCACGGCTCTCAGCCAAGGCTGTCACGAGTGTCATACCTTCATTCTCTGCCTGCTTCCCTTGGTGGGGCCCTGGTGGCTGTGGGCAGGTGCTTGCCGAGAGCAGATCCTTGAAGGTCTATCACGTTAGGTATTCAAAAGTCAGGGCGGCCACAATATCGGTAGCCAGAGGGTAAATACCTTCGTCTGCTCCCCTCCCAGTAGAGCGAGGGGCCGAGAGCAGAGCTCCTCATTCACACCGGTATGGCACGCACGTCACAGCCAGGAAACCCGCAAGATTTTAGGCCAAGCCTTCAAAGCAAATAAAAGACCTGTGCGAATACCCTGGCAAAGCAAACCAGAGCCCGGACGTTAGTCGGAAATACTTCCCCAGGGGTGAGAAACGGCGTCCCCGTTCCTGCTTGGGCTGGCCCCTGATTTCTTCCCTGGTTGTCTCTATGCCCCACTGGCTGGTTTTCCTGCTCTGAGGCTCTCCATCTCTGATAAGCTCCAAGACATGTTTTAATGTGGGGGGTTTTTTTCCCCTCTTTTCTCTTTTAAGTTAATCCCTCTTGGTGGTTTCTGACATTGTCAAACGGCTTTTGTGTACCGTCAGAAAATCTCTTGATGTAGCTACAGAGCAGCTGCTAACAAGTTGCCCCTGGGATCCGACATCTATGAGGCTGTCTGCCTGTATAATGATTTTCAAATAAGTAAATCTATTAATGAGATCTCGGTGGGAGCGGGGCCGAGGGCTGGGGAGTAGCTCCCTGGCAGAGGACCCACACAAGAGGGACTCGCAGCAGGTTCCCTTTGGCCACGGTGGCCACTGCGGCATCTCAAGGGGAGTCAGAGAGGTACTGTCCCTGTGCAGCAGTGGGGGACACGAGCCACTCGGATCAGCGGCCGGCACTGGCCACAGCCTAAGTGCGCGGCAACGACCGGCACAGCCCTTCCACCGTAGTTACAGGGGGAAAGCGAGGATCTGCTACATCCTCCAGGTAAGATTCAAGAGATGAATTCAAGAAGTTGGACTCTTCCTCCATAAATCAGGATGGCAGCCTTAGGACCGAGTTAAAAATTCAGAACTAATCTTCGGGCTTTGTCAGTTTTGCCCCAAGGTTTAGGAGCTACTGGGATCCGGTCTTTTCTCTACAGCATGATCCTAAACCTTCAACTTTAAAACGGGAAAGTATGATGAGATTTGCACATATTCACACCACTCTGGGAGCCGAGAGTATAAAAGCCCAAACCACTGAGTATTACAAGCACTGTGCTATAATAACAGGTCACGAGGAATTCAGCCTGGACACACGCAACGCCCGCACCCCGGGTTACGACGGAGATGAAGGGCTGCAGTCTCAGAGGGAGGTGGTCGCTTTGTGCCCATCTGCAGTGGAGCAGAGCAGCCGTCGGTCTCCAGGGCCCCCAGATCCGAGGGACTCCGGTGAAGCCTCCGTGGGTCAGACCCCAGCACACGGGTACTTCCGAGTCAGCAGCGAGTCCCTGCCCTGGCTCCGTACAAGGGGGAGGCTTCAAGCTCTGGGCTCGGTTTAGCATGGCGAGAGGGACAGGGGATCGGCACAGCACACACACACACACACACAGAGGTGCCATCTTGTTGTGTCTTCAGTGGCCATGAACCTCCAGCATGGTTTAGGACTTAACCTAGCAACCTCTCAGCTTGGAGGCGAAAGCATCCAGCGAACCACAATGACTCTTTTAATTAAGAAAAAAAAAGAGGAAAAAAGGAAAAGAAGAAAGAAGCAGAAAGAAAATTCAGCGTGAACTTCGGGGCAAATGATCCTCCATTATCAAATCCCATCTTAAAAAGTGCACGGGGCTAATTGAATTACTCTTGCTGGATTTCTATGTAGCCATGAAGGCTTCTTAATGTGGATTGATAGCATAAATCTGTTCTCCATTGAGGAAAAAGTGAACGCTGGCCCCTGACATCTATCTTTCTTTCCAGAAATCCCATCTAACTGGACGTCTCCCTAGGCCACTTCCAAGAGAAAGATGTCTCTATCCATTACCCCTGACACGCAGCGGCAAAAGGAAGTGAGGTTCGTTCACATCTAATTACTCCCATTCCTGGATTTATTACAATCATGCCAGGATTAATTGAGAAAGTAAAAATGCTTAGCTGGGTGATCAATCTTCTCTGAGTTACTTACCTTGTCACCCGCTAATAACTGTAAAATAAAAATGCCCCTCTTCGCTGCATCTCAGCAAATGGATTTCTATAATACATTGCTAGGAATCTTTAAAAGGCATTTGAAAGCAGTAAGGAGACAAATTGGATTAGCTGGCGAGAAAGTGCAACCAAAGCATTTTTTTCATTACCATAAAGCAAAAATTTCAGCTCTCCCCAAGCTCAGGTGGCGACGCAGAGACAGCGCCCACTCTGCGACGGGCTTGGGAATGCTGGCAGTCCCGCGGCGACAGCAGCACGGCGCCCGGGGCAGCGCTGGCAGGAGCGACGGGGCAGGCTTTGGTACAGGAGTCACGGATACAGCGACGAGGGAGCTGAAAAATATTCCGAGTGAAACACAAAGAGCCTATCCTGGTTTAAAGACCAAGTTGTTTTTGACACTAGAGACACATGTTCTTACCTAGGGGAGGCTGGTGGGGTTTTGCCCAGCTGGAAGCGGACGTACCCAGTCGCTGCTCTCATCTTGCCCACTTCCCACCACGGAGTTCCCTGGGTTGCCCCAGTGTGTCCTCAGGAGCCGGGGCAGCTATGTCGGTTTACATCTCCTAGCTAGTAAGGCCTGGTTTCCCCCAGATGGCCACCCTACGTCAAGCCGACTCGAAGGACGTTAGTGTCTTTGAGATCAGCCATCTCTCCCTCTCAAAGTTGGCCCGACCTTTATTGCGAGAAACCCACACGATGCCCAGCGCTAAGAACCCAGCCCCGTTCTTCCACAAAATCCTGTCTGAGACAAATATCCCATTTTCCTTCCGCAGCAAGCTCTTTAAAAATACCAAATACCCAGGAGCTCCAGCAGCCAGGGCAGTCCTGGTCCCTACCGATGGCATCCCCCGGCCCGGGTAACACGCTGCCCTCGGTGTGCCAGCGGGATGCAGCTGCAAACCCTGGGTGCCGATGGCTGCAGGAGAGCTGGGGTGGTGGCAGCAGCCATCCTGCGTGTGTCCTGCCGCGGGCTCCAGCCAGCATCCCCGGCGCTGGCGGCGGAGCTGGCAGACACCACAAAGACACCCGGCTTTCGGGAGCCCTCCTTTAATGACAAGCGTGGAGGGTGCTGGGAAGCAGGATTCGAGCTGAAAGAGAAGAGATTAAGATTCAGGGCATGCAGGGATGGGGGTTTTTTTGCCTTTCCCCCTCCTTTTTGGAGGAGCGAGGAGCCAAGGTTTTAGCATTCGGTTAGAGGGGCCTTGGCAACCCCTGCAAAGCTGCTGGTGGGCCGGAGCTGCTGCCCGGCTCCTCTCCGCTGGGCTCCTCTGACAAAAGGTCTGCGTGGTGCCCAGCGAGGCTGCCGGGCTGGAATGCCCACAGGCCGGCAGGGAGGGATGGAGCCCTCCCGGGTTGTGGTTTCACACACCCTTAAACCCATTTCATAGTTAAAGGCAGGATTTATTGGACCAGCCTCTCAGGGAGATAGAGGCTTTTGTGTTGAATTTTATCCAAAACAGTTAATGCAGCTGCTGTTGTTGCCATTAAAAAAAAAAAAAAGAGAGAAAAAAGACAAGAGAGAGAGAAAAAAAAAAAGAGAAAAAAAAGACATTGAAACTCTCCGCTCTAAAAAGATTTCTTCTTCTGTCTGAAAATCAATTTCTTAGTGCACACACATAGAATGACCGGGAAATATTTCATCCTCTCGGTGCCAAGCTGAGAGAAGCCAGCACTGGGGCGACGCTGCCTTGCATTGAATCTCCCAAATGCTCTCCCCGGCATTCAATATTCCACGCACACACTCGGAGCGGGGACCGGGGCTGAGTTAACCTCTTGCTGCCTGCTCTTCCCCCGGCAAAGCAGAGGGATGCTGCTGAGACAGAGAAGGGCCACCCAGCCCTTGGGCACTGCCCTACTTTGTCTTATCTTTCCCAGGGTGTAAATTGGAGATAATATCCAACTTTATGTGAATCTTGATGGCCCATCGGGCTGGTGCAGGCAGGGCAGGGGGGCACGGCAGGCAGAGCTGCCAAGCAGCCCCTGGCATGGCTGCAGGCGATGGGCAGCAGGGGTGTCCTGCTTCGGTCCGCCATGCGCTGCGCTTTCAAACGGAGCAAGATCCCAAAGGCCACTGGACATCCCTCTCCATCAAATATTTATTTGTGTCTGCAGGTCAGGGGCTGAGCGTGCTGGGGCAGGCCCTGTGCCGTGGGAACCCACGCCCGGCTTAACGCCTCCTGGCTTCGTTCAGGTCCTACTGGGAGAAGGGGAGGGAGACCCGGGAGCTGAGGCTGCTGTCTGCCTCCCGGCCAGAGGACGAGCAGGCTGTTGGTAGGAATCCCTCCCCAGTAACGCAGGGAAGCCCAGCTGCACCGGGAGCACAGTGCCAGACCAGTTGCCAGCTGAGGGTCCTGCGGTACCCAGCAACGTGGTCAAAGAGGATGGAAGAAAGCAGCCTGCTCTCCGAGTGCCCCCATCCAGCCGGACTCTCCAGAATTCTCCTTGCCCCAAACCTGCGTGCTGGGTGCACTGCAAAGAGCTGAATCCAAATAAAAGGCCTGGTGTCATCAAAAAGTGACAAGAGAGGGAGAGAAAAATTAGCCCCCCCCGCGCCTGAGCAAAAGGGGAGAGACAGCACCATGCGATGTACCAGGTTGGAGCAGGACTGACAGAGGGACGCAGCGCTCCCGGCAGACATCACGCCTCTCCCCAGCCCCGTAGTGACTGGGCGCCCCGCACACTTTACTGGCTGGGCTTTGGCAGATCCCGGCATTCCAGCCTGACCAAAGCAAGCGCTGCTCCCGCAACACGGCAGTGTCTGAGAGCTGAGCTCCCTTTCACACCTTTCTCTTCCCGACTGCTTTGTGAAGCGGCTCCCGCACAGTCGCACGCGCTCTCATCCACCTAGGAATCACTGGCAACACTGAGCAACTGGCCCAAAATGATAAAGGAATTCTGCGGTACAGCATCAACCGGAAAGATGCCTTCCCCTCCAAACTCCTTCGCTAATCCAGCCTGAGGCGAGGAGAGCACGGCACAGCAGGGAGAGCGGTGCGGGTCTCTTCACACCGTATAAGCTGCTGCATCCATGGGGGGGGAGCAGTCAATTCCCTCCCGTTGGCAGGGCAAGAGGGTGTCTAGCGGATGCCCGGCCATGGGGCGACTGCAGTAAGAGACTCCCGGCAAGGTACCACCTTCCTTGCCAAGGCGACTCTGCTTGCTGCAGGGAGCAGGAGGCGAGCCAAGGAGCCGACCAGAGCAGCGTTGGGGACTGAAGCCTCCATATATTGTGTCATCTACTTAGGGCCTGTCAGGGGAACCGCGTTCCGGGCTCCCTTTGGCAGCAATAGGCAGAGCCTTTCAATTAAACAAAGTGCTTCAGTGAATTGCCGCCTCATCCATTAGGCTCATCTGACTCAGGCACTTGCAGACTGTCTGCTCCCCCTTGCACTTCATTTGGGAGATTGGTTTCTCTCTCTCAAAAAAAAAAAATAAAGAAAAGAAAAAAAAAAGCAGAAATGAAAGGGAAAGGATGAAGTCTGTGCAAAGGGGAAAAAAAAAAAACAAAAAACGACCCCCACCATGACAAACCAAATCTGGCAGCCCCAGGCAGGCTGGGTTTTTAGCCCTCTAACAGCGGAGGCAGCTGGTGGCAGACTGGTGCAGCGTTCAGGTCTACTGGGACTACCTGGCCACGTTTTCAGTCGGGTAAAGCGGGCAGGGAGACAAATGCACGTGATGCCAAAGCGGAAGGCAACGCGCGGTCACGCGTGGGGTGTCGTGTCCCCCCCCTGCCTCCTTCTGTGGGGTGATGCGGAGCTGGCAGGTCCTCGGGCGATGCTTGCGGCAGGGCGCGAGTGACCGCACGCGTGAGGGAGCGACTCAGCCCCTCGGTGGGCTGAGGAGGCGTTGTTCCTAAGCCACGCTGCTCTCAAATCAGATGGCTGGTAGAGAAAAAAAAAACAAAAAACCCCAAAAAAACCCAAGTCCTGTTCTTTTCCTGTAGTCATAAAAGTTTTCTTTGTTAGGCAATAGCTGGAAAACAGCTGCTCCCGAGCTGAGGGCTTGTTCAGACACATAATCCTCGCTAAGGAGCCAGGCCGTTTACGAGGGTGAACGGCTCTGCGCTAGGATCTTAAAACTGAGCAGCTCCTCGTGTCCTGGCTGTTATCAAGGCGCCCACGCTATCGGCTGCCAAGCCGGAGGCAGTCCGGACAGTGCGTGCATTCACACCCCGGGGAGGCCGGGCAGCGGTTAGGTCCCCGGCAGGCAGCTGGGTGCCGGGGACACTCCTGACCTGGCACGGGCACGGTGGGGAAGCCAGCAGCCCCCTGCTAGCGACGGCTGGGACCTGCTGGGAGATGGCAAGGGTGGAGATTCGGGCAGGAGGGAGACCCTGGTAAACAGACCTGGTCTGTGTCTGGGGCTGGACGAGCTGCTTGCAGCCACCGCAGCTCTGCCCCCACTAAAACGAGGGCTCCTGGCTCTTCTCGCCCCCTTCCAGAGCTGTAAGGAACATTAGGAATAAGATGCTGTATTGCAGAGCTGTCAGAACCCGGGGTTGACCCCGTCTTATTTACTGGATGGTCAATAAGGTAAAACTAAAGTAAAATGTGCCGAAATAGTGCAGAAATGGGCCAGAGCCAGCAATTTTAAGTCTTCTGTCGAGGGCAGGTGAGGGAAGCTAATTGGTCTTGTTGCTCTTGGGTTAGTAGTTCAAATCGAAGTTCAGGCCTGGGACCGGAGATTTGCCCGGGGCTTGCTTATAGCCTAGTCGAGCAGGATTTATTGCAAGCAACTTACTCTATTTTGGCTTTATAATTCAGTCGGTCAAATCTGCTTCTGGAAACCGTGAGCGCCCTGGATCTCTCTACAGCAAGCAGGAGATGTCTCCCTCATGGATGCTGATAGCTACAAGAGCAGCCACAGCAGGGCTGACCTGAGTCTGGGAAAGGCTGGCATAACCCGTCCACTTCTCCCTGGCCAGGCACTATTATTAATTGTCCTTGTGCTTATTATAGCGAGCGTGGCCGAATCGGGCTTGCCGGTGCTAGCCCCTGTACAGAAACAGGCTCACAAGTCTCAAGCCTTCGAAACCCTCTCACATCCCTCTGATGTCCTGCTTCACCTCAAGCCAGAGCACCGCTCCAGTCAGAACCAGTTTGAAGCCAAGCCGATCTTTCCTCCTAGGCTGTGTTTTTCTCCCGGCTCGGGTGGTCTGGGTGATGTCAGCCATTCCAGTCACGCTGGCAGGAGAGCACAAGAAGAGCTGTGGGGTCTGGAAGCAACATCTCTCTCCCCTCACCTCCCACTAGCATGGGGACAAACGCTGCCGAAGCCAAAATGAGACCAATCCCAGTGCTGTTCCTGGATCAGGGATCAGAAGGAACATGTCTCGTTGCCTGCTGTGGCCAGGCAGGACAGGTTGCTGTAACAAAAACCAGATGGAATTCCAGCATCTGAGGGCAGAGGCCTTGGCACAAGTCTGCTTCTGTCTGGACCAGAGGAGACAAAGCTCTCTCCAAGTCAAGTCCCCTTCACTTCTCTCCCACTTGCTTTCATCGGGACCTTCCACTTGATTCCTGGCCAGGGAGTTGGTTCCACCGAAGGTGGGTCCCTCTCATAAATGCTATCCCTGGGTCAGCCAATGCCTGGAACAAAATCAAGGCTGAATTTGCAAAAGCGAGACGGGAAAAGAATGTTCAATTAAAACCAGGGCTGGCCCAGGAGAATTGATACAGCTAAAGTAAAAGGCTGGCTTGAGGCTTTGGCAGCAGGAAAGCTTCTATGAAATGAAATGCCATAAACCTTTACCAAATGGGGAACAATAACAGTGCCAAGATGCAGTACTTAGATATTACACTGATTGAGTTACGGACCGGCTATTGCAACGCAGCCTTAGTGACAGAACAGAGGAAATCAGGTCCGAAATAATTAACATGCCAGCACAGCAGGAAACTCAGGGGAGCAAAAGAAAGGAGCCAGGAGGACAGGCGTGTTGCTCTCTGCCACGGCATGAGCACCAACCCGATCTCTTCCAGCTCCCGAGCGGGATTTCCCAAATAGATGACCCACCGCTGGTCACCACAGAGCAGCATGCAACGGCGAAAGGCATTTAAGAGAGTCTCAGCCTGTTCCCTGATGGCAAAGCCCATGGCAAGCACAAGTGGCTCAGATCTTCCTCCAGCATTTTAGGCACGGGTCCTCAGAGACCGGCGAGACCGGGTGCACAGAGGCACCTTAGTGATTCTTGTCCTGGTATTGCTGAGGGCTGACGAGACCCAGACATCAGAGTAACGCTGGGGTTGGACTGCCTTGTTCCTCTGGCCACCAGGAGAGAAGGGCGCAGCCTCTCACGTAGCACCCGGTCCTGCTCCCTTCCCGCAGACAGGAGGTGGCTTTTCCAGCTCTAGTGCCCTGCGCTAGGGTGAGCCTTTCTGGGCTGCCATCCAGCTGCGTGGCTGGAAGAGAGAGACAGCGCAGAGCATCCCTCTGTGAGTGAGCTGAAGCTCACGGGGCCCTGGGCCATTTGCCTTTCCAATTAACCAGCCTGTCTCTTCGGAAAGAGCTGACCCCGCAGCCTGCCAGGCAGCCGACGGCCATGGGTGGCCCTGAGGCTGTGAAGTGTTCCCAAACTTTTGGTCCTGTGCTGAAAGCCCTTCTTCACCCTTTGGCACCCTCTAAGCACACAGCCACAGCGTTCATGGGCTTGAAGTGGTGAGATGAGGCTGTTGCCCTCCTGCGGGTTTATCCCTGCAGGATACGGTGGGAAGTGTGGCAGTACAGACACGAGCAGAGGCATCGCTGACATCCGAGGTGGGATGCAACCCCAAGACTGGTCTGTGCTGCTGCTTCTCTGGTCCCAGCTGGCTCTCGGGTGCCCTGCAAGGCAGGCCTAAGGTCTTGCCTAAGCAAGCCAGGCAGGAGATACTGTCCCAACAAATGCTGAAAGCCCTTCTTCACCCTTTAGCACCCTCTAAGCACACAGCCACAGCGTTCATGGGCTTGAAGTGGTGAGATGAGGCTGTTGCCCTCCTGCGGGTTTATCCCTGCAGGATACGGTGGGAAGTGTGGCAATGCAGTTTCTTACCAATTGCTGTCTGGCTTGCATGAAGCAGTGTAGAAAATCTAGGAAGGAGCTTAGGCAGGAGAGGACAACCAGCCACATACTGGAAGAGACATCCAACCCCAAGCCTGGGACGGGCTGTCTTCCGCTCGTTTGCCCAAGTAAGGCGCCTGTCCTTCTTCCCAGCGTTTCCCTGGCTGGGGAAGGCTTTTTTGCTGCAGGAAAGTGGCCTCTCGTGGATGAAGGCTGCGCTGCACCGCGGGCCAGCAGCGCCGCAGGGAGCGCATCCCTCCGCATCCCGCGGGAGCCGGGGCCGCCGCGGCGGTACCCAGCGGCTGGCACCTCGTCCTGCCCTCAACGCCTGGGACTGTCGCCCTGCCACCGGGGCCCGGGGAGGGACCTGAGCAGGGAAACCAGCCCACCGGGAGCTGCCTGCCCGCCGCTCCGACCCGCCGCCAGCAGCGGGAAGGGGCCGGCAGGGGGCACGAGTGGCCCGCGGTACCGGGGACGGGGGGGAGTCGGCGCCCGACCTCGCCTCTCTCCGCTCCTGGCTGTCCCGGAGGGATGGAGCCGACTTTGTCGCATATTGCATCCACGAAGCTCCAGCGTAAGGTTATCCTCCGCGGCAGCCAGCTTATTGAAACATCAGAAAGGACAGCCAGCCAGCAGGAGACAAACTGGTGGAGTCAATGAGCCGTACTGGAGGGAGAGCGTCGGGACAGCTCTGGCAGAGCATCCCCTCCTTCTGCACTTCCAGACCTGCTTGCTGCTTTGTGGAAGGAGGGGGCTGGCTTTGTCCAGGTCGGAGCAGAAGGAGAACGCAGCTGAGCTTTGCTTTCAAAAATCGTTTTGTCCCGAACAGCAGGACAGGGCTCTGGGAAGAAGGTCCCTGCCTGGTGATGTCACCTCTTCTCGCAGGGCGTCTTTGGAAAGGATGATCCAGGTTGCAGCAGCCATCAGTGGGGAGACCCGATACGCCCCTGGTATTCTTCTGTCCCAAAAGTGCCCTGCACCTCTGAGCAGCCCCAGTGCTAGAGGGTGGTCAAGGCACAGGGCAGGTACGTGACGGTTCCGCACATCCAGAGTGAGCCAACAGCAGAGCTCATTAAAGCACAGCTCACAAGACATCCTCATACCATGTGCCTGCCCCTTGCCGGGGTGTACAGTGCCTAGAGAAAACACATTGGGTTGCAAAACACAAATGTTTGGCACAAAGAAGTACTTTGCTGTCGGTTCCAGACCATGGTGACATTCCAGCCTGAAAGCCCCCGTGTTTGCATTTCTAAGAAAGCGCCACAATTTCTGATCCTTCTCTCCTTCCCTGGCACAGCCAGCTGCCAACTAGGATGGGGGACTGCGATCCCGTAAGGGGGGGCGATGTGGTAGAGAGAGGTGGGTGCTGCCGAACTGCCGTGCTGGAGAAAGACCAGTACCCAACCCAGATCCCACACCCCACACAATGCAGGCCGGCCCCGCTATTGTCCAAGGGAGGCAGAAGAGGTTCATAGCAAATATTATTCTGCTGGCTGAGATTCATCAAGTCGGTGGCTCGCTCATGGGCATAGAGTCATCAAAGCGTCCATCAGCACTAACCGGCACTGACAGCCGCACAGCGGGAACAATGGGGCCATAACACTTATTAATCATATCCCTCCCCATTGAACCCGACCCATCAATCAGGCGCCTTGGTCTTGTACTTTGAATTCCCCGAGCGGCGAGCTGCCGATCCCATGGCTCTCCCGGTAGGGGACCAGACGGGGGGGACACGCCGTTGCTGGAGCAACGCTTGCTGCCGTTTCCTGTTTCCCCAGATGTCAGCCATGTGTTTCCATAAGAACTGGGATTGTCCCCAAACCAGATGGAGCCACAGGGCGCTTTCACGGGCACCGCAGCAACTGTGGCAGCCCCTCGCACACAGATGTTGTCATTTATTCTCTTACCACGGCTGTCCCTGTATCCTGGTGGCCGTTCTCGCTGACCTGTGCAGTAGCATGGGAGGAACGCGCAGGTCGTCCTGCCTCCAGAACGCAGTGACTTCTCACAGCAGCTCATGGTCGGACTCTGTCTCACCTGCGGATCTCCAGCTGAGGGTGCCACAGAGCACTGGGATGGGGATACTGAAATGTCTCCGACATCCTTCTTCACGACTTCCACCTACGGTGGGAGTCTGGATATCCATTAAATAAAGCTTTGGGCCTTTCTGAGAAACTGGAAGTCCGGTCCTTCAAAGCTTCAGCCCATCTGCATCAAACAGCCCAAGGTTAGGCTGAGTAATGCATCAAAGCGTGGAAGTATGAGGTCTGATTAAAGCGTTTTCAACACAAGCATTCATTTTTGCCCCTTTTATTTTTTATTTTTTTTTTTTTAGGGGTCCCTTGGCTTTGGAACTATTCCTTTCCTTCCATATGCTTGAGACATACGCTGAGCACATTGCATGGGAAATTGCACATGCACATGCTCCCCACGCGGATGGCTCCGGAGCTCCCCAGGGAGCAGAGGGCAGTGCAGACACAGCCGGAGAGCGCTGCCGGTGCTACTGTTTGACTTACTGAGCAGGGCTACGGCCGCTTGCTCTCCACGCCTCTGTGCTCAGCGTCAGTGGCTGTGGGGAATTCGCAGCCCCATTTGAATCACACGAAGGAGCTGCCTGTTTTCCCTCAGCCGTCCGCCTTCCTTTGCACTTTGTCCTTTGGGCTGCCAAGATTCCGGTTCAGAAGATGTTTAAAGCCTCTTTTCCCGTGGGCACGCGCCTGCTGAGACCTGCAGAGAAGGGAAGGAAACCTGTGCAGCAGGCTGAAGGCAGGCAGCTCAGATAAATAAGAGATGTCCTCGCTGGAACCTGTAGCCAGTTTGGATTTGACCCCACTGTAGGGATCTCACCATCCACCTCCGCTGAAATCCCCGAGGCAGAAATCTCTGAGTGACTTTTGTCTCGCCTTTCCACCCAAAGCCAAAGCAGAATGCTGGGTCCAAAGCTCAGAAGACAGTCTTCCTGCATCCAGTTGTGCCATGGCCATATCTTGTGTTGGGAGCATCCTAGGAAAAGGGACCCCGGACTCCTGCTAAAGTTTTGAGAGCTCTTGAGAGCAGCCCTGAGGGAACGCTCTGCTCGTTCCTTAGGGAAAGGCTGTCTCCCCAAGTGCAGGGCTGGAAAGCTGATGGTGAGGGACACAAGCAACCTGGGTTTGCAGTCTGGTTCCATCTCCAAGTTACTGTTCTGCTTTTTTTCTCTTTGCTCCAGCCGTTTGCTCTGGAAGCACAGGACTTAGGGATGGCTGCCCCCGTGCCACAAGCGGTGCTGATGGAGCTGAGAAGTCCCACCTCGCTCCTGTGCCGAGCGGCGCCTGCTGGCAAACCACACCTGGAAAAAGCTGGCTTCAGGTGATGCTGGTAGGTACAAACGAAGCTCCTTTGTGACCTGGAGCGGTGTCAAAGATGGGCGTAAAGCAAGCTGAGGAGCAGGCTCTAGCACCCAGCACCACGTCTGCCCAACCACAGCACGGATGCGTGTGGCCAAAGGGCTTGTGAGTCCTGGGTGGAAACAGAGCTGCTGAACTAGCCTGGTTCTCCTGCCCGGAGGCAACACTCGCATCTCCCCCCTGTTCCCTGCCCTTCCCTGCAGCCCCGATCCCCCCTCCCAAAGGGAGCCCCCTTCTCCTTGATCTTCAAGCCAGGCGGTTCCCAGGTTAACTGGCCTTTTTGTGCCTACGGAGCAGAGGGTGCGAGAGGCCAGCGAAGCGCAGCCGCCCTCGCCCTGTGTGCGGGATTAGGGCTGGGGAACAGGTGGCTAATTCCCCCCCGCACAATGCAGCGTGGCGACCCAGGCAATGCTGCTGCTGACCCACGGGCCACAGGAACATGTTAACAATTTCCAGGTCAGTGGAGGGAAGGAATGGCAATTTTTTCTGCTCCAGAGGATAAGAGGATATGCTTTTCCACGGCCCCCACCGCAGCCCAGAAGGCAGATTCAAGGAACAGTAATGTTATCCTCGCCCTCCTTCACCCTCAGCCCCAGGAGGGCCAGACGCCTCCACGTCCCCAAGCGTGAGCACAAGCCCTGCACTCGGGTCCCATGGTGGGAAAGGTCTCACGCTGCCTGCGCACCAGCCGCCCCTCCTGTCCGGAGCAGGGCAGCTGAAAGGTGGGAGCGGTGCAAAGAGATGCTCCTGAACACCCCATCCGCCTGAGATCCACTGCCATTTCCTCCCCGGAGACCTCATGGGGCTGACACCTCAGTGGTATCCAGACATGGGCCGGTGTTAGCATCGTTCCCGTGGAGCCACCCACTATGGCTGCGGCCGCTCCTCTGACACATACCTGGTTGTGCTGTAGGATGCCGCCTGCAGCCCCTGTCTCTCTGCTTACCACAGTCACGGATTTCTTCAGGTCATGTTCCCATGGAGCCCTCGTAGAAAGCTCTTTCATTCCCACAGGGCCCTTCGTGCTTGGGCTGGCAAGCAGCAGCGAGGGCAACACTGAGCCTGGTCATTATGTCTCCCTCCTTCTGGTTTCTTCTTTGGAAGGAGCTCCTCTGGGCAGGCAGAAGTGAGGAGCAGAGGGAAGTTTCTCAGGGGAGGTGAAAACCAAAGGCAAAAATAAACATTACTCCGTTTCCTCATTTTGCTTTACTCTTCCCCTGACTTATTGCTGGGATTCACGAGGGTTCTGTCCCTCTGGGCAGCCACACGGGAATGTTACTGTCCTGTTGGCTGTGAAATAGCTTTGTAGTACTCCAAGCAATAAAACGGTGAGGCTCAGAGGAGAGCTAACGAGACCTGGTCCAGTTTGAGGGTGCTGACAGGTGACCCTGGGCACCACGAGTCCTTTCCCTAGGTTGGCTTCAAGGATAACGTACAGCCGCATGGCGGCACAGGGACTCTCTCTGACTGCAGCCATACAGTGTCCAGGGGGGTGACATCAAAGGCTTATTCCCACCCTTATCCTCCCTGCAAGCCAGCAGGCCACGAAGACCGGGCAAGGGCAGCCTTCTCCTGGCACCAGGAGGAGCACGTGGAGCCTTTCTGCAGGACCTGCCTGCAGGTGGGCAGGATCCCGGGGGGACTGCGAGGACAGCCACCTCCCAGCCTGCTGATAACGGCACGGCAAGGGTTTCTTCAAGCGCTTTCTGAAGCGACTGAGCTTAAACGCTGCTGCTGCTGCAAGGTCATGGCCTGTCTCTGCCCTGCCTGATGCCTAGCTTGATGAGGCTGTGATACCTTTCCCTCTCCAGCCCTCCGGCGATCCCACTCTCCAGAGTAAGGCGGGAAGAGAAAATGGCAGTGGGAGAAGGCGTAAGGAGGTGCGGACACCCTGGGTTCAGTTCTCGGCTCTCTCAGACCCGCTGTGCAACCTCGGCTAACCCTCCTCCGTGCCTCTTTTTCCCACCTGGAAAGCAGAGGTGATGGAGCTCCATGGAGTCCCACGGCAGAAAGGGGTGCTGGAAAAGAAGAAAGCAGTAGTTCTCCTCCCATACACTGCATTCCCACACTCATTTCTCTCTCTCTCTTCCCTTTAATGAGATTAAGTGAGAATAAATTATGCAGAGCCCACCCCTCCCTCCTCACCCCCACCCCCAAGGGGCTGCCCTGCATGGTTTCTAATTAGCATCATTAATAGGGGTGGGGGCAGCCTTGCTGCCACAGTGCTTTAACAATCAGAGCTGTCAGCGGGGCCCTCCGGGCTGTTAAAGTGTCCCAGAGCTTTTGTCCCCAGGGAAAGGAGGGAGCCCCGGACTTAAGACCACTTTGTGCTGGGAAGGGGGAGCGGGAGGGGAGGCTCTCCTTTCCCTGCCTTGTCCCTGGGACCACCAGGAGAGCGAGAATGCTGATGCCACCAAAGTCCCCTCTGCGGCCAGGTGACCCCCGGCTAGAGGGGGGGTTTGCCCAGGGCTCTGGGCAGGCGCAGGCGAGGGCCGGTTAGGAGCGCTGCCTGATCCCATCTCTCTCCATCCTGCATTTTTCCATGGGATTTCAAGCTCGGCTTGGCCTCGCCAGAGGATGAATACAAGCAGGTGGCCCTCTCCGGGTCCGTCCCGGGGGTGGCACGTAGCAGTGGCCGTGCCTGCCACGGCCCCTAATGAGCAGCAGAAGGGGGCAGGTCGGGAGCGGATGTGTTAACGGTTTCTGGTTCAATGGAGGGAAAAATCCCCACAAAGGAAGGTGTACAAATATTGTGGGAAATCTATTGGCCCCTTAATATTTGATGAAGGCCCGGGCCATTCAGCCAGGGTGAATTCCGCAGCAAGGTCTCATTCAGCCGGCATCAATGGGAAACTTTTAATTGAGAGGCACTTCATTCAGGGCCCGCGGGTCATTCAGTGTGAGGGGCTTTCAGGGAGAACAGAGAGCCATGTCTTTCCAAGTTGCACCAGAAGAAAAGCCACTGTTTCCTGCGCCGGGAGCTTGAATGCCGAGGGCTCTAATCCCCCCGAAGGGAAAAAGTGATTCCATTTTTTAAAATTCATTTCTCAAATAACAAAAAGGGAGGAAGGACAAAAAGAGAGGTGGCAAGGGATGGGGCTGGGCAGGGGAGCACTGCCCTGCAGGGGTGGCTCCATTGCCGGGAAAAAGGCTGAACGCCCCCGCATGCCCTTCCCTAGGGAGAAATCCCTCTGCCCTGCTCTCTGCCAGGGTCCAGCGCCCGGGCACCTCTGAGGTTCGTCTCTCCGGGACCACAAAGGAGAGGAGCATGGCGATGCAGTTGCTCTCCCTTTGTGCCCCGTCCCCAGCGGAGGTGGGTGCCCGTGGCCAGAGGACAGCAGAGGGACGCTCATTTGGCAGGGATGTTTTGCTTCGCTTCAGTCTTTTCTCTCCATTTTTGGGGGGGTGGGAGGTCTTGCAGGAGGCATGGGGGTATCGCTGCGAGAAGCGGCGACCGGTTCCTTTTTTTTGCAGTATGGTGCAGCATCTGGGAGCAACCAAAGGGACAGCTGAAGGGCAGGACAGGCATCTCCCTCCCAGGCGAAGGGACATGAGGGCACCATCAGCCTGTCCATGCAGCCAGCCAAATGTCTGCCTGGGCACGCTGCCTCCGAGGGGCAGGAGGTTAAAGCTTCGATGCACATGAGGAGGCAGCAGGAGCCTTTGCTTCAACTTCTAAGAGCTTTGGAACGGGATTTGAAAGGCAGCTTCCTGCATCCTACCTGTTTCAAGTACCTGCGGTGCGGAACGGCATGTCAGGGCAAGGAGGGAGTTCAGCAGGGTCGGCACGTCTGTGGGGGGAACTGTACTGTGTCCGGTTCTGGGCTGCCCAGTTCAAGAAAGACAAGGAACGGCTGGAGAGAGTCCAGCGGAGGGCTACCAAGATGCTCGGGGGACTGGAGCATCTCTCTGATGAGGAAAGGCTGAGAGACCTGGGGCTGCTCAGCCTGGAGAAGAGCAGACTGAGAGGGGATCTCCTCAACGCTCATCAATATCTACAGGGCGGGTGGCAAGAGGATGGGGCCAGACCCCTTTCAGTGGTGCCCAGCGACAGGACAAGGGGCAACGGGCACAAACTGGAACATGGGAAATTCCCTTTGAATGTGGGGAAAAACTTCTTGACTTGGAGAGTGCCAGAGCACGGGAACAGGCTGCCCAGAGAGGCTGTGGAGTCTCCTTCCTTGGAGATATTCCAAACCCGCCTGGATGCCATCCTGTGCAACCTGCTGTAGGTGACCCTGCTCTGGCCAGGGGGGTTGGACGAGATGATCTCTGGAGGTCCCTTCCAACCCCCGCCATTCTGGGATTCTGTGATTCTGTAACCCACGCCCCACCAGCACTCTACTGCCGAGCCACTAAGGATCTGCTCCAGCCATGAGCACTGAGAACCTGAGGAAAATGCAGCCGGTGATCCTCCTCCCACCTGGGATGGAGCTTGTTTTCCTCAGCTGTTCTCGCACCGGGGCAGGGTGCCTACCTGGTGGGCACCCCGGGGTGCAGCTGCAGGCTGTGAGGGTGCTCACCTTTGGAGCAGTGCACGGGGCAGCGAGCTCAGCCAGGGTCTCACCTCGGTGCCAGGAGACAGCAGCAGTGATGACACGGGGACCTTGACTCCGTGGGGCTGCTGTCCCTCCTCCCCATTAGTCGCCTGCATCTGAATCTGCCTTCGGAGTCTGAGAACGTACGTGTTTTTAGGCAGCACGAATGAATACGTGTGTCTCATTGCTCTGTCCCCGGCGTGCCTTCGGATGCTCCTGCCCTCAATGCATCATTTCGATACCGTGCTTGTGGGAAGAGCCAAGTGGGAAAGAGGTGGGAGCCCGCGTTTCCCCCCCCCCCGACTTTTTTTGAGGGTCCCTCCTGGGACACGCAGCACCCTTTGCATGACCTCCTTTCTTGTCCCTCCCCCTCCGCTCCCAAGCTATAACAAGGCATTGCAATAAGTTATAGCGGCAGCTGGGTTAAAAATGTGCTTTTCTAAGGCTAGGTGTCATAAACTCACAATAGGCTGGGCTGAGGGGGACACCCTGCCCCGCCGCTCTGCTCTTCACTCCCCCGGCCGTAAAAAAAGATGAAGAAGGAATTAAAGAGCGGTTGGAAGGGAGGGACACTCCTCATTATGTCTCCTACGCTGCGGTTTCCAGGGAGACAGCTCCTGGCGCTGCATCCCTCTCCCATCCTGCTGCGGCCCTTTGCGAGTTACAGTAGCGGCGGCTGCTGTTTTCCCTCTGTTCCCAGCTGTCTGCCAGGCGCTCTCCCAGGGTCTCTGGCCCAAGGTGGGCTTGACACCATATGGAAGAGAAAAGAGCCCCCCTCCCGCCCTGGTACATATGACCTGTTTGGAGGGGGAAGGAAAGAAAGGTCGGGTTCATGCCTACGAGGAGCCAGGAGGGACAGACGCGCACCGACAGCGTTACAGACAGATAAACTAGGCTCTTGCTTTTTTTCCATGAGCGGTGCGGAGAAGTCCCATAGTATTTCCAGTGCTGGGTGATACGCCCGCGATGGGAAGTCATCAAAATGCCCGTAGATCAGCCCGTGTGCTATGATCCGTGCTTCTTTTGGGAAGACTAGCCGACGGGAAGCATACAGCCACCACCGCCCATGAGCCAGAGCTTCTCTTCCAAACATGTCGCAGCCGGCAGCGAGAGGGAGAGATTCGGGCAGCCTGCCTGCGACAGTGGGCCAAGCGCTCCGGGAGCGGGAGTCGGAGTCGGGACTCCTGCAAGCTCTCTTATCTTTCATGGTCTCACCCTACCTCTGCAAAGCGAGCTTCTCCGTGTCTCTGGATGTACAGGAAAAGACAAGGCAGGCTTCCAGGAGCCCCCAGGAGTAGGAGCAGGTCACATCATATGTGAAAGATGTAAAAGGGCATCCCTCTACTCTGGAAAATATTGAAAGGTTCACAAATGGATAGAGATTGCAGAGCTCCTGCGCAGCCCTACCCGAGTTCTTCATTAGCCAGCTCGAGTAGCCGCAGCAGCAACCGAGTGCCTGTTGTGCAGGCAAATCCAGGGCCCCGCACGGAAACACAGAAAGTGCATTAATGATACATTAATTAAATGTAATTTACTGGGGTTTTTTTCTCTGCCTGCCCCCAAGCACCAGCGTATTGGTTTGAACTGCCCGTGCGGCGTCTCGCCATAGAGCAGCCCACACCGAGAGCCGGGCTGAGCTTTAGCGCAGATTGTGTTCGCAGAACAATAACGGGACGTCTCGGTGCGGCTGCGGCCGCAGTGGTTTCAAATTTATTGGTATGCGCGTGCACAGAGGTAAGATTATATACATCAGAACAGAGCAGTAGGCACACGCCTGATTTATCCCTCATCCATACTTGTGTGTTTCCGTAGAGAACATTTTTAATAACAGATGCCTGCACACGGCAAAGTCGTTAGCGGTTACTGATGTATCTTGCATACACATGAGTTTGTTTATGTATCTATTAATGAAGAAGCGATACCCGATCTTACAGCTGAGGTCTGACTTTTCCGTCGCACGGACCGGCTCAGGAGTGCGCCATGGAGAAGGGCAGTCCAGAGCCTGGCTCAAGCCCCGCTTGGGAATTGTTGCTTGGAGCTCGACCCGCTGCTGCTTTGGGGGCTGAAATGTCCTGCGTGCCACGCACCCTCCCCTGCCTCACAGAGCATGTGGGCACCCACGGAGGGCAACCCAGGAGGGGGAGCATCTGTAGGGGGATGCCAGGCAGCCCCCACCCACTCCATCCACCCCTGGGCACCTCTGCTCCAGCTGCCACGGGAAAGAACCACAACTCCCGGCATGCCCCACATGAGCACAGCACATCCAGGCGGCCTCCCAGGCCGATTCCTTCACACCTGAGCACCCATTTTGTACACGCATGAGAGCCCGACGTGTTCATGCATGACTGCCCAGCTAATTTATGCATGAGGGCCCAATTAGCACACACGCAGCACCTGATTAGTTGCACGCAAGAACACCCGATTAATTTATGTTTGATTGCTCAATCACGCCACGCATGAGCACCCAATAAGTTCACATATGAGCTGCTAGCTCATGCCTGAGCTCCCCATTAGAACATGTATGAGTGCCCATTTGCATCACACCTGAGCACCCAATTAATTTATGCATGAGCGCCCAGCAGCATCACGCCAGGGCGCCCAATTACCTCATGCATGAGTGCCCCATCAGTTCTTGCATGAGCGCCCCATCACTACCTGCATGACTGACCAATTATTCTTGCATGAGTGCTCCGTTAGCGCACACCTGAGCACGCAATTGGACATACGGGGCAGGTTTCAGCATCTGGGAGGTGGCGCGTGGGAGGAAGGCACGAAGTGCATGTCGCCATCACAGTCGTCAGCTCGGAAACCAATGTACAGCCCCATCGCGTGCGGAAACATCAGCCCCGCAGAGCACGGGCAGATTGAGGAGTGTCAGCCGTGATGGGAGGAAACGCCAGAGGAGGTGCGTGGAGATGCGGGAGGAGATCCACAGAGAGCGAAGATGGCAGAGGAGACCAGGAGACCTACTCAAAAATCCAACTCCCGGGGAAAGTTTAATTAAGAAGGGCAGAGATCTTCCCAAACAAGCTAAAAACTATGCCAGCCTTCTCCGTATTTCACTTTTTTCCTCCTTTGGGGGTGGGATGGCGGGAACATCTTCTGGTGACCAAGTGATAAATGAGGCCTTGTCCTCTTCGTCCGCAGACCAGCAGAGTTCACACGCGGACCCTGAGAGCTCCCCCAGCCGTGACGCTGCAAAGAGGATCCCTCATGCAGCAACCCACGGACGGAGCAGCTCTGTCCAGCTCCGCTTTCTTACTTTTTCCCTCAAAACGCCTTTGCCACAGCTCCCGGGGGGGCAGATGTCAACTTCATTCTTTCCTTGGGGACACTCCAGCGGGAAAGCTTTACCTTCTCCTCGCTGCCTCGGGACCCACGTGAGGCAGAGCTACGCCGGGGTCAGAGGGACGGCCTGACTA
>VFFE01007082.1:114347-145458 GCA_008921705.1 Burhinus oedicnemus
CCCCCCCCCCCCCCCCAGCATTAATCATTCTAGTGATGCTGCCCACGCCTCTGCTGGAACCAGGTCGTGAAACTCTCATCCCACCCACTTACCACAGCCCAGCTCCAGTCACGTTTCAGCCTCCGGCAAAACCATGTGGAGCTCTGCCGGGTCGGTGCACAGTGGGAAAATCCCGGCTGCTCTTTAACCCGTGCCTCCTCGAGGCAGGCGGGTTGTCCCCACTGCCCCAGGGGGGGTCCTGCGGGTGGGAGAGGGCCAGCTCAACGCCGGGGTGGCGAGGAATGTCGTCCACCCTCTAAGACGTCCTCCTTGCCAGGCCGTTGGCAATGCCGAGACCGGACTACAAGTGATCATTGTCTCTGCGTGTGGCCACAAGACGTGTCTGAAGCTGCCGCCTTCTTAGTAGCTACAAAGCCAGAGCTGCAGGCAGCGATGGGAGCGGGAGGACAGGCTACCGGGGACCTCCCGGGGACCAGAGGGGAGGGAGATGCTTCGGGATCATCAGTGGTTATCTGGGACAGGAGCCCAGAGCGCTGCCGGGAGGGGGAGATCTGGGGCCAAAGCTGGCAGCCGCCTGACCCCCACCATCCTTCTCTCTCCTCCCCGTACCCAGAGCTGGGCTTGGGGTCCCTGCTCTGCTGGGGACCGGGGCCGGGGAGGAGCGCGTGAGGGGTGCAGTAATGCAGGGAAGCTCGTGGCAATGCAAAGGGTCAGGTTTAGCACCCAGAGGTCTATGCCAGTGAGGAAAAAGTCCAAGTCATGGATGCAAGGGACATGCCCAGAGCAACCTGGGCTGCTCTTCCCCCTTCTCTGGTGGGTCCCATGCTCACTGGCGTGTGACCTCCCTGGCTTTCTAGTGACCACGCAGCTCTCTCTGGCCCCAACAGTTCTTAGTGTCCCCTACACGGGAAAATCCCCTCCATCAGGTCGGGATAAAATAAACAGACCCAGGAGGCCGGGGCGTTCTCACCTGGGCCTGGACACCCCCATTCCCCCCTGGAGCGGGAGCTGGAAAATGAGATTAAAAGTAGCTATTTGCTTTCCCATGCTGAGAGGAAAATAGGGACAAGGGATTAGCCCCAGAGCGAACATGTCACGCCACACCTGCTGCTGCACGGCCAGCGCCGGAGCGAGGGATGGGGGCCAGGCTTAGCATCGGCCGTGCCGACTGCCCGGCTTCCATGCCCCAGCCCCTTATCCCCATCCTTCCACCCCCCCACGGGTGGGATTTGCACTGCATGGGACAATGCCACAGGGCTTTTGGAGCACTACCTACCTGTGGTGCCGGACACTGGATCCCAGCATATCCACACCAGGCAATGGGAAAAGAGATTTTGGGGCAGGCTGTCAGAGCACAGGCAGGTGCTGCCTCCCTCCAGCTCAGGCTGGAGCCTGGAAGGATGAAAACATCCTGGAAGTGGGAGGAAACTCTGTATTTTAGACCTAGAGCCTAGTGCTGCTCCGGGGCTCAATGGGACCACGGATGCAAATGGGCATTTCCAGATCACGACCTTTGTGGCCCAGGCTTTGCTCGGGCCAGTCTGAGGGAAGCAAGGCTTCTGACAGTGAAAATACTTTCATCGCATCCCTGGTCCCAAATTCTTGTTCTGCCTATTTATCTGGCCAGAACACAGGGCCAGCAGCATTCCCAAGCACATGGGAAGGCCTGGAAAATGTCTCTTTCCAAAGGGGGTATCAGGCTTTGCATTAAAATACAGCAAGAAGCTGAGAAAGGGCAATAAAAGAAGACGAATGATGTGCAGGTGCTGGCTGGGATCCCCTGGAATGAGCTCCACTAAGTCCCCGGCTCCGCTCACCATCCTGTGTGCTTTTCCCACTGGCTTCTTTAGCAGGGACTTTTTTTTTTTTTTTTTTTTGAAGTATGTGGCTCATAAGCACTGAACGTGCTGGGAATTTCCACCCTCTGGTCCCGAGTTAATGGATCCAGCTGCAAAGATACTGAACGTTCTGGTCCGGGGTTTGCGTGCTCAGGTCTGTCTCTCATTTCATTGTTAAACCAAGTGAAATGTGACAGATTTAAAAGTGAGACTCAAAGCAAAGCTTGGTGGGGAAGAACCTGTGGAGGTTTGAAAGCTGAGTAGGAAGCAAATGGAGCTGCAAAGCTAAGTTTGTGCTCTACGAAAAAAAGTCTGCTTTTTCCAGACCTGTTTCGGTTCCAAACCGCTGTTGATCGCAGTCCCTAAATTACAGTCAAACAGAAATTTTGAAACTCGAGGACATGGGAACACAGCAGCACGTCACTGATAATATACTGTAACACAAACAATAGGGTAATGCTAGATGGAGACACTAAATATTGCACAGAAACGAGACGCGCCAGCAGGTTTTCAGAGCACTCCCCCCTGCGTTATCACCACGCTGAGCTCGCCCCAGCACCCGCGTTTCCCTCTCCCAGATATTCCTTGCCTGATCCCTCGCAGTGGTGGAGGCTCTGGGACGCAGGCACCCAGGAGCTGGTGCTGGCCGTGGGAGGGATGGTGTCCCCCTGCCAGCCCTGCGGCTGCAGCCCCGCTTGGTCCTGTCCCCTGCTGGGGCTCCAAGAGGAAGGCTCCCAGCACAGCCAAAGCACTGGCCTCCCAGTACCGGCGTGCTCAGCCCAGTCTGTCCCAGGTCTGATCACAAGCCTGGCTGGGACCGTACCCCCGCAGCCCCTGCACCCACGGGAGCAGGGGAAGTAGCGAGGAGAGGAGGCTGTTCCCCTGACTTCTAGTTGTGGAGATGTTCAAGGCCAGGTTGGACGGGGCTTGGAGCAACCTGGTCTAGTGGGAAGTGTCCCTGCCCATGGCAGGGGGGTTGGAACTAGATGGTCTTCAAGATCCCTTCCAGCTCTAACCATTCTGTGATTCTACGATTAGTGGAGGTAGGCTAGCTGAAGGGCCAGCCGAAATGCAGCTGTGGCTGCTAAGTGCAGGGGCGATGGTCACGGAGCTGGCCAAGGCAGGATTTCCAGCCTTAACAGCAAAAGCCAGCCACGCTGGGAGCAGCCGTTCTGCTCGGAGAGCCGCCGTGGGCAGGCCGCCGCTGCCCCGCCAGAGCCATGGGACGTGACCATCAGAGAGTGCCCTGTCCGCAGGGTGACAGTCACACGGCTTTGCTCCTCTGGGCCTCCTCCTCCTGCCGCTTCGCTTCCTCCCAGCCCGTGCGCGCTTGCAGCTCTGCCCGTCCGCCTCATCCAGCTCTGCTCTGAAGCCTACAGGCAAGGGCGAGCCGTGGGAAAGAGGAACCCGGGCTGCCTGCGCCGTGGCAGGGCGTCCTGCCCGCTGCACCCAGCTCCCAGCCCCGACAGATCCCGGCAGCCGGCGGGATGGAAAGGCCAGACGCTCAGCTGGGGAAATGGGCGCCCTGCCACCGAAAGCAGCCGCCAGCTGATGGCCGAAGCGATGGATGTACTCGCGGTCCCCAGCGGAAAGTCGCGCACGTGTACCCGTGCAGGGGCTCTGGCTTGGCCCTGCCAGCGAATTAACCCCCTCCCGGGTCCTCCATGTCACCCTCGGCGCTGGCACTCGCCGTCTCATCTGCGTGGGTTTGCAGGGCAGGCGACTGCAGCCGGGGGGATTATCAGCTGCTGAGGAAGCTGCGCGGGGCAGGAAGGGGCCCCGATCCCCTATCGCTCAGGCTGCAGCCCCGTCCCTGGTTGCCTGCCAGGCTGGGAGGGCGGATGGGGCTGACTCAGCAGCTGGATGGAGCCTGATAATGCAGCGTTATCACGGAGACCCGATTTGGTTGATTGCTGTCTTGGGTGCTTTCCAGATCTTGATACTTCAGGGAGCTGCAGTGACTCACTTGGGCGCGTCGGGAGGAGGGCACGCTTCTTGCAGCGTGTTTCAGTGTAGATTGCTCCCCCCGTTTCAGTAAAGGAGTAAATTTTATTTATCGCGGTCGTGGTGTGCTGCCTGCCACCACCGCGCATCCGAGGGGAGTGTGCCTGCCTGACGGAGACGTTTCGAAATTGATGCTGACACGAGCCCATATTTCAAGCCGCAGCGCAGGCGCCAGGGGATCAAGCAGCCACCTCCCTGTTTCCATTTGTGCAGCGAAGGCAGGGACGCTGCGTGTGTCCCTGTGTGACATTTGTCACTGAAGTGAAAGGCAGAGCAGCTCCGCAAGGATGTTCTCAGCCCTCCGGAGCATCTCGGAGGGTCTCGACTCTTCCTGCGTGCCCTTTCCGCACGCGGTGCTGCTCTTCGGCGAAAGGGCTGGATGTTTGTCCTGTGGCTGGTTGCCCTTTGCCTGCCTCCAAGCGGGGTTTGCCTGTTCGGTAGTGAGAGACACGTGCAGGAAATCCTTGATGCGACGAAAGCACAGCCCCCCTCTGACGGGGTTCCCCTCTCAGGTACTCTCACAGAAAAATGGCAGTGCTGCGGGATAAGGCAAGAGGTGTGAAAGTGCTCCGGTTTGGATAGCGACCGGCTGACTCACAGTCAGGAGCAGGTTTGCTGGGAAATTGGTTCTCCTACAACTGCTTACAGGGGGCAATGCCTCCCTCGGGACCTCTGCTGGGCCAGCCAGCCTCCCATGCCCTTCCATCGGCCTGCTCCTTCCTGTGGCTCCCGAGATGCTTAAAAACTTCCCCTGGGATGCCCTGGCCAGACATCGGCAAGAAAAACCTTCCAGGAAGGCTGGTATTCACAGCCCCATCCCTCCTGCCCTTTTTCCCGCAGGGCAAGATCTGAAGATGGGTTTTTGCATGTGCTGAGCACATTCCTGCTCTTTCCTTATCAAATTGCATCGCATCGATCGGAGGAATGACTGCTGGCCAAACTCAATTTCTTCTTAATGCATTTCTGGTGGAGAGAAGCAGGAGGCGCCCAGCCAGGACCTCCCCAGCCGGTGTGCCCACATACTCTTGCACGCTCCAGGTAGGGTGGCTGGTGTGTCTTCATCGTCCTTGCCACGTGTGGCGGTGCCAATCCTGAAGAGAGTCCTTATCAATACGCAATTATTGTGCTCCCTCTTGTCTTTTCTGTCCGGCGGGAGGGTGAGCGCAGGGGTTGTGGAGCTGCACCGACAAAGGAGTCACAACGGGATGGTTAAAGGGGGCTTGAGAAAGCGCTGGCAGTCGGCAGCTCTCACCCCTCATTGAACCCGATCTGGGAAAACGGGTTCTGCATCCCAAAGTGGCCTTTGAACCGCTGCTGTGGAAGCCACGAGCCAAACCCCTGGAAGCTGCCCTGGGCTCAGCCGGGGGATCTGTTTGGTCTCCCCAGAAAGGGCACGGCTCCCGAGAGAGCTCTTTGCAGAGTCCATTCCCTTCCCAGCTGGGTCAGCCAGGGTTTGCCGCTTCTAACCTGCACCTCCATGAGATCAGGGCTGGAAGCTCACAGGCAGGAACACGTCCTCCTCTCCAACAAAACCTGTCAAGCCCCACGGGGCTGCCTTGCAGGTCAGCAGCTGAATCACTTCTTTCTAGTTTCGTGCCTGCTGGAGCAAATCTGTAGCACAAGGACGGAGCCCGCCCGGCTTGTCTGAGCACCCCGCGTTCATTGTCCTCTCCGAAAACTGACCTTTTTGTGACTGCCACTCCTCTCCAGCCCATTAGCCCAGTTATTGCAATGGGCAGGGCACGTTGACTGGGCGCGTGGTGTCCCTGGGGACCTTGTGAACATCTGTACGCGTAGCCTCGGAGACTAGGGGCGTGGGGTGTTGCAAGGACGTGATTGCAGGGTTCAAACACAGGCCTGGAGACCACAGAGCCTGAAGGGCCAAGCTCATCTCCCACATTAACTCACGCCCTGACGAGCAGGCCATTTACTGCTCTGCTGAGACACCTTGGAGGCTTCATGGATGACAGCCACGGTCGGAGATGGGATACAGAGGGTCACGGAGCGAGGGGAGCTGCCCCCTGCTGCAGGCAGAAGTAATGGTGGTCCTCCTGACGCCGCTGAGCAGCGTCTTGGATCAACGCCGGGGAGGGCGAGCTCCTTGTTCCCACACCTTCGAGTTGGGAAAGGCACAGGAGCAGCAAAGCATATCGATTGAATAACGTGGACTGAGCATCACGGGACCCCCAGGCTCCGGTAAACGAACATTGCAGCCCAAAAGCCATTAGGAGAGGAGCCTTTAAAAACCTCAAAGAATCCGTGCCTGATAACATTTGGGAAACGCAAACCAGATTGGGGGGGGGTGGTGGTATTTTTGCATCCGGCATCCCAGGGCAGACGTCATTTGCAAAGAGCGCAACACAGATGTTCGTATAGCGGGGACAGCAGCTGGGGACTGTCTGTCTGCAGAGTGTTCGTCATGAACAAAAGGAACGAAAAGGAAAAGGAAAAGGAAAAGGAAAAGGAAAAGGAAAAGGAAAAGGAAAAGGAAAAGGAAAAGGAAAAGGAAAAGGAAAAGGAAAAGGAAAAGGAAAAGGAAAAGGAAAAAAAGGAAAAGGAACTGCCACAGACTCAATCTCCAGAAACACCTCTCAGGACCCCACTCTCTATGACAGGTCTGGTCCTTGGGCTACTTCCCAGTGACTGCTGAGAGAGCAAAACAGGCTGCAGGTCGAATTTATTTCGCCTGAACAGAACAAGATGAGGTCACTTGGTTCTGAGCACCCTTAAAACAGGCATCAGATGGCGATAGTATCTGGCTTCTAGTGACCCCGGCTGATCTGGCTCTCCCAGCGTGGAAGGCTCCGTGCTCTCACACCGCCTGAATCCCGCAGTTAGGGAGCAGAAAGGAGCTCTGTGCAAACTTCACGTCCCTGGGAGAGGGTGTCAGACTTTGTGGACGAGGCAGCCGCCACCAGACCAGCAACGCCAGGAGCACAGAGCCAGCTGTGCCTCTGGGCACCATCCAAGGGCTGTCCCTGCGCTTCAAGCAACTCCAGCGTTTCCCAGTGTGGCTCAGCACCCCAGGCATCCCTAAGTTCTCTGCCTGTTCCTTCCTAACATTTTTTGGATTGTTTTTTTCCAGGGTTGAGGTCCCGAAGGAAGCTCTCAAAGCTCAGCAGCCAGGCAGATAAGGACCATCGCACTTCACCTCCTCATCAATATTGAGCATCTCAAAAGAAGCCTTGAACCCCCGCCAAGGCAGAAGAGATCATCAGCCACGGGTTGCAGAAAACAGGGAAGTTGATCCCTTTAGTCCGCCGTCTGGGAAATGGTTTGCAGCATGGAGCTGATGGAAAACAATGGCTCTAGATCGCTGTATTTCAAGGTGAGGAACGTGTGCTTAGGACTTTCACAACAGCTGCAGTTTTACTGGTGTGTCCTCTGGGAAGAGGTGAACCTCAGCGCCAGTTCTTAATCAGCAATTAGCGCTCACTGCCAATGAACGAAGAAACTGCGTTTAGTCTCTGAGTCAGAGAATCCCTCAACTCCATTAGTCTCCGCATCTTCCTCCACCTGGCCGCCTGGTCGCCAGCATCGTGCCAGCTCTTTGGCCACCCGAGCCCTTGCTCACGGCAGCAGTTACAGCACGGAGCGCAGCGCCAACAGAACCCAGCAAGTCACTTTTGCTCAGCCCTTGGAGGTCTGGATTCCCCGCGGAGACGTGTGTCAGGCTGCAGAGCTCCCAGATCTTCACTCCGGAAAGGCCACTGCTCCCACATGCCCCGACCTGCTCCGAGGCGTGCTATTCTAGCCGTTTTGCTGAAAAAAAGCAGCGTGGCAGATAAGCAAGCGAATGTCAGGAGCAGGGTTAGAGCCCGTCCATTTACCGCTTCGCTGCCTGGGCGTGCAAAGAAAAAGCAGTTAGGAAAAGGTGCTGAAGGCAATAATCCTAAATCAGGAGCAGGCTTGAATTTAAGTGCTTAAGTTGGTGGTTAGTTGCCACTTTGAGGTTTCTCTGGATAAGCTCCGGTCTCCCAGAAGCCCTGGCTTTCCTGCAGAGCTTCCTCCAGGAAGGCAGGAATGCCTTCCAGCAGCTCAGTCGGCCCCCGGTGATACCCCCCGTGCAGGGGGAAGGTGCAGGATCCCTCGCGTCCCTCAGAGGCGAGTGCAGTCCAAACTGTGTGTCCACAAAAAATGCCAATTGCAATGTGTGAACTGCTAATTTGTTCTCAGTGGTGCAGCCGCGGAAGGAATTCCAGCTGAATAAAGTCCTTTCTGCTCTGATTAATTGTCCCCCCCCGGTTATGAACAATGCAGAACAAAATAGGGATAATATTCATGCTAGGGAAATGGGGAAGACGGTCACCCAAATGCAGCCATTAACGTGTCCAAATAACCAAGGCTGATCCTGAATGCATTAAAGTCGCGGAGGAAGTCCTGGGAGGAAAGAATGTCCCTTATTAGCCAAGCTCCTAGTGTCTCGGGTATTACAATAGCGGAGCGATTCCTCGCTCCTCACTGCCTGCTGCTGCCCTGGGTTCAGTTAAATGTCAGCTCAGCATCGACAAACTACAAATTACCAGAGGGCGTGTAGCTCTTTCAGTCCCACTGAACCCTATCAACGGGGAAATAATAATGTGTCCCCCAGGCTGGCTGGGATGGAAGCACATCCCTGGTGGGATGGGACCAGGACCACTGCCTCCTGCTCAAGGTGAGGGAGGAGGGAGCAGCCCCGGCCCCTCCAGCCCACCCGGAGAGCAGGGAGCTTCTCCCTTCCTGGGAAAACATGGGTGCCGGGAGAGCCATCCCAGAGAAACCCATGGCCCGATGATCTCCGGCGCAGGCTCCGGTTCCCAGTGACAGGAGGGAGCGATGTAATATGCCTCCCCCAAAACGTGGAGAAAAATGCCCAAAGCTCGGCGTGACGTTTGCCCCCCCCCGCAGCACCGGAGCCGATACAAGGCTCGGTTCCGTGAGGAGGACAAAGGTTGTGGCTGGAAAGCTTTTGGTTTTCCTCAGTCCCAAGGTATCGTTAGGTTTAGTTTCTCTGGAGAATTTCTTTCAGAAACTGGCAAATATTGGTAAGTGGAAGCCAAAGGAAATAATAACTGTTTGCTTTCCCCGTGGGGGTGGTGGGAGAATAAACCCATTCCGTGATGTTCCCACAGGCGGATCAAGCAGACTGGGGCAGGTAACAGAAAGATGGCTGGAAAGCTTGGCCAAAATTCTGGAGCCTTCCTGCAGGCGCAGAGTCCCCGAGACGGAGCCGGAGTCCGCAGGACAGAGCCAGGGTCTCCAGAAGTCGGTGCCTCCGGCTGCGGTTACCTGCGGAGCGGGCGCCCATGGACAGCGGCGTGAGAATTCCTGGGGAGCCGGAGCCGGGCAGCCTGCCGTGCCCCCGAGCCCCAGCTCCCTAATAAAAATGCACAATTCAGAGCAGCCTGGGGTAGTTCTCAGGGGAAAAGAAGAGGCTCCAGGCAATAGCTGGTCTCATCAGGAAAGCGAAATATGCTGGCCAGGGCGTTGATACACTTATTTTGCCATTGTCCCTGGAAAAGGAGCCATAGTGCTTCCCCGCTGCTGGTTTTAAACTAATTACATTCCCTTTAAAGCGGGAAAATAAAAGGAGCTTCGTTAAGTGGGAAGCCTGGCAGCATTTTACAATTGCCGCCAAAGCGCTGAGCTTTTAACCACAAACCCTCACTTATGCTGCCCCTACCTAAAATCGCCTTCGGGCAGCGACCTCCGTGGCAGGGGAAATATTCCAAGCAGTTGAAAAGTGGTGTAAAGACTGCGCTTTATTTTTAAATGCTAGTTTTCAGCACGTAATCTTTCATTCCTCCGGTCCGTCGGCTCTCCCTGAGCCAGCCCCTCTCCTTACCCTCATCCATTGTTCCGAGCTGTTTATTAGTCTTCAACAGATGCATTTTTAACTGATTGCTAGTATTTTTTCCCCCACTTTGCGTAAGAGCACCCAAAAAGCATTGAGCTCTCTCTCTACTGCTCTAGAGTATGTCTCACCTGACCCGTTCACCTCCGTGTCCCACACTCTGGCTTGCTCCGGGGCGGGCAAAGGGTAGATGGCCATGGCTTTGTTATGCTGTGGTATCATCCGTAGGCGTAGGGCTGAGATGTGCCATCCCCACGCAAGCCAGCTGATTGCTGGAAGGAGAACTGGGGTCCCGGTGTCCTCCCAAGACATGCAGCGGAAGTGGCACCCGAAGGCAAAATGTCAGGAGTGAGCCCTGAACTTGCCACTGCCACGTGCCCGTGGTACCCGGAGCAGACAGGGTCAGGCTGGACATTACCCAAGTGGTCTTCCTAAGCATTCCTTGTCCAAGGCCAGGTTGGACGGGGCTTTGAGCAACCTGGTCTAGTGGGAGGTGTCCCTGCCCATGGCAGCGGAGTTGAAACTAGATGATCTTTAAGGTCCCTTCAAACTCCAACCATTCTATGATTCCATGATTCCTGCTTCCCAAGTCAGTATGGCAACACGTCCCTCACTTGCATTCATTTTCCCTACCCAATTTGCTTCCTATTCCAGCCCTGGCTGGACACAGGTACAACCGTTACCGAGACCTTGGAGAAGAGGGCAGTCACCAGCACAATGTTCATCCCGTATTTGCCCACTCTTTCCTCTGCCTTGACCCTTGGAGCCAGCTGCTTTGAGTTCGTGGTCGCTCCCAACGTTGTATTAACGCTTCTTCTGCAAATCATTATGGCAAGTCTCTAGAGACCCAAACCTTGCTGTTCACCCTCGGCAAGAAGGAGAAACTGGGTAAACAACAGCTTTTGAAAGCTAGGGTGAGTGGGAATGGGAAAAGGAAGGTTTATGGCAAAGCTGGGGGACTCTGGCCGAGGGCATCTGTCGCACAGAGAGGGCTTTGCCGTCGCATTCCCATGAGAACAAGTTTCTGTGCTGAAATGCCTCAACCTCCCCTCCCTGCTTCTCGCCCCTTCTTAATTGGTTTGCAAATGTTAAATGTTTTGGCTCTGTCTTCAAACCGCTGTCTGGCTCCTGTAGATATGGCCTAACCCTAGGAGTTCACCCGGAGCTCCCGGCCCCTCCAGCTCCCCCTCTTTGCCATAGCAGCAAGCCCCCGCCGGGCCGGCCATTGTGTCCTCCTCCCCTAGCCGGAGCACCTGGAGACCTTCTTGTAAAAACTTCATTTGCTGGGGAAAGCTTTGATTAAAACAGCCTGGCAGGGGGCTCCCCCACTCCCGAGTCAATATTGGTTTTGGAACAGATGGGGGTGACGACAGGACGGGGGGGAAGCGGAGCAGCCCGAGCCGCAGCCCCGGCGGTGCCAGCGCGGGGAGCGGGTTTGGCGGTGCGTGGATGCCTGTGTCCCCAGTGCCTGGGGAGTGGCAGGAGGCCCTTAGCAGCGCTGCCGAGATCAAAGTGGAGCAGCCACCGAGAGGTGGAGCAGCCCTGTGTGCTGGAAACCTCGGGGAACAAAAGCATCAAAGTAAATCAAATGAAACTAATTGAAGCGCTTTAACATTAAATAATGAGGGAGAGGCTTTCATGAAACGCCAGCTTCTTCCCGTCAAAATCGAGGGACATGCTTCCAAGAAAACCAAAGCGACAACCCCCCCCCCCCCCCCCCCCCCAACAATAACAACAACAACAACAAAACCCCGAACCCAAACATCTTGCACAAAAGGGCAAGATAATTCCGGCTGGGTGGCTGCGCGGTCCTTCCCGAAGCACAGAGCCCCCCGCTCCCGCAGCTGAGCCGCTCCCGAGCGGATGGTGGGCAGGAGGCAGCCCAGGGACCCACACACGTGGCCTGTTTTTCCCAGATCCCTGCAGTCCCTGGGATGGGGAGGGGGGAGAAACACCTTCTCCTTGCTCCGGTGGCAGAAGGACGCATGCGGCTCAGGTGAAGCCAGTCACACCGCAGTGCTCCGCGGGTGCAAGCCTGCCCGGTGCCACGGCTAAACCTCGGCTCAGCAAGGCATGGACCCGGCAGCCTCTCGGCTTCTGGGGAATCCTGTCTTGGTGACACAGAACTCTGAGAGGTCTGATAATTGCTGGGACTTAAGGTTCAACCTGGCCTCCAGAGGTTCCCAGGACAGCCGCAGCAGCAATTACCGTGACCGGCGGTGCCATTGCCGGAGAGCAAAGGGAGGACTTGGCAAGTCCACTCCGTGCCGGCTGGGAGCAGAGGGCTCCAAGGAAGCACCTCTGATTGTGGCTTGCCTATTTCTGCGGCTCACTGTGTCCGGCAGGAGCAAGGAAGGACACTAACAGAGGTCTCTCATCCTTCTGGCCAGGGCTTAGGATTTGCATGTTTGCAATTACTCCCAGCTAGGCAAAAGGTAACGCTGTTTTTCCCTCCCTTTTCCCCGAGAGCAGAACATGAGCCATGAAGCAGGATCAGTCGTGGGATCCATACCAGCGCTCATTGCAGGGACAAACATCGTCCCTCTCCCCTCCTCGGTTTCTCGGCTGCTCAGCCCGGTTCTTCTGAAAAGCATCCCGGTTCAGAGAGCCCTGTCCTGGGAAACTCAAAGAGAAGGGCGCAGCAGAGATGGACTAGCCCGACACCCATTGAAATGTCCTCGTTAGCCGCTGGCTAAACCGGATCGTGGCCATGATGAAAGAAACCCACATGAAGACAATTAGACTAAATTATGTCCAGTCGCAGAAGACAAGTTAGCAGTGAAACGCGAGGCAGTCCGACTCCAGCCAGGCTCAATGTCTGGCTTGCCCCATCGCTGCCACTCATACATCACCGATCAAGGGAAGCCCCTGCAGGTTGTTTTAAACCAGGGCCAGCAGGAGGTTGGGCTAATGAGTAAAATCTGAACATTCCTCAAATTTCCCATCTATCCAGAGTGAGGGGAGGGTGGAGGAGGGGGATGGGGACAACATGCCTCTCTCCGGAGACAAGCTGATCCCAACGGAGGGACAAAACGCTTGTGCCGAGAATGGGGAGCTGCTAATCCCAGGCCTGAGCTGCACCAAGCCAGCCTCGCTCTGCGCTGCGGGGAGGCGAAGATGTCCTCAAGACGGGGACCCAAACCTCCTCCCCTTTCCCTCCATCCCCGCGTGGAGTCCAGTCTTCCCTCAGCTCTGAAACCAAACTGGAGGGCGGCCGGGAGACAGCCCCGCGGTGGGAGCAGGGTGCTCCATGACAGCCACTTTATCCACCAGAGCCTCCTCCTCCTCGGAGCATCCCGGGAAACTACCCCAGCTCCAGACCAGGGGCTACCGGGGGGCCGGGGGCTGAGACAAGGACTACACGGAGCAATAACGGGGCTTTTCAGGCTCTCCCAGGAGAGCAGCCCCGGCCCCTGTTGTCGCATTATCCCCTCCGGAAGATGACTTACTCAAGGAAGAGGCTGTTCAACACCCAGCCTCATCCATAGCAAAGCCAATAAATAAAACCTCGCCCACCTATTCAGAGTTCTTTAAAAGGGGGGATGTGGAGGAGGGGAAAGGTAATTAAAAGACATCAAAGAGATGGCAGGAAGAAAAAAGCCATTTTAAAGAGGGAAAACAGCTATTCCTGACCAATACAATCACCGTGCTTCAGAGAGCTGCTTTAAAGCACGAGCACCAAGCAGCTCAACCGCACGGCTCTGCCAAGGACACACCAGGTTTTCCAGGAGCATTCGGGATCCTGGGGCTGCGGGGTTTGTGTGCCAGCCCTGGGAGCTTTAAAAGGACCTCCAGTTAAATGAGTTCCCTGAGGTTTCTGTCTCCGGCCGGTCACTTGGCAAGCGGAGGCAGCTTTTTAAATCTTGGCTTGGGTTTTGCGGCCAGCAGTCACCACCAGCTCCCCTCCTTTAGTGTCCCTGCAGGGTTACGGTGGCAAGGGCTGGAGCCAGCCTGCTGCAAGGCAAGCAAAGGTGACTTTTGGCTTCCTAAGGATGAGAGGATGGCCAACTCCTGCTACAAGAGAGCAGGGTAGGGACGCGGGGTACCAATTGGACCGAGAGCAAGGGGAAGAGCTGGAGAGAGCTGGGCTTGCTGCTCCTGCGGTCGCTGAAGGGAGCGGAGAGACACGGGACAGCGTGAGAAGAGAAGGTCTAAAGCTGTGGCTGCTGCCAGAGTCCTTCCGAAAGTGGCTTTCTGCTTCACGCGGGGCCAGATGCAGAAAAGGGGCTTTCTGCTGAAAAATGCCTGCCCCGGGTTCCCAAGCACTTTGCTCTCATGCCTGTGAAGCAGTGCCTGACCCCAGCCTCTCCTCATACACATGCCACTGGAAGAACTTGGGAGGCGTCTCCTGCAGCCCTTGCAGCTCATCACCTCCTACCTGTAGCCTCTTAAACCAGGGATGCTCAGAGGACAAAAGTTTCTTTAAGCCACAGGCAGTGACATGAGGCTTTGGAGGGCAAAACCTCGTATCCGGATGCAAAGCCCGCTGGGGCTGGGCTCACGTTATCAGGTCAGCCTGGATGGTTGTATTGGTCCTTCAGGCTTTAAATCCACAATTTTTTTTTAAAAAGGCAAGCAGAAGAGAGGAAAAACCAGGAATTTAACAGCAATAAGTTTCTACCCTTTTTCTTCATTAATGAAATCAGCATACGCTCCCCATCCTGAAGACTAGCTGCCTCCTGTTATGTGGTTCCTCGCCCTCCACCGCTCACTCTCCCTCCACTGCTCTTCTGTGTGTCCCTGTCTCCACCGCTCTCTCCCTGGGATTTTAATTACATTCATCTATTTCCACTCACTAGGTCTGTCACTTTCCAGCAGGACTGCTGTAATTATATTGTGGGAAGCACCGTTCCCTTTGCCGAAGCCTGAGCGGATTAAGGATCCTCCGCGCCTTTTCCCACCCCTCTCTGCCAGGTACCTGCACAAAGATGACAGATGGTCAGGGGCCATTTATTTCCCCTAATGAGCTGGTACAAAAGGAGATGGCTCCCAAAACACATGTATATTTTCGGTTAACTAAAAATGTCCCAGACTCCCAGGGCTTTGCCTGAAAGATGGGAAGGGTCTGAAGCCAGGCAAGGAAACGTGCCAGCAGATGGAAAGAGGGGTTTTGAGGCGCGGCGGGAGGACCCCAACTCTGGATTCAGCCTGGACCGCAGGAGCGTGTCTGCTCAGCCCCAGGGTTTGCTCTCGGGGGCTGACTCGTAGAAGGGTATTAGACAAAAGCTCTGAACTTTGCCCGCATGATGGACGCCTCTTAAAAGCAAGCCTTGGGCTCCTCTCAGGTGGGGAGGAGAGAGCTCTCCAGCCTTATCTCCATGCCCCTGTTAAGGTGGGATGAGCTCCAGTGCGGTTTAGCTTTCCTGAGGAGCATGAGACACAGGGCGCGCTCAATGGTGGTCCGGCAGAAGCTAACGCAAACATGAAACTTTAGGCCGATGCGGATGAAAGAGGGCTGTTGGTGGGCATCAGAGGATGTCAAAGGATGAAGAAGATAATTCCCAGCATAAGCGTGTGCAGAGATTACATCATGAAAAGAGAGGACGGATGCCCATAGCCTGAGCTGATGTCAAGCACCAGAGCTTTGAAGGATCCGCACAGATTTATGCCAGCTGAAAGCTTAGCCTCCAAAGTGGATTCAGTTTAACCCTCTGGAAGCATGCTATTAAACCGGGAGGCACTGGAGATAAACGAGACACTGCACCCTCCCAGTTTGCTGTAGCTGGTATCTTGACGCTAACGCAGCTGAGGCCTAACGGTGATTTAAAACAAGTATATTGTCCTACAGAGGCAAGGCTTGCCAGTGGTGGGGACGGAGGAGTTCCAAAACTCGCACACGCTGGTTGCCCCATTTCACCCCCTGCTGCCAGTACAGGACCCAGTGCGGTTGTTCTGCCCCACCACCACCAGTGCCCAGCCAGCTGCCTTCTCATCTGGACTCTGGGGTTACATTTGCAAGTTGTCCTTCTCTTTGCCATTCCGAGGAAATAGAAGCTCCATTGTCCCCTCGCTTAGCCACGAGCACAGCAAGGAGGTGACCGGGATCTCCCCTTCCCAGGCTGCCTGTGGGAACGGAGGGAAAGCTGCGCAGGGAAAAGCTTTCCTAACTCCCTTCTACGTGGCCACCACTTAGTCCTGCTTTCAAGGTGTACGTTGGACAGGCATTGCTTCCGCTGACTATTTCCCACAGGAGAGAAAATAAATGAACTTAGAGTTTAAATTCAATCCCATCAATGGAAAACCACTTGCAGGGCTGAACATGTCTCTCCCAAGTGTCTCCAAGTTCCCTGAGCTCTACTTAAGCCCACAAGGTGGAGGTGGAGCCAAGACCTCAACTTGCCTCTTCAACAATGGGTGCTCGCAGCGCAGAAAGCCACCCGCATCCTGGGCTGCATCCCCAGCAGCGTGGCCAGCAGGGCGAGGGAGGGGATTCTGCCCCTCTACTCGTCTCTCATGAGACCCCCCTGCAGTGCTGCCTCCAGCTCTGGGGCCCCCAACAGAAGAAGGACATGGACCTGTTGGAGCGGGTCCAGAGGAGGCCACAAAGATGATCTGAGGGCTGAAGCCCCTCTGCTGTGAGGACAGGCTGAGAGAGTTGGGGTTGTTCAGCCTGGAGAAGGCTCCAGGGAGACCTTAGAGCCCCTTCCAGTCCCTAAAGGGGCTACAGGAAAGCTGGGGAGGGACTCTGGATCAGGGAGTGGAGCCATAGGACGAGGGGGAATGGTTTTACACTGAAAAAAGGGAGATTTAGGTTAGATCTCAGGAAGAAATTCTTGACTGTGAGGGTGGTGATACAGTGGCCCAGGTTGCCCAGAGAAGCTGTGACTGCCCCATCCCTGGAGGTGTTCAAGGCCAGGTTGGACGGGGCTTGGAGCAACCTGGTCTAGTGGAAGGTGTCCCTGCCCAGGGCAGGGGTGTGGAACTAGAAGATCTTTAAGATCCCTTCTAACTCTAATTGTTCTATGAAGTCTTCCTGTTTTTATCTGGGCATGGCTTATATGGGAAATACAGGCTCCGGCTGCTCAGCATTTCCCGAGGTCCCACAGTGAAGGCCAGCACCATGTTCTGGAGACTGATCTTCACATGCAACTTTCTTCTGGGCCAAGAATTTCCTTTGTGCCCATAGATCTTTGGCCCCCGTCATGGAGAGCAGCTCCGTGGAGTTGCGCGGCTGTGTCGGAGGCTGCCTCAAACATTTACCTCCAGCCTGTCTCCTCTGGGGATCCGCAAAACAGATGCCCGAAGCAGCAAGCCTGAAACCTGCTCGTGAGATAACGCTCGTTTGCGACTTCCGTATATTTTCAAGAGGCGGCACCTGTAAAATCGGCACAATTCGGTGCTCCGAAAGTTAACGCTGCGGCTGCTGCAGCGAGCCCCTGGGCTGCCAGCGATGCTGTCGTAGAGATGAAATGTGCTGGTAAAACCAAGGGTCTTGACCTGCGGTGGTAATTAAAGATCCCACAGCAGTTTTTGCAAGAGTAAGGGAACTAGCCCTGCTGTCCTGGCCAAAATCCAGCTTGGGTAATTATATTCACCCCCTCGACCCCACCGGGCTGGGTCCGTGGCAGCTGTGACATGACATAGTGTGTGCTGGGGCTTCAGAGCCCAGCGGGAGCCCGGCTGGCCACAACTGGGGGGACCTGGGAGCAAGATAAAAGGTGAGTTGAGGGTATTCAGCACATAACCCTGCTGCTAGCTCATTAAAAGACAACATTTGCAGGTCCCCTTTAAACTGTTTATCCATTATTGAAAATACCATATGTTACATGTCCATGAAGATCAGCTTTCAGCTGCAAGATAAGCTGCCTCCATTTATTGTTCTTCCCTCTCTCCCTCCTCCCTCCCTCCCTCTGGGCTTTTAATTACATCCATCACCTCCCACCCCTCTGGTGGAGCTGGCTTCTTGTCTCATCAGCCCAGCGAGGGAACAAGGCCCATTTTTTTTCTCTTGGAAGGGAGCAATTGTTTCGCTTCCCGCACACAAGTCCTAGAGCGAGAGACATTTAGCAGCCGCTGTGAAATTTCAGCCAGGATTGGAATTTATTTTAAGACGCCGGCCTTTAAATTTTTCATTAAACCTTTTCCCCCTGCGATGCAGCAGGCTTCTGCGGGGACCAGGGGAACGTCGTGTTTATATGCCCGGCACGTCGGGAAGAGGAGGGAGGATTTCACACCACCCCGGGCAAAGGTTTCCCAGCGCAGTGGTCTACAGCTCGGAGCCCGGCGCTGCAGCCCAGACCCGGGGAAGGCACCGCTGCCCCTGCAAACCGCCCCAGCTCGCCTTGCGTTTCTAATGCCGCCCGCTTCGGCGGAGTTAAACACGCTTGGCTGGAACAAGGCTACCTTGCAGGAACGGCCCCTGCAATTTGCCTTTTCGGTCGGCGGGGTCCCCAGCCGGTGGACTGGGCGTTTTTCGCCTACCGGGGTGCTGAGCCCCCGGCGCGGTGCTGGAAGCTGGCAGCCGGAGCCGGAGGGGTGGCTTGGAGCGCTGCCTGCCGTAGGGATTGCTTGAAGCATCCTGTTATAAGAGCTCGGGTTTTGTTGCTTGTAACTCTGCCAGACCTCAGGTGCCTAAGCTGAAATTTTCCCTGCTAGGTGTCTGCTTTTGCGGGAAAGGAGATGCCGGCAGCAAACTCGGAGGGGATGAAACTGCCCGGAGGAGATCTCCCTCTTTCTCCCCACGTGCCCCTGTTGCATTTACCTTCCCGCTCCTGCTGTTTGTGAGCCAGGGGCATCGACCAAGCCCATCCACAAGGTGAGGGGGGGCTCCCACAGAGACACGGCTCAAGGCCGCCGTGCTGAAGACACGAAGGTGCGGAGAGCAGCATTTCCCGAGTGTTGCGTGCCTGACTTTGCGGCCTCGACCGACTTCTCTCCCTTTGGCGTGCAATAATTTTCTAGTATCGGCTCTTCTAGATCACTGGCTGCTCTTTATATTTTCCTGAATATGGCCTGAAAAACGGCTGCGAGGGAGCGCAGTAGCTCCTGACTGCCCAGTTTCGGCAAACCAAAAGGAAAAGCCTGACCGACCCCCTGTTAGAAGTCCACTGGCCCAAATTTGATTGCAGTCAGATTGCTCATTTCCCTGAAGAGCGGTTACAAACCCAGGAAAGCCCACCATAGGGGGACGGCTCCACCGGCAGAGTGGCACACGGATGGGACCAAACCCCCCCTCCACAGGACGCAGTCCGGCTCCCCGGCTCCGCAAACATCCCCGTGGCCGAGGAGCGCGGTTTCAACATCGCCCAGTCCCATCTACGCACCCGGATCACATTAACAGGGATTTAATCTCTCTTGCAGACGAAGGGGTGCCTTCCCCGCGAAGCACCCCTGTTCGCAGCCGGCATTCCACGCGCCGCCCCGCGCTAACGAACCGATCCGCCCGCACCCAAGCGCTCCGCCAGGTTTTTGCACGGCCGCAGGTTTCAGCTGCAAGCTGCCATTGTGTTTAACGTACGGCCGCGAGGTGTATCATTAATTTATTAATTATTCACAGAGCGCCAGACGGGCACGCAGGAGATCAGACAGGACGAGCTGGCTCCCAGCGAGCTCCCGGACTCGCCTTATGGCAAGACTTGCTCTTCAGTCACAGGCACGTTGTCACTGGCCACCTGCACGTGACGGGACAATCTTTGTTAAAATCCCAATTAGCAAATAATAAGGTAGGCACAAACCTGACTCTCCCAAGCCAGACAGGCCCCGCTTCCCTTTCTTTCCCTTTTTTAAACAAAAGGTGCCCTGTTGTTCAAACTTCGGGGTAAGAACACGGCTTTGGATTAGCGGCGAGGGACTTTGGCGGGGGCAAGACCTGCTGTGTTGTCCCCAGCCCGAGGCCACGGCTCACCCCATGGGGAGCCCAGGGAGGCTCTGGGCTAACTGGCCAGCCCCACCGCGGCCACCAGGACACTTGGCAAGAGCCTGGCAAGTGGCATCCCTTTGAGATGGCCAAATGGCCCTGGCGTTCTCCGGAGGGGCTGGTTTTGTTATCTCGGGAAACGAAGAGGGTCGTTCAAAGGCCCTCAGCAGCCAGAGCAGTTTCCCTTTCATCGCTTGCTTCCAATTGCCATAAACCATTAATGTCGGGCGATAAAGGGTGAGTACGGCAAACAGGCCAGACGGCAACCGCAGCCCTTTCATCCACGCGTCACCTTGAGGGTGCAGACTCCTTCCTGGTGATCCAGCTGGAGCAGCGACGAAGCTGTTCGGCCGGGCACATCGGCAGGGACGTGGTAAGGGATGGGTGGAGAAACCTGCAGGGGCAGTCCCAGATGGATGGATGGATGGATTGATGGATGGAGAGGACCGGATGGGAAATGGGAAGGGGTGGTGTCTCCAGAATGCTGCAGCGGGGCTGGGTGCTGCAGGTTTGCCCTGATCCGAGCGCAGCACAGCACATCACCGCTCCGCCGGCAGTTTCTGGGGGTCTCACTGATAAACTTGTACCGGGATCTCGGCTACTTGTCTCTGGGTTTGAACGTTTTTCCTTCCCCCATGCCTCACGCACACTGTTCCGTAGAGCAACCGGTTAGGTTAAGCGTAGGCTTAAGAACGATTCGTTTGAGTTCTACTTCCTGCAAAATATAAATCCCACGCTCATTTTTCTCATCTCATTTTCAAACAGGTTTTAATCCAGGCATAACGTCGTTAGGAAGAATAACAGGTGGGAACTAGAACAAAAGGTGGTATTTTGCCCGTTCAGAGGACGTTTGGAGCATTCGGGTTCAAAGTATGGAGAGCAAAAGCTACATGAGAAACTGTCTGGAGATACGACATTCTCTGCGATGCTTAGGGGAGCAGATGTGTCCCAAGACCGTGAGCTAGCGAGAGACTATGACTGTCACCATTTAGCAGGGAGCAGGAGGTGTGCCAGATCGGGGCTCCTGTCCCTCCTGCCCAATTAAGACAACTCTTTTTGCCATTCAATGCAGTTTTGACTATAAAGCGGATACCACGAAAAAATTGCAGTCTTCCTCCTGGAAGCCAATAGGGTGTTTTTCAGGGCGTTGTTTTGCTCACTGTGTGCATTGTAGGGGCTTCTTTGCTTATTTTTAACTGGGACAAGTTTTATCAAAGACACGAAATGACTCTAAGTCTCGGTGACAATGGCGGGGGGATGAAGTCACAACGTTAATCTTCTCTGTGCAACTCTAAAGAAGTGGAAACTCCCACTGAATGCCATGAAATCCTCGCCACAATGAAGTTGTCCAGACACGCCAATCACAAGCTCACAGTAACTACAGAAGTGAAAACCTCCTCGGGAGGAAAAGGTCTGGCGTGATGCTCGTAAGAGGATCTCTAGAAGCAGAAACGTGTGCCTGTACGGGGGTTTTAACGTGCAGGAGAGCCGGCACATACCTGTAGTGAAAAGGGAGGCCGGGAGAATGGGAATTTGGGCTCCCTCCTCTTCCTGCCTTTGCGGGACGCCCCGTTCCTGCGCCTGCAGGGATGCGCGGGAAGATGGGACTCCGCACTGGGGCTGGCTGCGGCACTGCGCTGGGGCTGGCTGCAACACTGCGTCAGGGCTGGCTGCAGCACTGCATTGGGGCTGGCTGCAGCGCTGCATTGGGGCTGGCTGCAGCACTGCATTGGGGCTGGCTGCAGCGCTGCATTGGGGCTGGCTGCAGCGCTGCATTGGGGCTGGCTGCAGTGCTGCATTGGGGCTGGCTGCAGCGCTGTGTTGGGACTGGCTGCAGCACTGCACCCGGGCTGGCTGCAGTTCTGTGTTAGGGCTGGCTGCAGCACTGCATTGGGGCTGGCTGCAGTGCTGTGTTGGGGCTGGCTGCAGCACTGCATTGGGGCTGGCTGCGGCGCTGCACTGGGGCTGGCTGCGGCTCTGCACTGAGGCTGGCTGCGGCACTGCATTGGGGCTGGCCGCAGCACTGCATTGGGGGTGGCTGTGGCACTGCACTGGGGCTGGCTGCAGTGCTGTGTTGGGGTTGGCTGCAGCGCTGCGTTGGGGCTGGCTGCAGTGCTGCGTTGGGGCTGACTGCAGCGCTGCACTGGGGCTGGCTGCGGCACCGCACCGGGGCTAGCTGCAGCACTGCGTTGGGGCTGGCTGCGGCACTGCACTGGGGCTGGCTGCAGCACTGCACCAGGGCTGGCTGCAGCGCTGCATTAGGGCTAAGTGTGGCACTGCACTGGGGCTGGCTGCAGCACTGCATTGGGGCTGGCTGCGGCGCTGCACTGGGGCTGGCTGCGGCTCTGCACTGGGGCTGGCTGCGGCGCTGCACTGGGGCTGGCTGCAGCACTGCATTGGGGCTGGCTGCAGCGCTGCACTGGGGCTGGCTGCGGCACTGCACTGGGGCTGGCTGCAGCACTGCACCAGGGCTGGCTGCAGCGCTGCATTAGGGCTAAGTGTGGCACTGCACTGGGGCTGGCTGCAGCGCTGCACTGGGGCTGGCTGCGGCGCTGCGCTGGAGCTGGCTGCAGCTGCTGGAGGCACGTGGCTGTAGACAGGCCTGCACCTGCATGCGACGTCCCGGAGGGAAAAGGGAGCTTTCTGCTTTCTGCCACCCGTGTTAACCCCAGCCGTGCAGCCACGTTCATCTCCGGCTAAACAGTAAAGGAACGATCACTGAAATTCCTTTTCCCAGCCGCGGTGCATCAGAAACCTTTAAATTACATACGGCAGCTCCGACGTGTCTCCCGAGCTCCGGAGCCGCAGGTCCCCCGCCCAGCGCGGGGGGCTCCGGGTGGCACGCCTGCATGGCTGGGGGGGTACATCCTTCCCCCCGCCTCCCCGGGCCACCCCATCCTCCCGTTGACAGCGAAGGAACCCGCGCTCCCGGTTTCTGTGAGATGGAACCAAACCCCCAAATTGAAGGGAGCCGGCCAGTACGCAGCAGCATCACGGAACGCCTCTCGGAGGCAGCCAGGCGTCTCCCATCCGGATCAGGAATAGGGGTGCGTTAAGGTGCCAAAGCGAGCTTTTTCCTGGCACCTGCCAAGAGAAAAGCGGCGTGAACACCCAGGAGTGTAAAAACCGGCCAAGAAGCTGTTGCTTTGGTTTTTGCCGCCTTCTGGGTTTGTTTGAGGGGAAGGGCGGGCTGGGTAAAGAGCGGACACCAGAGCGTGTCCTAGCCCCCGGAGAACTTCAAGAGGAAAAGAGCTTATTTCATTAGCGTTGTAAACAAGATGGACTTTTTTCAAAATATTTCTTTCAGGAATGAAATTAAATGTTCCAGCTATTTGGGAATTCAATTCTCTCTTCCCGCGGGTGCTAGTCAGGGCTCCCAATGCATCAGCGCACGGCTTTAAAGGCGTTTCTCCACTCTTTTGGATTAGTGACCCATTCTAACAGGTCTTCATTGACGGGGAGCGTGGGTCTCTCAAAGAGTCCATTGGATACAGCTTACAAAAGAGTTTAGCCGGAGATGAAGAGTTTACAAAAAGTTTGTAGGAAACCGTGGAGTCCTTTTAAAAGAGAATAAACTGCCACTGCTGTGTCTGGGTTGAGTTAATCTGATTAGGCCAAGCTCATCAACAGGCCCGCTGAAAAGAATGAGGCGGGGGGAAAGCAAGCTGTGGACGGGGCCCGAGAAAAAACTCGGGACCTTTTTACCAGAGAAGTCAAACAAAACCTATTGTTGCAGAGCACGCTTGCCTACAGATGGCAAAATGACAAATCTTTTCAAAGGCAAAGCAAATATAATTGATGGCTTTTTTGGGGGGGGGGTTTCCCCCCCCCCCGCCCCAGGTATGGGAATAGACACTTAATAAGATTAAGGGAAACAAAATGAAAGGGGCTGTGAAGTACCGCAGATACTTGTCCTGGCTGTTTGGATGGCATAGGCCTACGGAGTTTACCTACTCTACGTAAAACTTGGAAAAAAAAAAAAAAGAACCTGACCGCGTATCATTTGTGCTAGGTCCCTTCGGAAGTGTTCGTGTGTCATTTCCCCTGGCCCCAGTTAATTCTTGTGCTCTTCCAAACTTCAGGAGACGGCAGCACCCAGGCGAGGAATGGAAGAGCAGACAGACAGGACAGAACCACAGAACCACAGAATCACCGGGGCTGGAAGGGACCTCTGGAGATCATCCAGTCCAACCCCCCTGCCAGAGCAGGGTCACCTACAGCAGGTTGCACAGGATGGTGTCCAGGAGGGTTTGGAATGTCTCCAGAGTCGCAGACTCCACCACCTCTCTGGGCAGCCTCTTCCAGTGCTCTGCCACCCTCAGAGTCAAGAAGTCCCTCCTCATGTTTAGATGGAACTTCCTACGTTCAAGTTTGTCCCCGTTACCTCTTGTCCTATCACTGGGCACCACTGAAAAAAGACTGGTCCCATCCTCCCACCGCCCTCCCTTTAAGTATTTATAAGCGTTGATGAGATCCTCTCTGAGTCTTCTCTTCTCCAGACTAAAAAGACCCAAGTCCCTCAGCCTTTCCTCATCAGAAAGACGTTCCAGCCCCCTGATCTTCTTCGCAGCCCTCTGCTGTCCCCTCTCCAGCCGTTCCCTGTCCTTCTTGAGCTGGGGAGCCCAGAACTGACAACCGACCTGCCCCGAGGAGAGTCGAAGCCCTTGGGAGACGGTGCCACCCCTCCAGCCCTGGCTCCTGCCCCGTGACCTCCGGCTCTGCCCAGCCTGCCCTGGGCTGGGGAGGGCTGCAGAAGTCCTCCTCTTCCTCCTGCTTTTGCCCAGGCCGCCCCAGCCGGAGCAGAGGGAAGCAACGCAGACCCCGTCCTGATGGCATTCGGCCGCTCATTTCTCCCCGGAGGAGGAGAAAAACCAGCAAAAGGGCAGGTTTGCAGGACTCTGCGCTGAACCTGAGGCAGGTCCTGGCGGAGCCGCTCTGAGTCACCCACGTCTGCTCCCCACCGGGCACCCTCCCGCCGGGGTGCTTCGCCCCTGGCCATGCCCCTGCCCGTGTTCCCCGTTGCCCGGCGCAGGGCTAGCACGCGCCCGTGCTGCCCCAGGACCCGGCAAGCTGCGGTGGAGCCCCGGTGGGCTCGGTGCCGACGGTCAGCGCCGGGGCCGGGACCTTCATCTCCTCCCGGGAAGAAAGTGGCTGGGCAGAGTCAGGCGCCCCGGGCACAGAAAGGGGGCAATGGCATCATTGCACCCTCTCATTTTGAGATGTTTATTGTGGGCAAAATAAAAAGCCTAATTTAAAGTCCTGCCGGAAAGTTACATCACCGCCATTACCTTCTCAGGAGATATTTCAGGCTCTATATTTAGAGCAGCTCGAGTCGTGCTTGGATTTAACATAGGCAGGTCCTTAGCCAATATAATTAAGAACAGTATCAGTGGAAGGCACGTAAGGAGATTTTCTCCCCAAGGCCACCTAATACAGATGTAATTGACTCTATTTTCTGCTTTCTGCACACAGATTGCCGCAACTCAGCCCCTATTATCCGTCAACAAATGAACAGGATCCAGTGAAAGGGACCTCTTCAACCAGGACTGGTTTTAGAGAATGGAGCACTGGGCTGTGTTAAATCTGGACACAACGCCGGCTTCGTTGCCTTGCTTTTTATCTCCGCCGCCTTTTCAAGATGTTTTCCAGTTAAGGGTAAGTCAGCAAATATGTGTTTGGGCAAAGCGTTGGCACTTGCTAAAGAAGCGAACATCTGTCTCAATCAGCTGGTCTATTCTATCGCTGCAGCTCAACGGAGGCTCTCAGCGCGGAGAGACAAAACCCGGGCGATGTCTTCAGAAAGGTTTTTTGTGTACGCAGTTGCAATTTTCTTTTGCTAAAATTTCCCAGGGCGGGGCAGGAGGAAGGGAGGTGAGAAAAGAAATTAAAACCCATTTGCTTCGTCGCAAAAGAACCCCAGAAAAAAAATCTCCATTTCTAATGTTGCAAAATTCCTACCGCCTTACCAGCGTTGCATTCCCACAGCCAGTTCCGCAGCCCTGAAAAGGATGTCCTTAATAGCAGCGGGCACAATGAATAATAGTTTATTAGCACAGACATTAATTTTCTCAGAAATATCTTTGCGTTTTGCTGAAAGAGCCCTGACGTTTCCTCGGAGCGAAAGAATGCCTTCGGTTTATCCTAATTGTCTTCCCGCGCGCAACACGACGGTGCAGCCCGAGCGGTCAGCACGTGTGGGACGTGAGGAACGTGCCGTGCTCCGTGCTGGAAGCGTCGGGGAATCCGAGAACCTGAAACCCAGCGAACGGAGGAACGGGGGAAACCTTTTTGCGCGCCTGGAGACATCGTCAAGGAAAAGCCGTTGCCTCGCGAGAGCCGGCCTCGACTCCGAAGTCCTTGCTGGCCCTGGGCTTGTTTGGGGGATTTTGCGAGTCATACGACCCTGGTAATTAATTTCATCTGATTAGAGCGGTACGCTGCAGCGGGACAAAAGAGGCCGTGCTAGGTTGGAAAAGGATGCTGGGGGCAGAAGGCCGTACTGTAATTTGTTACACATTATAGTCTGCTAAAGAACCTCCTCACGACCTGCCAGGCCTTAACGTCTTCATTTCTCCTTCGGCATTCCCTTTGACACGCTCTCCAAAGCCACGTATGGCGGGGGGATGACTGCGCGGGATCAAGGCGAGGGAAAATCCAGGAGGGATTACAGCCCAATCCCTGGGCAAACAGGCGCTGGAGTGGCACAGCTGTCTGCCCGACAATACCCGGAACAAACAGTGCCTGGGGAAGGCGGCACGGCCAGGGCCAGGAGCGGGCAGGACCCGGGAAGGAGACAAAACCTGCATTCAGCCCCTTGGGACCCCGGGAGCCTTTTATGAGCCTTTTCACCCCAGCTGCAAGCTTTTGAGCCGTGCTTCAAAATTTTAGAAGCTCGGCTGTAATAAAATTGGGTTTAGGGATCAAAGAGAGCCGGAGATCCCAGGCCGGGCAAGGACAAGTGGAGACAGCCATGAGCAGTTTGTCCTCTTCTGTTCTCTCTCATCTAATCAAACACCAATATTAGGATTAATAACCTGTCTCACGTTGCCAGTCTTGAGGCGGAAAGAGCCTTTAAGCTGGTTTTCTTTTTTAAAACACAACATGTACGAACATGATGGTTTTTTAAGGGATCAAGATTAACTATATAGGCCATGCCCAGAGAGGAATCACAGGGAATTTTCACATAAGCCTTAAGAAGGAAAATCCCAGATCTCCATCCGGAGACAGTTTAAAGGCTTTCACTTTCCCAGCACATGTTCAGGACAGGTTGTCGGTGACACAAACTCTAAAACCCAAATTATACCAAGCCAGAGCGGGACTAACTGCGAGTGAATAATTGCACGAGAGTAATATTAAATGCAAGTGAATAATTGCAATTCCAGTTGTACTGGAATTCGCCAATCCTGCTTTTTGTTTCTTTGGCATCTCCTGTGGACCTTGCTAGTGAGTTACATCACAATAAAACGGGACGTAAACGAGATGCACGTGACCTGTGATGGAGAAAAGCCTTGGTGAGGAAGAGTTTGCCCACCCTCTGCTCGGCACCTCCCTATGCCCTGGTGTCCCAACAGCCCCACGTTTCTCTGACACCCCGCAATCCCCAGGGACTCGGCATGTTCTGGCCAGTCCCGATGAGCCCTTGCACATCTACCCCAGCCACAAGCACAGGCTGGGCGGAGAGCGGATGGAGAGCAGCCCTGAGGAGAAGGTCTTGGGGCTGTTGGTGGATGAGAAGCTCACCATGAGCCGGCAATGTGAGCTGGCAGCCAGAAAGCCACCCGCATCCTGGGCTGTATCCCCAGCAGCGTGGCCAGCAGGGCGAGGGAGGGGATTCTGCCCCTCTACTCATCTCTCATGAGACCCCTCTGCAGTCCTGCCTCCAGCACTGGGGCCCCCAACAGAAGAAGAACGTGGACCTCTTGGAGCGGGTCCAGAGGAGGCCACGAAAGATGGTCAGAGGGCTGGAGAACCTCTGCTGTGAGGACAGGCTGAGACAGCTGGGGTTCTTCAGCCTGGGGAAGACCTTAGAGCCCCTTCCAGTCCCTAAAGGGGCTACAGAAAAGCTGGGGAGGGACTCTGGATCAGGGAGTGGAGCCATAGGACGAGGGGGAACGGTTTTACACTGAAAAAGGGGAGATTTAGGTTAGATCTCAGGAAGAAATTCTTGACTGTGAGGGTGGTGAGACCCTGGCCCAGGTTGCTCAGAGAAGCTGTGGCTGCCCCATCCCTGGAGGTGTTCAAGGCCAGGTTGGACGGGGCTTGGAGCAACCTGGTCTAGTGGGAGGTGTCCTTGTCCATGGGGCAGGGGGTTGGAACTAGAGGATCTTCAAGGTCCCTTCCAACCCAAACCATTCTGTGATTCTATGATTCTGCGATCTCCTGGAAAGTGAAGCCAGCTGCAAACAGGACACCAAATTGCTCCTCACCCCCGGGCAGTTTCTGTGCTCCTCAGAACATGGTTGGAACCAAGGGGAATTTCCCAGTCCCTGTGTGCTCTCTGCCAGCCTGGGAGCCTGCCCCAGGGCTGGGAAGCTGTGAGCAGGAGCAGCTGGACACAGCTGGGTAGCTCCATCTCTCTCGCTCTTGTGGAATACCGGGGTAGCAGAGGGCAAGGCGGGTTGTTTGTGTCCCGTCCCCATCACCATGTCACCATTGTGTGGACTAAAGTGCCACTAAAGGGATATAAAATGCTGCAGAAGGGGGCCTGCTGGGAAATATCCCTATCTCCTTTAACACCGCCACCGCGCCAAATCACAGAGCGCGAGGGGGAGCACGACCCGGCCACAGAATCCAATTAATGAACCAGTTCAGCCACTGGGCAGCCGTCTTCCAGCATGAGTGTTACTGGGCGCACCAGTGGCCCCAAAGAGCCACGGCAAGAACAGGGTTCCAAACCGCAACTGAGCTTTCTTCCCACTTCCAGGAGGGGTTTGCAGTCAACCTCCGGCTCGGGTTTGGGAACTGCAACTTCATGGAGATGGGGGCTGAGGTAGGAAGGAGACTCGGTGCAAAGCCACACAATCTCTCCAAAACAGGCGTGCCGGGGTAAGGCGGAATTCTGGCTTTAATCTGAAGTTACTTAAGGAAACGAGAGTCTTTCCCCAGATTTCACTGACCTTTGAAACCTGAAGACATTGGAAATTTGAGGGGAAAGGTTACGTGCTATGTCAGAGGTTTAGAACGACAAAAAATTTGCCCAAGTTGTCACATGGAGAAGAATTCTCTCTGGAGAGGAGCGCAGTCAAGAATCACCGCTCCCAGCCTGGGAATTGCATCATTTGATGTAGATTCTGTTGAAAAACTCGCTCGCTTCATGTTATTTCTTTCGCTGTAATTAGGCAATTAATGCATTCTGAATTAACTGGCGGGACACTCTTTTTGTTATTAGTTATTTCCTCACAGTATTCTCACGTGAGCGAGGGACATTGCACAAAGGGCTGTTGTTCTGCGTTTTATTGCTCCCATAAGGAAACAGATCCCCCAACCTTTCCAACCAGGCTTATAAAGCAAACATTTATTATTCTTCAGTAAGACAACACGCACCTCGGTGCGCTTTTTCGCAAAGGAAGAGCCTCGACTTTGTGGGCAAACGCCCGCCAAGATCCCTCCATCTTCCCCAAAAAACCAACCTACCTCCCGCCAACCCAAAAGCCCACTTCAGCCGAGAATCGCTGCTCCCGTGGTCACGTGCGCGTTAGTGGGATGGAGGAAAAGGATCCTGAAACAAACCTATTCCCCCACATCCTTTGATGTCTGCAGGAAGGTGCCGCTGCTTCATACAGTACCTCTTCCTTGTGGGTGTTTCGCAGTCCGTATGTGGCAAACCACCCAAAATCGCACCTGAAATGAAAGGCCCCGGAATCTGATGCCAGCAATGAGAACGGAAACGGTTCCGAGAGTTTTCCCTTCTTTTTTTCCTTCCTTCTTTTTTTCCTTCCTTCTTTTTGGCCTTCTGGGTCCCTCCAGCACCCCTCTTAGCACCTGGCGCCGGCACACAGCCTGCAAGGCTAGCCCCTCCAGGGAGGATGCTTGCCAAGAAGCCGCTGGCCTCCTCCTGCTCCCCCTGTCCCGGGGAGATGGGAATCCAGGACAGCTTCCAGGCGCTCATCCTGCTTCTGGCGTCCCTTTGCGAGGTGGGGGTGGCGAACCCTCCATGAGCAGGGGAGGTTGGGACTGGGTCTCTGCCACTGCCTCACACCTTCAGCTCGGGCTGGCCCTCCGGCAGCTCCCCAGGGAAAGGCTGAGGCCGGCAAACTCGCTACACTTGTGCTTTCGGACCAGGGAAAGAGGCTCTTTGGAAAAGCTGGTGCTCACCATGGGGTACGGCAGCAGGGTGCACCCACCCCAGGGCTGCAGGGTCTCGGGGTGCCCCTGGTGACATTCCCAGGCTGTCCCCGCATCCCGCCACCGCTCAGGTACGGGACCGTCTCCGCAGCCCAGTGCCAGGAAACGCACAAATTCCAACCCCGGCTGCAGAAACAGTTAAGGCAAACGGAGTGATTCATCGGAGCGAACTAAAAGCAAAGCACTAGACGGGGCCAACAATAGGGATTCAACGGAGTATGCGGCTACCTTCTCCTCCAAAAAAAAAATAAATTTCCCCAAACCAAGCCGTGTCGCGCTCGGTTTGCAGAGGGAGAATCGAAGGCGTTTTCACCCGAGAGTTTTCAAAATTTCAGCAATCGACTCTTTTTCTCCTCGCCGCAGAATTGGTACGAAAAGGAAAAAAAAAGGCGGCGTTGCGCTGCAAGTCAAGATGCCGTTCTGCATTTCAGCCGTTGGGCTACGGAAAGCTAATACCCAATTTATGATTATTAAAAGATTTAAGCCTGCAGCACAGAGATTTAATACATACGCCACGTTCTCTAAAAAGGCCTTTAAATAGGCAGGTTTCGAAATTAGCCAGGAGCTTGAAAGCTGCTTAATGACCGCAGTCCCCCATTAAAAAGAACTTCTTTGGGAGCAGAACGGGAGCGACGCAGGGGCCGCGCCGAAGGGGCGGGAGACCACCCCGGTGTCCCGCAGGGCCAGCAGCACCGTGACCCCCGCAGCCACCAAGGGCTCGGGCCAGGGCTGCCAGCCAAGATGTCCCCAACCGCTTGGCCCGGTCTCAGGAGGGCTGGGGTGGCCCAGGGCATTTGAAGACACACGGCGCGACCGAAGGGACCCCAAGGGTCTGGGGGGGGGGGAGCAGCCCCCGAAAAAGAGGGAGATTTTGCATCTCCATCGGCATGACGTCATTTCGCATCTCCGTCGGCATGACGTCACGTGCCTGGCGTCACGCTCTCCTGACGGTTTAAGCTCCCTTAATGAGAAAGAGCAGAGAAGCGGGGCGAGAGGCCGCCTGTCCCCCCCTCGCGGGGGGACACGGCAGGGACCCCGGTGGGTGCTGCTCGCCGCCAAGACCCCCCCCGTCCCGTCCCGTCCCGCCGGTGCCGGTCAGCGCATCCACAGGACTCGGGCAGGGATATTCCCCCCGGGGGGGTGGGTGACCGAAGGCGGGGGGGTGTCTCAAGCCCCCACGGGTGTCCTGACCTTCCCGGTCCGTGGGGAAACGTGGGAAGGTGCTGGGGGTTGTGG